>JAROYF020000005.1:51254266-51691676 GCA_029619325.2 Dynastes grantii
TGTTTATTTAGAACGACAATTATCTATAAGTCAATCAATAACAAGTAAAGTTTTATTACGTCTTTTATTACCTTTATTATTAACTGTCTCAATTTGACCACATACATATTCTACATAAAAATTTGTGAAAAAATAAAATATAAAAATGTAAAAAAAAATGGGGGTATGGGGTACCCGGTCCCCCGTTATTAATTTTTCCGAAAATAATTCACGCCATTCTTTAGACTATGTAATATACTTTATTTGTGAAAACTAAAGAAAAAAAAATTAAAAAAAGGGGGGTACGGGGCACCCGGTCCCCCGTTATTAATTTTTCCCGAAAATAATTCGCGTCATCCTGTAGACTATGTAATATACTTTATTTGTGAAAAATAAAGAAAAAAAAATTTAAAAAAAAAGGGGTGTGGGGTCCTCGGTCCCGCGTTATAAATTTTTTCCGAAAATATATATATTCTAAAAAGAAAAAGATATCTGTTTTAATTTCCGAGATATTTACACAAATAAAAAAAACATAAAAATCTTTGGAGGGGGCTGCACCCCCAAATTGACGACAAAACGCTAGGTAAGAAAAAAATTGTGTTCTTATACCAAGGTACTCTTTCAGTCTGTGCACTTTCATTGAATTCGAGAAGTGCGGGTTGCCGGTGTTCCCTTGTAAGCCATTCAACATTGATGGATTTTTTGGTGTAAGACGAACACATGTTCACGTTTTATTCTACAGACAAGAACCTTTTCTTTTAATTTCGTATATTTCGCATGCTTAAAGATATGTAGGCGGTAGAAGTAGGTACTTGCAAGTATCTTTTAGAGTAGGGATAGAACAAGGCTTGTTACAGTTGAATTCCTTTTCTCACATCGTTCGGTCGTACGGTTGACAATGGGAAAGCACGAATTCCCGAAGAATTGTTCCGAATTAATCAAATAGTGGTGCGGAGTATGCTGTAGTGTTCGCCAATAAACTAGAAACCAATCAAATTCGAGAACAAATTCTTATTTCTTCAGAAATTATAGTAATTCAGTTTGGAATTAATGAAATCCTTATGCTAGAGCGTTGTGTAATCGGTGAGAGGGCTGCATCCTTCATAACATGGTTTTTTCTCTAAATTAAGTTCAAAAACAACAATTCTACCACATTTTGCATGTCACAAAAGAAATTATTAAATTAAATTTACATCTAAGTTAACAATTTACGCTCCCAATATGCTAATTTAAGATGTACACATCTTTATACGATGCACCTTACAAAACGCAATCGCTCTAATTCCATTGAAAAACGACGACAACAATAACAAGCCTGCTAGATTAGATATATGATTGTATTGTGCGTTGTTAGCGGCGGGATTATGCAACGAAAAAGAACGTTATTATGCAGCTCATCCGGAGCATCGTTGAATTGTTTCAGCGTTCGTCGCTATTAAAGATGATCCACATTGATAAAGGCAATTAATACGAGGACGATCCAAAGGTCAGCGCTGTTTACTTTCAGCGATGCCCAGATATGGGCAAAATGGAGAGGTACCTACTTATATACAAAGATGTGGAATGCTGTATGTTACTCTTTCGATATGTGGATTAATCTGCAGGAAAATGTACAGAGCGTTTCATTTTCTATGATTTTTGCGGGGTATTACGGAAACTAGGAGAAATATCTAAAACTTGGTAAGGGTGCGTTGGACTCATTTTTCGTGGGAGAAACAATAGGTTTATTGGATTATATTAATTGGGAACAATTGTTTCGGGAATTCCCATTGCTAACCGTACGGCCGTATGATGTGGGAAAAAGATTTTAATTCTAACATGTCCTGCTCAATCTCTGCTCTAAAAGATATCTTCAAGTGCCTACTTCCCCTTAAAACATGCGAAATATGCGAAACTGAAAGGAAAAGCACTTGTTGTATGTAAATCTACGTCTGTTTCACACCAATAAATCCTCCAAAGTTGAATAGCTAAGTGAACCTTTTTCCCTGTTTAACAGATTTACATTCTTTTTCATATAAACGATTTCGTAATCGTCTAATTCTCGAGGCGAAGTTATGTTCTTAATTAATTTGAAGTTTTCTAATTATTAATCTAGAAAACTTCAGAAACTTCGTTTATGTGTTGTGACTAGTCTGGGCAAACAGCAGTAACAGTCAGTGTAGCAGATATGTGGTGCGGAGTCGGCGATTATTTATTCCACGCGTTCACAGCGTCAGTACTAAATCGATGCTGCATGCGAGTAGTTCTGTGTATATATAGGCTGTCGTAACTTATTTCGTAATTGTACGTTTGCTTTCAAAATGTCGCAGTTAGGTACGTGGCGAAAACGACCAATGGCAGTCACAGTTAAAAACTTTATTGAGGACATGCCGGACTTAATTTTTGATGGCGCTAAAATTCAATGTCTAGTTTGTAAAATCCCTTTAATGTGTTGGTCCAGAAGCCATTGTCAACGTCACATCGAAAGCAAACAGCATTCTTCTGCAATAAGTGGCATACGAGACCAAGAAAAATTTACATTTGATTTATGTGTTACTCTTATTTTATGTAATCTATCGTTTCGTTTACTAGACCAAGAAGCATTTGTCTCCTTCTGGAATAAATATGCGGACTATAAATTACCTAGTCGGACATCGATACGAAATGTAGTGCTATTTTCTCGTGAACATATAGAAAAAAAGAATGAAAGCGGAATTGAAAGATAAAAAACTGTGGTTATGTATGGACGAAACAACAGATCGTCAAAAACATTCTGTGGCTAATGTAATGGTACGTGTAATGGAACCACATCGACCGTCATCCTCCTTCTTACTTGCTTCCAAAAGAGTTATAAATTGTACTGCCGATGAGATTTTAAAGCTGGTGTTGAATTCATTGAACATATTTGAAGTTTCAACTAAGCAACTTTTAATGTTTATGAGTGATGGTGCCGCAAACATGCGTTCGTTGGACCTATCTCCTAAAGAACACAGTGGTAACTTCTTACATGTAACGTGTAAAGTCCATACACTAAATCTTGCGGCACAAACGATTCCTAAATGTTTTCCACTAGTAAATGCATTGACTGCTAATACAAAGGCAGTGTTTCTAAAGTCCGCGATACGTACCCGACTATTTCACAAACTGTGCCTTGATTTACCTGAACCACCACAGCCGATTGTTACACGTTGGGGAACATGGTTGCATGCTGCGTTTTACTACAACAAATATTTTGATCAAGTAAAGAAGGTAGTTTTAAAATTCAATCCGACAGAAGCTGCAGCAATCAAGAAATGCCAGGAAAGATTTCAAGATAGTCAGGTTAAAAGAGATTTACAAACTATTCAGAACAATTACCTCGGACTAGCGGAGGGAATAGAAAAATTACAAAATGTTTCGATGTCGCTAGTGGATTCTATTCAAATTGTGGACGATGTTCACGCACTGTAGAAGGAAGGAAACAAATTGGTGTGTAATACGAAAATTTGAAATTGTTTTAGAGAAAGACCCCGATTTTCTTATATTAAGACAAATGTGTGAAGGTGCGCGTGAAAATGCATTAAGTAGTTTCAAAGATTATTTTAAATATGCAAATACAACATCGCTAGATGTTGAACGGTCGTTTTCGGCATTAAAAAACATTTATTCCGCACACCGTACTCACTTGATTGAAACAGCTGTGGAAACATATCTAATGTTAAATTCAAAATTTAAGGGTTTAAACTATTTGATTTTTTAAACCCCAAAACTTTGGTGATTCCCCATTTGGGAAAGACTTTTAAAATTTTAAGTGTTTCAGGAGTTTTAAAGGGTTTTGATAATTTATTTCTTACCTTCTGTTTTATGTGTAAACTTTTATGCGCTCGCCACGCCTCTGGCTGTTACCGCATATTTGCCCAGATTAGTTGTGACGATTCGATCCTTCCATAGCGGTAATGAACTAAATGTTCTTTGAATATGGTGCCTGTCGTCTACTAGAAAACCGAGAAGCTCTATTTCAATGGAAAATAGCTATTAAAGGCTACACTTAACTAATTGTAAGCGTCCCCTATTTAAAAAAAAAGGACAAAAAGGATTTTGATTTGGCCAAAGGATGTATATTCTCAGACTTCATAAGCCTTGAAAAGCTGCCATTGGTTTCAAAGAGGGTGAATCATGGTTTGGATGTTCTAGGTTAGTCTAAAGCAATCAGATAAAAGCAAAATGAAGATTTCCTTAAGTTTTACTAATGTGGCAAAATTATTTTGTTATTGCCTTTCAAACAAATCCAAAAATATAACACATGGCAAATTTGAACCATCAAAAACAAATTGCAGCCTAAATGTAACTAAATACAATTGACAGAACCTTATTACTTATTAATTTCCAGGGCATCCGCGAAAGATCATTTCACGAAATCTCCATTTTCCTCGTTCTACTTAATAACTAAATAATCCATGCTTACAAGCGAAAACCATATAATATTCGCGTTACTGGAACGAAGCGTAACCCTCCACAAACGAATACCTGCTATTACCCTCCAATCGACGCCCAACCCAAAACTGACCAATGATTATCTCTTCCTCGCAAGTACCATTTGAGCAATACACTCGGGTAATTACAAGTATTTCACTAAATACTCGCCAGAGGGCGAAAGAGCACGATGTTTATCGGTTGATATTAGAACGCCATCTCGTGGAAGTTATAGATACGATCTAGGTACGTCGATTTTGATGGATTTTGTTTCAAAATCTTTTGGAACGCGTGTTCGTACGAGCTATTTTTCCCACACGACGAATTACCGTAACTTGGCTAGCTATATGGGAAGATTTATGGGATCGGAGCGCACTTATTGATTATTCGTGACTTCATATGCATCTAAAATGCGCGTGGATGCCGTAAAAGTCGAGAGACGCAATGTTCGAGAAATGTAGAACAACTTGTAAAAATAAGTCGTGAGTGATTATTAATTCCTACCGTTAAACTGTACGATATATCGATGTATTTATGTTCAATAGTAAGAAATACATATACAAAGAGCTTTGAAATAATATACAGGGTGTTAACTAATTGGCGGAAAATGGACTCGTAGCGATATTGTCCACATAACTGAGTTGTAAATCTTAATATGAAATTTTCGTAAATGTCTTTGTTTGGCCACAGGATAAATTTTTGTAATTCAGAATTTTGGCAACGTTACATGACGTTTAATTAAATGAGACTATTTATTGATTCAACAAAGTAAATTAAAACAAAGATAGTAAATAGTAACCATGATAACGAACATTTTAAAGAATTATTATGACAAATTTTCAAAATGAAAACCATTAACTTCGATACAGCGTCGAAGTCTCCGAGGAATAGCATCTTTGACTGATTATAACATTTCAGGAGTAATTAGTTAGACGACTGCGTTAATTTTGATCCCTGCGTCTTGTTGATTTATTGCTGGAGTCGCATAAACTTTATCCTTTAGAAATCCCCAAATAAACAAATCGAGGGGATTAAGATCTGGAGATCTTGCAGGCCATGCAATGGGGTCATTATTGGTAATAATTCTGTCCCAAAAATGTTCCTGCAGCCAGATGCGTACGGCACGTGCATTACGAGCAGGAGCTCCGTCATGCATGTAATACATGTTTGGTCTTAGCACTAAAGGTAAATTGTCTAACATTTCTTCTAAGACATCTATGTAGCCTTCAGCATTTAATCTATTTTGAATAAATACTGGACCAATAACCTGCAAATTTATAATTCCGAGCCAAACATTAACAGAGAATTTACGTTGATGTCCAAATTCATGAATTGCATGAGGATTTTCGTCTGTGTGAATATTAAAACCATCTCTTAAATCTCGTAAATCTCGTAAATGTGCATTCATCTGTCCATAATATTTTTTGTAAAAAATCCGGTTGTCTATTTATTAATGCCATCATTCTATTGCAGTAATTTACTCTAGCAACGTTATCTTCGAGATATAACGGTTGCATTTTTGTTGAATGGTATGGCCGCAGAAGATTCTTAGTAAGTACAGAATGTACAGTGCTATTGGACATATTAAAAGTTCTACCAATTTCTCTCGTGCTAATTTGAGGGTCTTCGTACACAGCTTCCAAAATAGGTTCTTCAGCATCCACTGTGCGTCGAATCCTTGGTGCTCCTGCATTATTACGCATAGGTACAAATGTACCTGTTTCTCTTAACCGAGTATCCAGTCTTATAATTGTATTGTAAGAAGGTACACGACGATTTGGATATCTCACTCGATATTCCTCTACGACTGCATAAGCGTTTCCATTACAGAAGCCAAATACCATGTACATGTCGGCATATTCGTTAAAAGTAAAATCCATTGTAATAGCAACACAAAACCAATAACCTAATTATAGCAAAAGTGAAGTACAATGGATGTAATGTTCTACTTTGACACTAACGGTAACGAAGTTCTAGCATTCTTTACCAATGGCTTCCTCAATGTCAATAATTGACATAAAATCCCAAACATTGAAAGATGTATCTACTTCTAATATTCGAAATTCTAAACTTTGATGAGCGGGTGTAACCAAACGAGGACTTTTATAAGATTTTTATATTAGGATTTTCAACTCTAAATTATGCGGACAATATCGCTACGAGTTCATTTTCTGCCAATTACCGAACATCCTGTATAAGTCTGTATTATGTGAAAATAGCAGATAGTTTGGCGAAAATTAGATAGCAATTTGATATAAAAAGTTGAGATAAAAACTGTCGTCTTTTACTTTTATGGTCACTGCTTTTTTCCACAATTTTTAGAAAGTTTAAAAATAAAAAAAAATACTTTATATTTTTCAAGCAAGTGATACTAGATGAAGTAAACACTGACACGCAAAAATTAATTATGTACGATTAAAATTTGCATCACTTGCAGTAGAAGGCAAGCTACAATAATATCTCTAAAATAATCAAAAAAAAAATCATTTTTAATCAAAAACATGATATATTAAACTGCCAGTTACGTCAAAGGGAAGTCCAAAGCTCTAAGCGATGTTCCAACTAATGGAGGAGGTTACTTCCGGTTTGGAAGAAAGTGAAGTTACTGTGAGTTTGATCTATCAAAGGTTTTTGACTGCGTAAGCAGGTGCTGCTGGAAAAGCTGGAGATAATGGGATTTCAAGGGTTGCTGCTGGATAAATTCATATTCATCAAAATGAAGTCAGCGTTTGGTAGCTCGTATCAACAGAAGTAATGAAGTACAGTCACAGTGGATGGTTGTGACAAACGGTGTACCTCAATGTTCCATACTTGGCTCGCTACTGTTCTTATTGTACGTAAATGTCCTCTAAGAAATGATATTTGTTTTTGCAGTCATGTTCGCGGACAGAGAGACTAAGAAACAATTTACTAGCACTACAAGACTGGTTTAAGTATCATGATATTGATTGATTTTGAAGTAAGAATATCCATGTGAGTAACAATATCACTTTGACCAACCTATATGAATATTAAATTTAGAAGCTGTCTCCTTATATGCTAGTCAATAGCGCATCTCTGTACAAGTATCGGTTCTACGAGAAAGTTTAAGTTCCCAAGGTAATAGCATTTGGTGATTATTTTTACTTTAATACTAAATCCTTCAATAGTTTTCAGGTATATTTTTAAATGGAAATTCACAAATTTTGGTTCTCCAGAAATGGTTTTTCCCAAAAAATTTCCCAAAGGGAAATGGATGCTCAGAAATCGGGGGAACCCAAAATTTCCCCGGTAAAGACAAAATAAACTTGGTAAAATATAACAACCCGCAAAAGTTTCTGTCCCTATCAACGGCCGTACGTGTCCTACTCCCTGATTATTGTTTTTCGCCTCTCGAGTATATGTTGCCATTCTCTTTTCCTTCGCTTTGTTTTTTGCCGGAAATGACTCCACCAATACCATGAGCTATTTGTTTAAATTTTTTTGGTTTTGTTTTTATTTTCATTATAATCTAAACTTTTTTCCCCAAAATGTTGTATTACGGCTGTTTGAACCCCTATCTCCTTAAAAGACGTCCCCTAAGGGCTTACTTTAAATGGGAAAAAAAATAAAAATCATAGAGCCGTGTCCAGACTATACGGTAGATGTTACAACTCTTGAAAGCCGCATCTGCGGATGGCAACTTATGATATGGCGGCAGTATGGACGGATGCATTGTCGTGCAGTAATCGGAACACCTTTTGTCAATTTTCCTTGACGTTTTATACAAATGTTGTTCCTCAATCTATGCCGCAAAAAACGTTTTGAGGCGTTACCAGTTCAATTGGTAGACTAGGCCGCTCATCATCTTCAAGGGATTCTTCCTCCAAACGGAAACATTTTGCCCACACTTTTACAGTGGAATATAAAGGAGATTAATCACCATAAACGCCGTTTAACAGTAGAGAATTTTGTTTCGACTGTGACATTTATTCACAAAATATAAAAATAACTTCTTAACCTTGGTATTTTAAATATCGTTACGATTTCTGCAATAAGCTACTTTTAAAAGCCCTTTTTTCCCCATATGTTCTTGTCACGGTTCTTACATCTATCTGTCTTATTTTCACATTTCTATTTTTGACATGACTCTTTTGCGAGATTGCTTATCTGTCTTTGATCCAGCCTGTAAGTTCTTGTTGCATTTTTTTTTCGATGTTCCCCCCTGGGGGTCTTCTTTTTTATTAGGTTGTTGCAAAAAATTCTTCTGCCAATCGCAGAATGAAGTCGCGACGTTTTATTTTTTTGCCAGTGATGTCTTTGCATACAGCAAACGTATTGATTGCAGCAAGATCCAATATATTATAAAAAAACATGGACCGGCCATCTTCTTGAGGGTGCCTTCACGCTGTATTTTCGCGCCGTTTGATCTGCTACGTCAAGGCCATATTTGGTGCTATTATAGTATAAAACTGTTTCTGGCCTTTTCTTTGTACCAGCATCAATTGAAACTGTTGGATGTTGCGTCCTTAGAAGGGGAACATTTTTGTTTATTTTGGTTTGATACACTGCCAAAGTGCAAACATTTTCCTTACTTGTGAATAAAACAGTTTCATATAAAGAACCTTTGCTTTTTTTTGATTACTCCAGGAATTTCTTTTCTCGACCTGTTCACAGTTCCAACAATTGTGGTGTTTAGTTTTACTAATTTCTTTGCAAGTTCCAAACTGGTAAAGAAATTGTCCGTTGTTACATTTCTTCCTTTCTTGGTGTAAGGCTCTTATAATTTTGGAACGACGTATTCACCAAGTGGTTGTCCTATTGGTCTCGAATCATCTTTTCCTAAATATGGGAAGGCATTCAACAGATATTTAGCTTCAGTGTCAACAGCAAGCCAAAATTTAATGCCAAACTTGCCCGGTTTATTGGACATATATTGCGTAAATCGACATCTTGCTTTTGTAGGAAAAAGTTGATCGTCTATTGTTATGTTTTCTCCGGGCACATAACAAATTTTGCAATTGTAAGCAAATTTTTGCCATATTTCAGCAAACTTGTCATGTTCCAATCTTTCTTTCCTTGTAGACTTGTCAGAGAGCACTAGTAGAAACAGATTCTTTGTCGGGGGAAAAGGCGGGAACAAAAATTAAAAGTACTAACAAATAGGAACAAGCTCTGATCGGTTGATGCATTTGTATGCCTTGTTTTATATGAAAATAAATGTTTGAAATTATGTGTATATTTACATGCGGTACAGCCTAAATTTTTTAGTTTTTTCAAATGTTGCAAAAGAAAAGGAATTGACAAATAAATTTTTTCAAAACATTTTTTAACGTACCGGTCAATTTGCTCGGTGGGGCCCTTTTAAAGGAAAAATTTTCCCCAGAACACCGCTTAGAGTTCTAAAAATATTAAAAATTTTTGTGAGAGCATTGCCAAACAAAATTTTAAAAAAAAAGTCACATGATTTCAAGATCATATCAAAATTAATTCCGTTGAAAAAAAAAACTTTAAAACTGAGAGACGGTCAAATTGACCGGTGCGGGGGTTCTAATGTTAATGTGATTAAGCGCATGCCCTTCCTTTGTGAAAAATTTTATAACCGCGCGGTACTCAATTTTCGTTACCTGAGACATTTTCATGCACCAATCACGTCGTCTGGTTAGCTATTAAAAACTACCACCTTTCGAGACGTAATATGTATACTGCACAGTTTCGTCCACACTGTTATAGGACATCTTCAGGGCTGTTACTGCACATTGACTGAGTGTCAGTGAGTCACGAAACGTTGGTCAAAACTACGACAACGACGCGGTTCCAACCCGGAAACCAAGAGTATAGCACATTATATCTTTTTCCAAACGAACCCATTAAGCTGTATGATTGGAGCCCACCCTGAGTAAGTAAATCGTTATGCTATTATTGATTCAAAATATTTTAAAAATATTCATCACTAGCAAGACCACAGAGATTTTAGATTTAGATATCAATTTGAACCAACTACTAGAGAGATTTCGGTGTTTGAAGCTGACATTGTATGGGGATACTAGTGCTGTAAAAGGGAATATGACCGACTCTGTTGTACCCGAAGCTGTTGTGACTGTAGATGAGATATGAATACATTATTACGCCCAAAAAACCATGGGGTTAAATTTCCGGAAAAGGGGTTTTCCCTTTTCAAATGAAAGAAGGCAAAGACAATTCCATCAGCCGGAAAAGTTGTACTACGATTTTTGGGGTTTCACAAGGCATGGTTCTAATTGATTATTTGGAGAAGGGAAGGACAATCACGGTATAATACTATGCCGACCTATTGGACCGATTCGACGCTGAACTAAAGAGGAAAAGGCCCGACCTAGCGAAGAAAAAGACTCTTTACTATCATGATAACACACCGACCCACTCAGAAGCAGTTGCGAAACCAGTTACGGTACGAATTGGTGCCCCATCCACCATATTCGCCAGATTTGGCCCACTGTAGCTTCTTCCTTTTTCTTTGAAACATCATCGACAATATCCTCGTAACCATAACGGGTAATCATTACGTAAGCAAACTTACATTTTAATACCGACAGTCTCGTAGATTGCGCGCAAGTAGCGGGAACCGAATTTATTCGCCCAAAAAGCATTTTGCATGTAATAAGGAAGTGATTCTCTCCGCGGCGAATCGATCGTTTCCCAGATAGCGCTCCAACCTTTTGTTTTTCGAGGGTGAATATAAATGAGAATTTTGTAACGATTTGAGATCGATGTTACACGCTTGCCAAACTTATGAGACAGAGAACCGTGATTGTGCTCTACTAAATATGCACATATTCAGCTACGGCGAAGAACTGAGAGGTCGGACGACTTCTTCTTGTATAAAAGCTTTTAAAGGGTTAAGGGAATCTATAGGTGCCTATACTTCCAAGTCGCGCTGTTTTCGCGAGATCGACATAGATAATACAAACTATAAACACGAAAATTATACAAATCACCTCGCCGTTTATAAGGTTGTCTCGTTCCTCCGTGGAAAGGCTGTTATTATAGCAGAGAATTGATGAAAAATCTATCGCAAAAGATACGGTGTAAGCGGTTTGACCGATTTACGTAACTTGAAACTGAATTTTAATATTGATTTTAATGTTGTGTGCGTAAAATTGATTTGTTTGCTCTTTATAATAATAATATATATTTATTAGCCCAATGGGAATCACCCAATTACATTTGACATATTGAACTCTTCTATTGATAAGCAATGTCGTTGCAAAAGATCGTTTAGCGAACATCGCTTAGGGGATAAACACCATCGATTTTGTAAGGCAGACGTTTTAGGAATTTTTTATACAAGCCGTCAAGACAGAGGACATGTTTTAAAAGTACATCTGAACCCATAGGGCGTGTAGTTACTGTACACAGGAAACCAAGAATTTTGTTCGCTGTTAAAAAGTTTTCAATTTGCCGCCCAAAAAAAATCGTCAAAAAAAAGATTTCAAACTGAAACCCCCCGGTGTTGATCTTGTAAACGCAGTAGTTGGGCGACGAGTTCTTCCAAAAAACAGGTTTCTTCAGTGTACGGGCCCCGGGTATCGAATTAGAACCCCAAAAATATGATTTTGAACAATATTATTGTTTAAAATTAAAATATAACATTCAAGATTAATTTGAACATATATTTACTTGTATATTGTTCCTCCTCTGTGTTTTATTATTTCCTCAATCCTTTATGGCATACTGCCAATGCAGTTTTTTGTTGTTTTTTTTTTAATTTCGTCGCTATTATGCCAAACATCTTCAATATGTTATTGTAATTCTTCCTTTGTAGTTGAGTTTCGTGTACTTACGATGTTTTTCAAAACATTCTACACATTTTCAATTGGGTTTATGTCTAGTGAATTACCTGGCCAAGGTCGTACACATAGATTTTTTAGTTTCAAGGTATCGCATTACAGTTTTTGCCTAATGGCACGGTGCATTGTCTTGCATGAAGGTACATAGTCCTTGAGTCGGATCCAATGAACCAATATAAGGTATTAAATAGTTTTGTAAAACCTTTTTATATTGTTTTTGTTCCATTGTTCCGTTAACGAAATATAGTGGTCCCTGTCCTTTTGTCGTAATACACGATCAAACCATTAGAGATGGGGGGTGTTTAATAGATTTGATTGTACATGCTTCTTTATAACGCTCTGAAGGACGTCGACGAAGAAATTAGCTTCTCTCCACTAGCATTTCTACCCGTGATTCGTCGCTATAAATAATCTAGGAAAAAGTAAAAAATGTAGAGAACCATTAGGCGAACTGTGAGGATGAATTTGGCTAAAAATACAGATGATAAATGAAACTTACCTTTCCCCAATCTTCAACTGCATATTTTTTATATTCTTTAACCCATTGAAATCGTGTCACTTTCATTTTAGATGCTAGTCTTGGCTTCTTCACCGGACGTCTGCATTTCAAGCCTGCTCCATGAAGACATCTACGGTTTGTTTTAGTTGATATTCGTATACCTTCTCCACTAAGAATTTTATGAACACTTTTAGTGGAAAAAAAACGAAGTTCTGTAGCCACTTTTGTTATACGGCGACCATCCCTTACCGGCCCAGTATATTCTGCCACTATTTGTACCTGGAATATTCTCCTTAATTAATTTCGCGATTCTCAGAACAGTTTGATGTGATACACCCTCCTTTTATGCAGCTTCACGTTGAGAGAACTTTTTAGTCTCTAGAAGAGCAGAAATTCGTGCTTTTTTGTCCTGTAGTTATATCCTTCTTCTTTCCCATTTTGATAATAATTGAGCGCGCACACAAATAAAATTAAAACATTTTGAAATATAATTGAAAATGTGTGGAATATCTTGAAAAACGTCGTACATGAAACTCAACTACAAATGAAGAATTTCAACAACATATTGAAGATGTATGGCATAATAGCGTCGAAATTAAAAAAAAAACAATAGAAAGCTGCATTGGCAGTATGCCAAAAAGGATTGAGGAAATAATAGAGCACAGAGGAGGAACAAGCAAGTATTAGTAAATGTATGTTCAAATTATACATACTTGGGTGTTATATGTAATTAAATAATATTGGCAACATCACCAACTGCTTTTTTTTTATTTCACCCCAAAATTGTAATATTTTTGGTGGTCCTAATTCGATAGCCAGGGACTGTAGCTTTAGTTTGTTCATTCCACACCATAATTGTGAGCAGATTATATACTTTTCAAGAGTTCGACGTCGTCAACCCCACTAAGTGCACGATTTATCTTGACATCATCAACATATGCTAAAACCGGAGAAGAAAGGTTCTGAAGAAAGTGATGTTTATGAAGATATTAAATAAATATAAGTCCTGTCCAACTATAGATACGAATTAAAATTCATAATTGATGCTTCCCTCCAAGTAGGAATACACTAACTTCAATAAGTTAGGTGCAGATCCAAAACAGCTCAATTAATTAATAAGTAGTAAGGTGTTGTGGTCAAGGAAGTCAAATGCTTTGGGAATATTGATACAGGTTATATCGACTTATATTGAGAGATTGATGCTAAGTTGGTAATGGTAGACCTTTTAACTACAAAACCATACTGAAAAGATGAACTGTCAGTTATTGTGCTAAAATATTGGAATGTGTCGAGAAGGTGTTCAAACATTTTTGCGAAATTATAGACCGATAGTTGAAGATGATTGAGGCATTTTCCTTGTTAACGACAGGCAGAAATTTTATTTTCTTC
Organism: Dynastes grantii; assembly: GCA_029619325.2. Lineage (NCBI taxonomy): Eukaryota > Metazoa > Arthropoda > Insecta > Coleoptera > Scarabaeidae > Dynastes > Dynastes grantii. Next base: position 51,268,352 of record JAROYF020000005.1, read on the forward strand.
TTGGTTGTAAAGAACACACTGGATTCAAGATCCGTTCAACAACGATAATAGATTTATTATTTGTAAAAATGAAACTCAATTTAGGTATATTTTTAACACACCCAACTGCAGGATATGGACATAAAATAATCCAAATACAATTGTTCAACAAGAATTGCATAATGTCCAGTTATTGTTTGGTGCAGCTTTACGTCAAATCTTCTAATAGGACCGCATTTCTATGGAGAAATGGAGAAATGGAACATGGACAAACGAAACTAGTAACGATAAATGGGCAGTGCTATTTTCCAAAATTGCAAAACCTTGTACTACCAGCATTACAGAATCATGATATTGACAACATTGTTTTTATGCAAGCCTGTGTTTCGCCTCACATGGAGTAGAATTTATAAACGTTATTAAGCTACACATTTGCCGATCGTCTAATTAGTTTTCCGAAGAATTGGTGTTCTTTGTCACCAGATATGAATCCGTCTGACTATTGGATGTAAGGTTACCTCAAAGGAAGGATATTTCTTAATAGACCTACTGTTCGTAAGGAGCTGAAGCAATCGTCACCACATGTTCATAATTTAGGAGAACATCACGGTTGTGGTCATATTTAAGCTTTTCTCGTTTGTCCTTTTAAAAATAAAACCCAATTTCTTTACGAACAATTTGTTGTTTTTATTTTTGAAGAATGCAATATTACGGCCATCTCAATTTGGAACCTTACATTGGAATAACCCTACCTGTCAGATCCTTACTCACACCGATCTGCTTTATCAATTACAATAGAATTTCTCAGAATTGAGTTGCCTAATTTTTACCTGTAATTAAAACTTTTTAATCTGCTGGGCAAATCAGCTGTTATTATTATTTCTTGGTAGTATCCCTAGTTTATTCTACATACTTCACATGAACCATTAGCTTCGAAAGTAAGTATAAATATATGTACAATATGGTTTGATTAATCAACTCGACCGTATAGAAACCATTATTATCGATGCCTACAGACAATTGCAAAACGCGCGTCCATCAGGTTAACAACGACCAATAGATCATTTAGACAATTGTCGTTTTGACATGCAACTCAATTAATTTCGTTCGTAAGCAGCACGACCGTAAAGGCGTTTTGAAACGAAAGGGGAAAATTATTTTCGTTGACGTCAGCAACTAGTAACAAAAGCGAAACGATCTGACGGATGTAGAGAAAGAGCCAATCAACCCACGTATACGGAACCGTTCGAACAATGTTAAGTATAACAGGGTTCCATTTAAAAACGTTTTAGTATTATACGCATATTCTTCTGTTCCAGGAACACTTCATACAATACCTTGCATATTGTGTTAGTGGAATTATCTAGACGTACATGCAGATGTAGATGTGCATGAAATTGTTGGCTTGTTAATTAAGACATCTTTGTGAATGTTTCTATCAATTAATATACCCTTAAGGTGTTCTATTTTTATCTTATGATCGTTATAGTTAAATTACCTTGCAATATATTGAAGTCCAAATAATTTGAAAAATAACAAGTTTTGTTGAATAAGTTCAATGGATAATGACAATAATTATAGAAGTTATATTTTTAGTAATAGTTCCAACGTACTAGTTCTAAGTATGTTTTACTAACCAAAAGCTATACCGGGTGTCCCAGATTTAATGTTACAAGCGATATCTTACTTACTTATAGAGATATAAAATCGCGCAAGGTGTCTTTTCAAATATACCCTTAACAAACTACCCTCAAAGAAACCTCCCCCAAACCAATTTTTTCTAATTAAACCTCTCATCTTCTTAATTTCTCTTAAACACTACTCACTCAGTTGTTACCAATAGCTTTTGTTGAAGATATAATTACGTACTGAAATCCCGGGAACAGGGAGAAGGGAGAGAGGGATTTGAGGCTGTTCGTCTATTTGTTAACTAACACAAGGTATTCAAAATTCACGATCTCTTGTTAGAACTTTACGAGCGCACAGAAAGACAAAGAGTGCAAGGATGCCAAATCGCGCTACGTACGATATCTCTCGCACCCCGTTGAAATGTGGATTAACATGTATATAGATTCCTACGGAATAGACTTAGCAGATTTTATGTAATTTGGTAGTTTATTATAACATTTTAGACTCCTATATACTAGACTGTTTTCAAAACCGATGTCTAGGCTAGCAGTAGTCAGACCTATTCCTAGTTACGTATTGATGACTAAAAGCATTGTCGCTAAATAGGTCTTCATTTTTAATTAAAAAGTTTAGTAGCTTGCCTTCACATGATTCGTTATAATTTATACGATACATAATACGTATGATTTTCTTTTACATTATAAAAACACGGATCAAGTCGCTACTGTTACCCTAGACACTGAACCCATACATGACGTGAGGACAACATCATCCGAAATACGCAGCACCGGAGGGTCTACTAGGTCTCGCAGCCGATGAAAAACAAAACACACGCTGTTTAGTTTGTTGCAAACATATTCATACTGATCGCCCCATCCAAGGTGCTTGTCGACTGCAAGAATCAGCAGACGAACGATCGCCAAAACAGCGGAATCATTGTTGTTAAAAATAATGTTAGATGGGTATGTTTTATATTTGGGTTGGAAAAGGATTACATTAGTTTTGGCATAGTTTAAAGACAAAGAATTCCTTGTTAGCCATTCTTCAATATTCCTTAGATACGAATCGGGGTTTTTTAGTTATTTCTGCCAGAGTGTCCCCAGTAATGTGATCAGCATAATTTAACATTAGGCAATTACCGATATTTGGACGTTTGACAGTATAGATATGGTTAAAATACAGTAAGAATAAAAGTGGTCCGAGTATACTACCTTGAGGAACACCTTTATTTAAAGTAAGAGTTTGTGACTTATGTATATATACCGTTAACCGATTATTGACGACGATTCAAATCATGTAAGAGCAGTACCTCTTACTCCGTAATTCTCTAATTTTAGCAAAAGTTGCTTATGATCTGTACTATCAAACGCCTTAGAAAGGTCCAACAGAACAGAATTCACAAACTGATTATTATACCCATTACGTCTGTGAATGGTGTGACTATTATCGTATAATTTTTTATATGTGTAGGAAGGTTTATAAACACTCATGGACATGATTTACAATATTTCTTAATTCTAATAAATTTTCCGGGAAATTGGGTTTGCGAGATGAAGGTATTAGCACATTTTTTATGGGAAAGCATGCATTAAAGTACCTACAAGAAGTATTAATAAACACAGAAAACTTTAAAATTGAAGCTGCAAATTCAGAAACTTTTATATCAACTAAACAAACGAGATTTTTTATAACGATTGTTGAAAACTTTACTTTTGCAAGTAGGTAATAGGGCAATCTGGAGACCTCCCACCACTCCTACCTTGAGCATGTCACGTGGCCCGTGACGTCATAAGTCCCACCCCTTGGCAGGAATATTGAGACAGGTGTTGCTTGAGCTGTTCTGGGGTCTGTTGCCATTGCAAAAGCTGTTTAAGCAGTTTCGGGAGCTGTGTAAGCTGTTTCGGGAGCTGTATATGATGTTCTGGGAGCTGTTTATGCTGTTTCGAAAACTGATTAAGCTGTTGAGGGCCGTTTAAACTGTTCCGAGAGATGTTTAAGCTGTTCCGGGAGCTGTTTAAGCTATTTCAGGAGCTGTGTAAGCTGTCCTGGGAGCTGCTTAAGCGGTTCCCGTTTCAAATTTCCCGCCAAGGGGCGGGGCTTCAGCGATAATACCCTTCTGATCGGAAAATATTGTGTTGATGGGAGATACGGCATCCACTTTTAATGATCTTATATTGCTATGTGCGATAAAGATGTTATCTAAGGATCTAGGGCCCCTAGTAGGTTTCGCAACCCTGACATTCGCTCCAAAGAATATTAGAATATTTTTCAGTTGTCCACACTGGACATTTTCTATTAGAAAATCTACGATGAAATAAATTCCAGTAATAATTCAAGTTTAGAACAAAGGTCCGTAAAATTGTTAGATGGCGATCTATATACCCTAGCAAGTACATATCGATTACTTCCATAATAGAGATCAAGACTACAACATTCGAAGACCGAATCAACTGCAAAATCGTCTATTGAAGTAATAGACACACCCGATAAATGGTTTGAGATATAAATCGCTGAACCGCCTTGTATTAAGTGTGTGTGACAATAGCTAGCTGCCTGTTTAAAGTCTGAGATCTGCATCATTGCTAATCATTCATACTGGAGCATGATAATATTACAGATGATAATAATACAGTTTTTAACCAAGGTCATTTCTATATTTAAACGATTACATGCGTGGTTAAACATTGAACATTTCGATAATAGATCGAAAATACAACTGATTTCTGATCTGTTAGCTTCATGTTCCATAAAAAAGGATTAACATAGGCTCCTACAGGCCAAATTTCTGGATTTTTAAGCTCTTCAATTCTGTTTTCAGGTACTCCGATCTTAAAGGAAGTATATACATCAAGGGGTTTGGATTTCATCTGGTCGCAAACAATACCCGTAAATTTTTTGTCGTTAAGGTGATTGAGAACATCCGCAGCCGTCACTGTTTTATTTAATCTAGTTACGTATAGATATTTTTATCTGGTTACATCATTAAGATTAGATGTCGTAGATGATCCTGAAATTGTTTTAAACTTATTTTTAGGTTTTTTTCTTCTTGCAACTATTTGGAAATTATCCCTCTCAGCAGTTGTCGTTGACTCCAATTGTAGGTTTTATTAAAGAGTCGGAATTTTTGACCGCTCCTGTATAGGAAATTGTAGGTCTGTCTCTATTTGAATTTAAGTTGTTATTTTTAAAGATGTTGTCTGATTCGCTATCGGGAATTCCTTTTGTTTGTTTATTTATACTTTTTTCAGTGTTGGGATTTTTGCGTTGGTCTTGTTTTTATGACCGGCCTTCCCTAGTAGATATAATAAAATTTTCTGGTATTTTATCTCCATCTTTTGACAGAAGTTTAAAGTTTGTATTTAGTTTGCTGATTTCCTGCTTTAAGTCAAGGTTTTCTGTTTTTAGTTTGTTAACTTCGACATGGAGATTACAGATTTGCGCTTCTAAGTCGCAGTTACAGTGCAAGACTTCGGAGGAGACTTTTTCCTAAGCATTGTATAGTAGGCATACAGAGTCTTTCAAGTTCATGGTTTTTAATAACGTTCTCTTCGTTATTAGATAAAATCTGGGCTAAAAGACTTTTCCGATAAAATAATTTGGTCAGGCATTTTGATCTAAAGGTTGCAAAAGTGCTGTGGAATAAATAATTTTGTAAATTGTCCATCCTCACTAGTCAGCTCTTCTATAGTTCCATGGCTCGAGGAGTTATCGACGATTAACAGGGCTCTTTCAGTTAAATTGAGACTTCTTAAATGACTTCTAACTTGACGAATAAATGAACAATTAAACCAATCTAAAAAAATTGCCGTAGGCATCCATGCATTGTTCGCATTTTAAATGCCCTTGGATTTTTTGCCATTCCTATCACCAACAGCTTTAATTTTTGTAAACTATCAGCATTGCAACATGCTAGAAATGTAACGCGTTCTTTGGTTATTTTTCGACCTGGTGGGGTCTTTTCCTGAGCGCGAACCAGCGTTTTTTCAAGCAACATTTTCCAATGCAGAGCAGATTCATCTGCATTGTATATTTGAGTAGTTGCGAGGTTTAATTGTTTAATCTTCTCTGCAAATGCACTTAGGAAGGGATCGACAGCACTTTGATCATTGGATAGTATTTCGCCACACACTTTTAAAGAACGCACTCCATGCCTTTTTCTGATATTAGAAATCCAGCCCCTGCTAGCTCTAAAATTATCATTTCCATAGATTTCAGAATAAAACTGTTGAGCTTTGGTAGATAAAATGTCATAGGAAATTGGAACGTCTCTTGGTTGTTGTGTACAAAACCATGCATACAAACGAGTTTCCATTTTTGGATATTCGGCTTTTCGTAATGTTTTTCTGAGATCGGGAAGGGAATCACATTTGCCAATAAATCTAAAAGAAATTACACTGCATAGTAAAATTTCACAATGGTTTTTTAAAATATATCATATGTTTTGATTTTGTCTTTGTACTTTTTTATATCCGAAACTGTTGATGTTCCTACCCCGTATTCATTTGCCAACACTTTTTCACTTTCACCACGGACTAGTCTTTCTATTATATCGGATTTTTTGTTTTATTGACAACGTTGTATGTTTTCTTTTAGGAGGCATTTCAATATATGATGATACACTGAAAAATGTTGCACCGTACACATACATATGTAAATATGGCGTTCTGTGTTTAATACACTGAAACCCGCATCGTAATAGTTTTCGACACTATTACGTTACGAAGGTAAAATAGCTTAGTATAAATGAAGTGATCATTAAAAAAACGCCACCTGTCTCGCTTTAACTTCATTTAACCATGGCTTTCATTATTTCTTCCGGTATCCGCTGTGAATTTACAAAACTTTAGTTACTGCTAATTTGTTCCAAACGACTCGAACTAATTCGAACCATTAGGACAACCTGTACTTATATCTCCACAAAGTATATTCTTACTCCTAATAGGCCCATTTCGTTTCCAGTCTGATGTTTTCCAATTTAAATCGTGTAGATAAATGCAAGCCGTTTGTTCGTTCGTTAAATACGAGTACGAATCTAAAACGTAAACACCTACTGATACCAATTATTCCTGCTTTTGAATCGAGATACCAAATCAGTATAATTGTGCCTATGGCAACGAACGTATTCAAAAAGGAAGGAACAGAACTAATTTAGGACCGCTTTCCCCATTTATTAATCACGATTACGTACACAGATCTTTTATATCGGGACGCGCACCGTACTGTCCCCGACTTAAAACGGTAAACACATGGCCATGCGCTGAGATGCCAGCGTTAGATAAGTTGATCGTATCCCTATTCTACATCGAATCTACGCCGCGCTAGCTTCGATAATGAGGAATAGAGGGCGCGTCGCTCGTTGAAATTACTATTACGCTTGACGTTTCCTACAAGGGTTTTTTCTTTAGTTTTGCATATAGCCATAACAGCAAACAGTAGACTTCAAATACTTTCTTATTTGTCAATGTATTTTCCACAAAGGTTGATACACCTTTTCATACTTTCAAACCAACTGTTGAAATAGTTATGCCAGTCATCAGTTGTTATGGTCAAAATCACCATTTTAAAAGTATTGACTGTTTCTTCCGAGCCCATTCTTGGTTCTAAGGAACGTAAAAAAATCGGAGGTTGAAATAACAACACGTTGTTTTGCTGCTCTAAAAACTCAAACGTCTTTTGAGCTTTTTGTGAATTCGCACCGTGATGGAAGATAATTCATCGATGTGGGTTGGTTTCAAAAGGAATTACTTCTGGAAAACCCGCATTAACCGTTCTTCGATCTTCTAAAGGAGTTGTAGAAACAAGGCCCGGAATTGAGACAAAATTTACAACCATTTTCTTTGACACAGTTCGCGAACAGAGAACCTTTGTTGGCTTCTCCTCATTTTGAAACACCTATACAGCAGACTGACGTTTGGCTTCGGGTCCATAGGAATACATCCATGATTCGTCATCACTCACGATACCATAAACATTTTTTGAGGTTCCGTTTTTGGACACCAAATTTAGCGCCCGTTCTTCAGTTAAAAGATGAGGGATCCAACGGAAAACTAACTTTCTCAAAGCCAATTCATCATGCAGAATCCTTGGGATTGAGGTCTTTGGAATGCCCAAGGAGATCTCAATCTCGCAACATGTCACATGTCGCACAGCAGCGATATTTATTTGAGTGACTACTGTCTTATTGTCCTGGATCGTCGTGAAAACTAGTATGTCCACGTTGGAATTCGCAGTGCAAGCGAGAAACTGTCGACTGATGTGATACTTCATTACCAAAAACAGAAACTAACTGGACAAGGCATTGTTGTTGAAATAATCCTCTCGGAAAGGCTGAGCCCGGTTCAATTCAATTTCTCGAGGGACTTGTCAGCTTTAAAAACGTGCTTCGACTAAATCGCTTGCCGTATCTTGATAAAATTTTGGATTTAAGTTCAATAAATGTTGAAATGAATATTAGCAGGCTACGTTTCATTGGTGGCTATATGCAAAACTAAAAAGATAACCCCCGTATGTATGTGCCCAATACGAGTGAATTGTATTTTGTGAAATTTTAATGTTTAAATGCGTAGGAAGGCATATTCATTTTATGTATTCAATAAAGACAAAATAGGTTGAAACAGCTTTAAAAAACCTTTAAAAGTTTACTAAACTTGCTGGAAATGATGTCTATATACTTCGCGACCATATAACCCGTTTTATGGAGTTACCCTTTTAACCAATCTGGATTTACCTTAATTGTATAATTGTTTAATTACGGACATTTGCCTAATTACGGCGTCCAGCAGTAAATCTCCGCTCTATTAAAAGAAATTTACCTAGAACCTTACGCAACCGCTGTACGGTATTTAAAAAGGCAATCAGACACTAATAAACTCATCACATTAAGCCAGAAAAACTCCCAATTATTGTCGCGATTATCTCTTGCATGCATATAATTAAATTAGTCACAACGAATTCGCCTCAGGTCTGGGGTAGCTTTCGTTATGGTAGTGAGCTACAATTGTGTTATGAAGATGTTTTGGATGCATTGGAACATATAGTCTAATTCGCATTTATGGCATTAATCAGGTAACTTTTGCATAAAGATTTAGACGTACCTATAGTTTATAGAACAATGCAAATTGACGTTGTTTCAAATTCTTTCATAATCCAAAAAAAATTTGGTAAATATTTTACTCAAATGCAACCAAACAGCAATCGCCACAATGGAAGAGTCCATTTTCACCTTGGCGAAATACTACGAGAATGATATGAGAAGTGTTCTTGTTTGGAAGCAGATGATATTTCAGAGAAGATTTTAATATCATCTGCGTAAGCAAGGATGGGAAGGTCGATTTCAGAAGCAAGTCATTGATGTAAAGCATAAACAGTAACGATCCCAGATTTGATCCCTGGTGGACGTCAGAGGTGAGAACAAAAGTCTTAAGGGCAATATCTATTATAAGTAACATAACGCTTTCTTTATTTCAGATACAACTCAAGGAGATTCATCACCGAAGAAACAAAACCGAAGGAACTCAGCTTCAATAACAATATTTCATGATCGATCAAGTCAAAAGCTTTGGACAGGTCTCTATAAATTACATCTACTTGGCCACGTCCATCTAATATTTCACTGCAAATCTTCTGGGGATGAAGCCTTGTTGATTTTAGGCAATAAAAGAGCGAGCGAGTGCTAAATGCACAAATAATACCTTATCATAAAGTTTAGCAAAATATGGTATTATGGAAATGGACCTGAAACTAGATAGTAGATAGTATATTGTAAGTTGTATATATAATTTTTGGATTACTCTTTTTTCAGAAGAATTTGAAATAACAGAACTTATTCTGCTGTTATATGTAACTTGACATCTGGTAATAAAAATTACTCTAAAATCTAGTAATAAAGGAGAAAATCCATTATAATATCAGCTTTCATTTAACACGGTTTTAATATATTATAGACTATTGGTTCCTAATCACATTTTATAGTTTTAAGGACATCCTTTCTAATCCTAAACAATAACCACTTTTTTCAGGTTAAAGCAATGAAATTCATTTAGAAAAAAACTTTAAACACAAAAATAGAAGGTAGTCCATTAGTGACGAGGAATCTCAATATTCAAATATTTATTATACAAGATTGTATGGTTACTGGAACATAATTCTATAAGAGGCAGTCAAATGAAAACGAGACAGATGGAAAAAAGTAAGTAAACTGTTTATTATTTCAAAAGTAATCCACTGTGAGCCAAGACGGTCAATGCCTTCATGGAAAAATGTTTGCGGTAGTCTATGGAGCCATGATTGTACCCAGGCGTGCACCTTTTCGTCCGAAGCAAATCGGCGGCCACGAATGTCTTTCTTCAGGGCTCCAAAAATATGGAAATCGCATAGGGAGAAATCTGGACTGTATGGAGGATATGTAAGGGGTTCCTAGCGAAACTTCTGCACCGTAGTTGAAACAACCTTGGCAACATATGGCAACATTATCCTGCAACATTATCCTGCACCAGAATGATGCCGTCCGTCAACATTCCTGGGCGTTTGGACTTGATGTCGCGCTTCAATTTTTGCAAAGTTTTCACGTACCGCTGTGCGTTAATTATGGCGTCGTGTTCCAGAAAGTCAAAGAGCAGCGGGCCCTTGCAGTCAAAGAAAATCGTCATCATGACTTTCCCCGATTTCGGACGCAGACACGACTTGCTGATCTCACTTCGAGCACGTCCAACAGACAAATTCCTGATTCCGCAATAGCACTTCTGTATACACACCTACCTGCGTTACCAACTTCCGCGCCATGCTCGTTATATAATCTATCTCGTTTTCATTTGATAGCCCCTCATACAATGTATTATTTATTACCTACTTTGTTTTATATTTCCCTTTTTTTGTACTACGTTCTATGTTATTCGATATCTTTATTTACCTTAATTGATACTATTTAATAGACGTTTAAATTAGTTATTTTTCAACGAATCCATAACATTAAACCGTTTGCATAATTTATATATCCAGATTAGCGCACCAAGGTCGAACGCATTAGCGAGCGGCGACTGAATATAGTCTAATGCTTCTGCTCTATATTCTAGCGCGACTATACCACTTAGACTAGACGTAAATATATGTACATATATATAAGGCTGGCATTTATTTATATTGGCACAATAACATGACCTGACTTAATTGCTTTCAGCGAGCTATTGTGAATATAGGTGTTTTACTCGCTATTTTTATCTTTTAACATTGATGGAATGATCATGTTGTTCTCTTTGCTCTTTAACTCTAGTTTACTTTTTTGTCAGGTGTTTCATTTGTTTCGCGTAAATCGAAGTTGGAATGGTATATTGATTAAGTAGTTATTGGTAACAGGCGGAATGTTTCATACCTATGTTAGAGGCCTTGAGTTTGAAGATCACTTGTTTGAATGTTATTTTGATTAGTGGAACAAGTGTGTTTTTGAATATTTTGGTAGCAAATTAAGTGATGGGGAGTATTGGTACATTCTGTTATTTGTCTGGTCATGTTTCCAATGAGACGATCTATGTGATTAGTGGGAGGTTATCCCAAGATGCTTATGAGTAGAGCAACGCAACTGCGCTGAAAGCCATGGCGGACGCATAAAAGTTTACCCAAAATAAATTAAATATGATACGTGCTCAAACACTTACCGTTTTTAAAAGTCCTTCGTGACATCACAAAGTGGATAATGTCTATTTAATATTTGTAACATTAGATATTTTCCCAAAGTTGTTCCGGCAAAGTGAGTGCGGCGTGAAGAAAAACTGTTTTTGTATGCCGAAAACGAACGTTGTACATCTAGTGACGTTATATTTGCGTAAGTAAAATAATCTTTCAAATAACTTAACGCCAAAATCAGAATCTTTATCTAAAATACTTTCAAACCTTTCTAAAACACAAACATTTCTTGCGTCTTCATGGGGCCCTAGCGTGCGTGAACATTGCTTTTTTGCAAAGATTCCCAACGACACCGAAAATTTTGTAGTTTTTCTATCGCATCCGCTAGTCCCATTTTAATTGTTTGAATAATTTCCAAATCTGTTTTAACTTGACTATCCTGAAATTTCAAGCGGCTTACCTTGACAGCCGCAGTTTCCTTTGGGCCGAATTCTAAAATCACGTTCTTTATTTCTCAAAATATTTAAGATAATAAAATGCAGCCTTAACCATGTTCTCCAACGAGTAAGAATAGGTTGTGGTGGTTGGAATACCGGGCATGTCTATGAAATTCCGAATACGTTTTGGGGATTTTACAAACACAGCTTTTGTATGTGCTATTAGGCGTCTACCTCGGGGTAACATTTTTTGATACTATCTGCCACGAGACGAATATGAATTTTCATTTAAAATGCAACAAGTTGCACAATGTTTTTTAAGAGATTGACCTACAGCAAGCATGTTTGCGGAAACCCTCATTTAAAACATCAACAGTTGATTTGTTGAAAGTTCAAACTTTTCCAATGTATTTAACACCAACATTGAAATTACTTCGGCAGTGCATTGTTGTATTCGTCTGGAGCTAGTAAAATTGAGGGGGAGGTCGATGTGGTTCCATTGTGCGTACCCTTACATTAACCACAGAATGTTTTTTACGATCTGTTGTTTCGTCAACACATAACCAGTTTTTTTTCTTCAACTCCGATTTAATTCTTTTCTGACATGCTCACGAGCAGACGGCATAACTCTCTGTAATGTTCTCACACTTGGTAACTTAAAATCCGAATATTCATTCTAAAACGAGACGTATGCTTTCTTCCTTAGTAAATGAAATGGTAAATTACATGCAATAAACACATAAATTAAATTTAAATTTGTCATAATCTCGTGTGGAATCTTTTTTGAAACATGCCCTGCACTATTTACGTGCCGTAGACAATCATTTTTTTGACCAACACATTAAATCTATTTTACACACTACACATTGAATTTTAGCGCCATCACACTTTAAATCAGGCATTTCTGCAATAAATTCTCTTATTGTGTCCAACTTTGGTCGTTTTCGCGACGTAGGAAACATTTTCAAAACAAACGTAGAACTACGATATAGTATACGGCAGTGTAGATGCATACACAACAGATCGGCTTTCGAGTCGCAGTTATACTGACGCTTATACCGAATTGTCCCGGCCGTGTTTATTTTGTGTACACTTTTACGCGTCAGCCACTGGCTTTCAGAGCAGTTTGCGTTGCTCTACTCAGAAGTCATTCCAAACAAAACAGTGGGTTCAAAAATCTCAATATCTCAGAATATAATCAAGTATGAGAGTTTTTGGCATACATGCATATTTTAACTTTTTCCCCCGATTACTGCAATGAACTTAACTACATTTCTTTCCCATGACTCATTGTAAAAAATACCATGCGGCAGACACTTGAAAATCCAGGCTATGATGAACAACTTTGGCGAAATTTTTGTGGTTTTTATACTGTCCTGCAGCTCCATCACTAAAGTAATAAATCTTCTGCATGTCTGGATATGTTTCTTTGTAAGTATGATATTAAGTTTTTTTGAAAAAGGTAAAATCAAATGCGTTAATATTGCCTGATGGGCAATATAAGGAGAAACTCCAATTTTTCAAATAATATTATACTCACTCAAGCTTTTAGGAAGACAGGTTAGTATCTTATATCTTTCTTTTGCTGTTTTTGCTCTTTTTTTTGCAATTTTTCCTTTAAATTGACCAAAAAAAAAAAACCCTCTTTTTATTTATTTTCTGCGAATGACGTCACACGCACCTTAGTTCTAAACAAGGGATTCACTTAGAGGTACTATGAGTTTATTTAAGTTTCATATCTTCAGGTACATATTCTTCTTCATTTGTAGATCTTATTGTCTCAGTATTTACGCCCTTTTCTTCACTTGTCGATTTTTCTGCATCACGTTCAGCGTCGTTATCTTCATTAGGAGTATTGGAAGATAGTTTAGAAAATTTAAGACGACAGCTATGGCAAATCGCATCTCCTTCCACTAAATGAGGAATCTTTTTACGCACGTGGGCAGTCACATTTCTTTTACTAACTTATTTGTGTCTTTCTAGTTTTAAAAGATTACAGCATCATAGTAAAGTGAACCTTTCCTTTACTTTCGTGATAATGTTTAATTTCGACTGAATTTGAATTGTCACACGAAACTAACAATAAGGAACCAAACTTACAGCATCATCCTCTAGTCTAAACTGAGCAAAGTTGTGTAGTAATCATAAGTATCGCACATCTAAGCACTTTGATTGATCGTAACTTCACGTTGTTGCCATTCAAGCAATTACGTATACCTCATACGAAATCTTTGTTTTCAAAAATTAATATCTGCTAAACCTTTAAGGTCTGCACGATGAAACTTTTATCATAGATCATAGACATAACGTTCTCTACGTGAATTAAAAGTTCCCCAAATAAATAAGGTGCACTTAGAGATATTAATATATTTTCATTTCGACGTTTGTTTCGCAGTAGTAGAAGATGTTAATCGAATGAGATCCATGATTATCTTAAATTTCATGTAATAATCTTTACAATAATACTTTATTATCATTTAAAAATGTAAATATAAGCTAGAAATACTTTTTTTATAATCTCCTGTAAATAAACAACCCTGGAATTTCACCAGCTAATTATAACCATAATAAAAATTATATGAAATTTTGATAGCATGTATTTTGCTATTTATCATAAGGGTAATATGAAAGAGATTGCAGACATGGCCTTTCAAAACTTATGTGTTATCTCCAGGAGCGACTGGTACGCTGTGGCTGTGAAGCTACATAACAAGGCTTCTATTTCCTCGTGCATTTCCGTTGCATATCGTGCACATTGTACAGTCTGGAGCAATACTTCCGTTATGATTTTAGGGAGGCCAAAACAAACGAAAGTAAGATAAAATATTTATTGATATCCACTGATTCTAGGAACCTTAAAGTTTAAAATTAAGAGGTTTTAAATAAAACGTCGGACAAATGATGACCACCATTGTCAATGCAATTCTGAAGTCTAAGACCGTAGTTTTCCGTCACCCCTTGCAAGACGTCGATCCGTATGAGCTAGATTTCTTGGCGAATGACTTCAGCCTAGAGATAACCCCAAAGGAAGGAGTCACAAGGGGTTAGATCTAGTGAGCGAGTCGGCCACTGGACGTCACTCGTCATTGAAATGAGCTTTGCGTCACAACCTCCATCGATCGCCGAGCTGTGTGAGCTGTCGCTCCGTCTTGTTGGAACCAAACATTGGCAAGGTGAAGATCATTCAGGTTTGGTCCCAAAAAAGTTCTCTAACATGTCCACGTACCGACCAGATGTGACTGTGACCGTCATTTCTTCCTCTTCAAAAAAATAGGGACCAATGATTCCATGTGGTTACCTTAGGAATATGTAGTGGCCTTTCTTGCAACTCCCTTGGGCTTGCGTCACTCCAATACCGAAAGTTTTTGCGATTAACAGTGCCGTAGAAGTGGAAATGGGCCTCGTTATTGAACAAGACAATATCGGCAGGTGGAATGTCGTTAAGAAGCTGCCGACAAATGTTTGCACGGTTTTCAAGTTTCGACGGTAACTGTTCCTGCACGATCACCATCTTGTATTGCAGAAAAATACGGTGTACTGAGCGACATGACAGTGCAACAGCGTGCTTGCGGGTTGACATCCGTGGAAATCGGAGGATGGCACGCCTTACTCTCGCAACATTTTCAAGGGTACGAGCACTACGTGGTCGACTACCCCCCGCCTCTGACCTTGAGTTGCGGAACTCAATCTTGAAGTGGATTCGAAATTTTAGACTCACATCTAAAATTTCGAATCCATTTCAAGATTGTTAGCCTTGAGGGAACGGGAGCCAGAGGGGTTAAATTAAACTTTATTCGAAATGCACGTTGCGCGTTCACCACTGAATTCCCGTTTGTCAGAAAAATTTCAATACTAAACGCACGTTGTTAACCCGGCCACGACATCTTTTCTACTGACTAACTCTAGGTTCTCTCGAGTCAAACGCTTCCTTCATTACTTTTCGCGGACCACCCTTCTCGACGCTAGCCCTCCTTGAAATCATAACGGAAGTATTGCCCCACTCTGCAGTTGACAAAAGAATATACGAGGAAATCGATGGTCGTTACCAGCTGCCACTGGTTGTGTCATGCAGTTGCATACACAGAAATATTTTCTTGATGCATTTGTCAAAAATCTTTGTTGTTTGTTTCTTGTTTGGCGATAGTAATATCGGAGAGTTAACTTTTGATCAATTTACAATTTACAAATTCTCTTGTAATGACGGTTTTATAACACTGAATTTTACTTTTATATCCATCTAAAAATTATAGTGCAAGTTTGTTTCTCTTGTAGAATCCTCGTTAATCTTATGGGAGTGGTTGGTGTTTTCACTTGTACTAATAAGCTGTTCTTAATATGTAAATTTGATCGGAGTTCATCTTGCAAAATAGATAATATGCACGTCTGAAACTTTTAATTTCATAAACTTTCTTTTCTCCGCACCTTTACCCATACTTATCGCACCATCCTTGTAACATCTTCATTTTAAACACGCTGGTTCATACATATTATGCAGGAGAGGCCGCGTAAACAGCGAGGCACCAGTATATGCATCTATGCAGCCGTGGTACGGCTAAAACCTACAAATTACGGCATGTACGGCGTGTTGCTGGCGGTCGTTATGGCACGATTATGATAATTCCTTTACCTTTTTATTTGTCCATAGGCGTTATTTTGCTAATCAAGATCATAAAGATAGCTGACAACGGTCTCGCCTCGGATAATACCACTTATAATTTTGCTAAGTACCCGTTATTACCGGCTAAAATGTGTGAATAATATTCAATAAATATCGCTAAATTGATACATGCGTCAACCGGGAAGCCTTTTATAAACGTTATACGATGCGCAACATAATCGGGCCTAATGCGCGTCCTATGCACAGTATCGGTGTAATAGTATCAAAGGCTTTGACGCGTTTAAGTAATACGTATACTTCGTGTGGTGTACTATCTTATTTAAGAGATATTTTAAACGGTTAGAGATGTAATCGATATAGCATTCTTCATACGAGTTGTAACATTTGATCAGAATTCCATTTACTTTGCTAATGAGGCTTCAGAAATTGCATAAGTCCTTGCAGCCCAATCTAGCCAATGACCGAAGAATCATATTCTCTTGGTTTCTGGGTTGGAACCGTGTCGTTGTCGTTTTTTAGCGTTGGAAAAACAATAGCAACTGACTTTTATTAATTTTATTTATAATCATTTTTGATCACCCTGTACGATGTAAATGAAGTTTGAGTAGCTTAATCGTGAATTTTGTGGAAGTAGAACTTTTTTCAAAGAGTAACTTTTCTCCATAAAATTGATAATAAAAAGGTTTCCCAAATGTAGAGAACTTAAGCGGGCATACTGTATATGCTCCATCCATACAATTATGACTAAAGCGTGACAAAAGGTTGCTCTCTCGCAGAGACGTCTGTACGGGGGGGGGGGGGGGGTATGTACATATGTGGATGCAGAGTTCAGCAATGCAGTAGACATTGAGGAGCTCGATATTTCGGTTATTTATCGGATTCTCATTGTGTGTTTTCGAAAACATGGGACGTAAGCCTGGTGTACCTCTTACATCGCATGTGAAGAAATATATTTGGCGCTTCCCTCGTTTGGAATTTACAGGTTCGCACATTCGTTGCAAATTTTGCGGTATAGGGTTGTTAGGTCGCACGACATTTGAATGTAGAAGTCATATTAAAAGTAAACGTCATGTATTGAATTTAAGAAACAGTATTCGATATTGGCAATCTTTGTATGAGTTTATTTTCATGTTGAGCACGCGCAACATCCCACAACACCTACTATATAATTAAAATTTTCGTCTTTTTTGGGATAAATATGTTCCATCATGGAAGCTACCAACAAAAAGGCAAATGCGGTACAATTTCCCACATGTGCAAAGTACAGTAAAGGACTGTCTAAAAGACGAGTTGAGGAATCAAAAAATCTGGCACACTGTGGACGAAACTACTGATGCTCAGAAACACAGCGTGATTCATATTGTGGCCCATACTTTAAAATGTAATGGTCCAGCAGCTTCCTTGTTGTTAGCCAGTAAAAGGATTGAAAGAGCGGATGCGGAAACCCTTGTAAACATAATAAAAAATATGTTAAGAGAATTTTGTATCGTAGGAGCCCAAATCACCATGTTAGTTTCTGACGGAGCCGCAACAATGCTGAAAGCTGGTAGGATGTGGAGAGTATGCTTTCTGACTCTTCTTCACATAAGATGCCTCATACACGCATGCCATCCCGTAGCAGAAACAATTCGAAGCAAGTATCCTAGGGTGAATGATTTAATGTCATCTACCAAAAAAGTGTTTGTGAAATCCCCCAAACATATCCGCGTATTCAAGCAATTGCATCAGCAAATTCCGCTACCACCTCAGCCTGTATTGACGCGATGGGGAACATGGATCGAGGCAGTATCTTACTATCGAAAATATTATTCCCAAGTGATAGACGTCATTTAGATTTATGCTTATAGATACTTATTTTCCACATTTTAGGTTTTTTGTCGGGTTTTCGGTAAAGCTCATTTTGCCGAAATCACTGGAGGGTAGAGTTTTGCTGCGTGTGTGTGTCCATAAATAAGATTGCGTCCCATTCAACTCGGGGACAGGACTAGCGCCGATTTACCGCCGTTCGACCACGACAGCACAAAGTTACTCGGAAGGTACAGTTGAGCATAACCCAGATAAGTGGACTTATCGTTTTTTTTTGTTTTCTGTTTACAAACATTATTCTTTTTCCAAATTTCAAGCTTCTTTTTTTTCTTTTAACTTTATTTTATTTAAGTGCTTCTTATTAACGTATGGATATACTCTAGGAATCTTTTATTATTACTGTAATCCTTATTAGAAATTTACTAAATTTTTGAATATTTTCCAATTCATTATTGTAACGAATATTATTTTCCTTTTTTTAATTTGTACATTTTATTTGAGTAATTTTAATGAATTGCGTCTCTGTGTATGATCGATGTTAAATCCAACATAGTGGCCACCAACATTGATCCCTTAATTACATTTTGTTCATTAACAGTTTAGTGCTAATATTTTCGTTTCTATTGATTGCTATTCTCTTGTATTGACATTAATTACATTGTAGCAGTAATATTCTTTTCCCTACCCCTCCTCCAGCTTGCGTTCCCGTTTTTCGCGGATAGTTCTCCCTAATCCAAACGGGTGGCACATATTTTTTTAGTTAGTCGTGAGCTTACCCCGATTCATGCTAGCGGGCACTTAGCAGGAGAACTACGATCAGGTAGTTCTTCAATTTCTTTGACAGTTCCTTTTTTCCGCACTATTTCTGTTCCGCTACAATTGTTTCCTATGGGGATCATATCGCGGCCTTGCTACCGCTGCCATGAACATAACTTTTGTTATAAAGCGTTGTTCTATGTGGTTCCTCTTCGACCAACATAATGTATAAGAACGTTTGGCTTGGATTAAATAGAACCACTTTTCGTCAATATAAACACAATTACAAAAACTTTCAAAATATCCATCTGGTTACACGTTGGACAAGCAAAGTTTTAATCGAGCTAATTTATTCTGACCTGTTAGGTAAGGTTTAACAATACTCGCTCAAAGTAGTTTCCTTGCTTAAAAAGATCAAAAAGTGTTCATTTAGAATCGGACAGGCTAAGAATTGATCCTCGAAGACTGAAACGAACTTCTTTCACCTTGGCTAAGTCTTACGAATAATTCTTACGTTCCCTATCATATTTATTTTTGTTTGAAGAAACGTCCGCACATATTTTACCTACATTGTACCATTTCTTTGCCACGAGCCAAATTTTAGACAGTCAGACGACTTACTCCAAACAACAATAGCAACAATATTAATCGTACCATACTTCTGACCGTGCTGTTGTGTCGCTACAACTTTTGCAGAATACCATTACATTCATTATTTGTAAGCTGCTTTAAGTTCTTTTTTTATAATACACTATAGTTTTGACCAAAACTCGCTATTTTTAACAATCAGCGGGTGTCACTTTATTTTATGTCCAAATCACCCTCTTTAATATGTAAATCTTTTTGACATATGTTTATTTGCTCGAGCGCTACCTATTGCTCAAGTATTTAATTGTCATTGTGATCATAATAACATTATTTCTTTATACCTTTCTTGCTTTTTTTTCTTAATCATGCATATTTTTTAAAATGCATGTCATATCTTTGGACAAAGGGAATTTTTTTTTAAGTTGGTGCTCGTTAACGATAAGCGATAATATTTTCTTAGTTTCTCTTCCAGAATCAGATCATCTCGTGACTGTTTTCCCAGAGGCATGGGCCTGGCGGTATCAGGAAACTAATGATTGACGTAGGAAAAAAATAATTCAAATGCTATATCCGTTTTATTTTAACTCAATTAGTGATCTAAGACGTTGTATTCGTCTATTTAAATATAGCAAACTTAGATCATCAACAAACAATTAACTCCTAGACAATAAAACTTCTCGTTACACCAGTTAAACCGCGAGGAACTATGCAACATTAATGATAAATGGTATTCTTTTCCTCTCAGATAATAATACGAAACAATGCATGCATCAGTTTTGAATGGATGAGTCAGGATTTTTGCATAAAAGCCGCGGTAACCTTGACTTGCAGCACCGGTAACAACAAACCGCCAACGAAATCTCCTATTTACAACGAGGCCTGGCTGTTGAAGACGAAAACAACGCATCACTTACCGAGGTATCTATCTGAAAATCCTCATTCTCTCCTCTAAAACCGTATTATTTACGGTTTGTTGAGTTCGCAGTTCGCATCGGCGACTTTTATCGGTTCGCCGGTATCCACGAAATCAAGGTAAAGTATGTAAAAGTGTAATTCCGCACGGCGGTTACGCAACTGAGGCGCTGCGCCGCGGAAGCAGATCAAGGCCTCTCAATGCGCCGTGAGAATCTGGGATGTGATTAACGGTGTACGGACGATTATTTCGCATTTACCGGCGAGGTACCTTAAACGCTATTGTTTTAACGGAACGTAGTTTTCGCTCTCGTTTGAAGCAACGGGGATTTTCACTCTCGAACAGGTGGATGTAGGCATGATTCGTCATTGAAGGAAGTTTGTTAAGACATTAGTGGTACAATTGAAGATTTAAATGGAATAGATTATCACTGTGTTGTAAATTGAAGTGTGTAATATCAAATTCCCTGTTGCTAACATTAAAATCAATTTTTATCAAGTTCTTTATTTATTCTTCCATGTAATCATTTTTGAGGTTGAACGCTTACTTGTATAGCTTCATTTCAATGTCTTCATGCTGTGCAATTGTTTCGTTTGTGACTTCAGAGATTTAGGCTAATATTTTCTCCTCCAAACATTTTTTTTTGGTTTTAGACAATAATGACTAGGAGCGATATTTGGAAAATGGGGACGAGGAATTCTATTCATTGGTAAAATCAGTTACGGAAGAAAAAGAAAACGAGGAAATAGATATAAAACTGATCCAAACAGAAACCGATAATACAAGCGAAATAGAAACATTAAATTATATAAACGACTTTTTGTTGAAGACAGGTGAAGAATCTTGTTACGAACTGTGCGAAATCCTGTTACCTAGAGACCACTAATCAGAGGCGCGAATGCGACATTTTGAACGTTCTTTTTCGAAATTAAAATTTATCCTTCCCAAACCTTTGTTTTCAGAAGACGCAGTATGTATAAATACCTTAGTGTTTACATCATTTCAAATCTAATAATGTGTAAGTATATTTATAACTTGATACCGAAAAATAGAAAAGAAATGAGGAGATATAATTCATACGCTCACTTAGAAGGACAACTATTTCACGTTTACGGCTGCAGTACATTTCCCATTTTCTCTGTTTTATCTTTTAATATTAAGTCAACATGTTCGGTAGTATTAATTGCTGGAGAAGATGATTATATCAGTACTGATATCAGTCGGAAAAGTCCGTGGAATAATATTGTAATAATTTCAAATGTTGTAGTAAAAACATTGCTTTGAGAAGCGTCATAAATTCATTATCGATAATTTCGTATGAATGAAATGTGATTTCGTAAAACAAAAAATTATAAAGAAGGGAAAACCTCGTGTTTTACTATATCTATCGAATTAAATAAGTAAATTGTTATTGAAATTATTATTAATTTTTTAATACTGAAAATAGTACTTGTCGAACAAAACGAACTTGTCGAGCGGAACGGACTTGATAGGCCGACAACCACTTAAGATAAAGGGCCGGCACTCATTACGTGCAATTTTATAAATTCCCGATCTTTCTTTAATGTCCGGTTTATCGTTCGTATTGTCGGCCAGACGTGAAAAAAATGATCGGGCGTTTATAAAATTGCTTGTAATGACTGTGATAAAGCCTATATTGGTCAAACAAAACGAGTGATAGGTACTAGATTCTCCAATAAACAATAAACACATCAGCTACTACAAGTACGGCAAAACGAAAGCGTCAATTGTAGCATAACACATAAAGGAAACCGGGCATAATATTAAATTAGAAACGTCATCAGTAGAAGATAGTGTGATAGTGGCTACATTAAGAAGCAAATTATGAGACTTTCTTTTAATCATGGCAGATTCCCATCGCATCTCCATAAAATAAATTTGGCCGACAATGATTTATGCGATCGCTGTAATGTAATAGGGGACATGAATCACATCATATTAGGATGCAAGAAGCACAGTGCAAACAAATTGGTAACAGAACCAAATATGGGATTGCAGTTACCGTTAAACGTTAATTATATTTTCGCTCAGGATAGCTTTGAAGTAACCTTCCGTCTTTTCACATCTTTAAGTAGAGAAAATATTATGACATAGCTTTTGATACTCCTATGTGTTTCTATCCTTTGTGGGTTTTACCTTTTACCCTGTGTTGTGAGCCACCCGATCGGCCCCGGGTGTGAAGTGTCTGTGTTTTTGTTACCTGTGTTCATTCGGGTTGTTAGGTGTCTGGGGTAACTGGCCAGTGGCGTCCGCCAAAGCCATTTAATAATAATAATAATAATTAAATTAGAAAACTTGAAATTGATTAGAATGTAACTTCGCCTCGTAAATAGACGCATTTGGAACGCAATCTGTTAATCAGAGACCACCCACCTTTCTATTAGTCTTGTTTTTTTTGATTTACTAGGGTAAAACGACCATATGTTCGTAAATAACGTGCTACATTGGCAAAAGACTCTTTCGTCGTGTCCTGTACATCTTGCATGGTTTAGATTTAAACATGTATAGACGGAAGGAAAACACAATTGACGAGAGAGAATGTATCGTTGTTTTGCTCTATTTTACGCGGGTGGAACGAGTACGTGTCAGACCTTCTCGTTCCGTATATACCTCGCATGTTTTTAGTGTTAGCGGCAAAAGTAAGTACTTGTAAATCCATGTATATCTTTTCCTGTTAGTAGGGATAAACAAGCATGGTAGAATTAGAGCTGTTTTGTGTTTGTCTCTCAGATTTAT
The DNA here is from genome assembly GCA_029619325.2 of Dynastes grantii. Classification (NCBI taxonomy): domain Eukaryota; kingdom Metazoa; phylum Arthropoda; class Insecta; order Coleoptera; family Scarabaeidae; genus Dynastes; species Dynastes grantii. The sequence goes on from JAROYF020000005.1 coordinate 51,291,453, forward strand.
TCGGTATTTCGATTGATAATGAGTAGAGTAACCTAAACTTGCGGTCTCGCATAGGCGTCGGTATTACGGGTTAATATAAGAATACGAAAAATTCATAAATAAACTAAACCGGTAGAGAAGCAGACATGTAGTGTCGACCTTGAATATAAATCATGTTAAACCGCGCTGAGAGAGATTTCGTTTTAGTACCGGTTGAGCTGTTGCAGAGATTAGTCGAACGGTCAAGGTTATGCACTTACGTGTCGCTTTTGAAAATATAGCTGGCGTTTTTTGTGCGTTGTAGTATTATACCAAGTACATAATTAGTGTATCGTTTCATACGGAACTAATATTTACATACCTAGAAAACAATGCTCGTAATAGATTTGCTACTAATGTACATAAGTATGTGTCACTTTTTCCCCATTTAAAATATGACGGTAGTGCAGTTTGTTGCTTAATATGCAATGTTTGTTTGGCTGCATTGGACAGAACTGATTGCCAGAGGCATGTCAATGGTATTAAGCATATGAGAAATGCAAGAACTGAAATACCTTATACACTATTCCTCATACATTTATTAATTATGTTTACCTCTTGTAATCTTCCGTTGTCGTTGGTGAGAACAGCAGCGTTTAAAACGTTTTGGCGACAATACGTTCCAAAGTACCCATTACCCTCACAAACACAATTACAGAATCCTTTGCCGCGAATGAAAGAGATGCTAGAAAATGTGTGTAAATGTGATTTGTGTTCCAAAAAAATATGGATTACCGTGGATGAAACGACCTATATAAAGAAAAACAGTATAGTGAATGTAATACCTCGCGTTTTATCTAGCGAGAACACAGCATCCCGATATTTCTTAGCTTGCAAACGTGTTCAACAATGTACCGCGGAAAATATTCAAAAAGTGATAATGAACGCTTTGAAAAAATTTAAAATTGCCCAAGATCAAGTTGTGATGATTGTGACAGATAGTGCAGCAACGATGTTAAGTGTTGGGCGATCCTTAAAACATATATTTCCTAACTTAATACATATAACCTGCGTACTGCATGCTTTGCATTTAGTTGGTGAAGTTGTTCGACAATATTACGGAAACGTTGATCGGATGATTGGAAGTACTAAAGCAGTGTTTCGTAAATCTCCTAAACGTTTAAAAGAATTTCGGAAATTTTGTCCAGGTATTCCAGAACCTCCTGAACCAATTTTAACGCGATGGGGTACTTGGCTAACAGCAGTTTCTTACTATTTGATCCATTTTCAACAATTCAATCAGTTATAATCGATTTAATCGGAACGAATCCAAACCAATTAGAGAAAGTCAAAGACAATTTCAAATTCCTCAACTTTTAGAAGATTTAACAACAATATGTACCAATTATACAGTATTACTAGATGCCATCAGAAAACTACAATGTACTGAATTGTCATTGCAGGAATCATTAGACATAGTGGAGAGTGTAAAAAATAAATTACACACATTAAATGATACGCCAGGATTATGCGCTAGTCAAAAGTTGGCAGATGTTATAAGGAAAAATCCCGATTTCAATACTTTAGAGGCCGTTTATAATAAGTGTAAGAATAGTGAACTTTTAAGTGATTTTGAAAAACAGTTTCTACATGCAAATGTAACTTCCTTAGATGTGGAGAGATCGTTTTCTATGTATAAGAATATTTTTTCTTGTCGACGCACAAGGTTTAAAGAAGTAACTGTGGAAACATATGCAATGATGCAAGTTTACAGTAGTTCACATCCTGATGCCTCTAATTTGTTGAATAATTAGCAAGTAAGTTTATTTATGAATTTTTCGTATTCTTATATTAACTCGTAATACCAACGCCTATGCGAGTCCGCAAGTTTTGGTTACTCTAATAATGAGGATGCCCAGGAGCCCTCGAAAGCTGTTCCGAATTAATTAATTAATATTTTATGTGGTTGAAGATTGGGATACCCTAACGCATGGAGTGCCATAGGGATAGATTTATAGAAAGTACTTTTTTTAAGACTTCGTGAAATATATAAATTCAAAGATTTCTAGAAAAATTAACAAAAACATTGTAACAAGTATACTCGCAAATAGCATATTAGAATAGAGAAAACATTGACACAAAAATTTTAAATTTCTATTCGACAATAACAAGGCACAAATTTTAATATTGCGTGCATTTTTATGGCATGCTCTATCATTCGCGTGTAATCTTAAAACGTTCATCGCCAATGTCCATACAACGTTTCGTAACTACGTAATAGCTTTTTCGCCGCCGAGTAAGCGTTAATTGTTTTTAACATCTTCGTTTTTTTCTGTTGTTTTCGTGCCGAGAGATGTTTCGAGATTACGCTACGCTAAGTGCGGATATTTCCCATACACAAGACATCATCATAACCGTGAAAGTGCATCGGTAACCTTGGTCTAGTTGCCGTTCTTCTTCCACCTGTAATCTTTTGCACGCATCAGCTGTTACAAAAGTCCATCGTGCCATTTAATGCCGGCTAATGGTTGTACAATCGCTCAGTACCGGTATAGCCATGCAATATCTGAAATAATTTGTTTAAAACGGGAAGATGTATAAATGCGATAGGAAAAAAAATGAAGATATGTAATTTCAAAGGAAGTAAGAAATAATGTGATGTATACCACTGGGAAAGTGGGGAAAAAGTGTATATGGCACTTACAACTGAATTTTTGCAAATGGCACTATGTTGTGTAAGGTGGGGGAAGTTTTCCAAAATACTGCACTTAATTCACCAGGAGCTCGTAAAAAAGTAAATACTAGAGGGATAGTCTGAAAAGCGTCAAGCCTTAACATGAAGATGGCGTAATATAATTGCGCCTGCGTTGAAAGATACTTTTGAAAATTTCGGCCATGTTGGACGCTCGGTTATTGTTTACCAGTCGTTTGTGTCAGTCGATGTTAATTTTTCTGTATATGTTTGACTTGGTTCTGTGCAGTACGTCATTCAGAGGCCCAAAGCATGGGTGTTGAAGCCGATGCTTTCTCCTATCCTGACCCTGTTCCATTTGCATCGCTGACGGCATATAGCGCTGTCCTGGGCTTGCAACACCTCTCTAGGTACGCAGAGGAAGGGGAGGACATGCTTAACAGGATTGTTACTGGTATAAATAAAAGGGTACCACTACCAACCGACAAAAAGCGTGCTTCAATCAAGGGAAACGTCCTTCTTCCCCTCCAAAAAATTCGGGTTGTCCCTCAGCTGGAAAGGGTTTTCTTCCGTGCGGGATTCTAAAGGGTGCTCTTTAATTTCCAGAATGAAAACACGTGCTTGAATCATCTGTAGGTTTTTTTTGCTTCTGGATCAATTGCAAAACGCCCGGGCCTACTGCAGGGGAATTTGCTGCATCACGTAACGCCAGGCCGCATTCCCCAGTTGAAGGGAGAATTGAAAATTTAGGTGGGGAACTTTTCAACATCGGGGTTCAGCCCCAACCCCCCCAAGCGACTATCATTTTTTTTTTCCCACAAAAAAAGCATCTTGGGGAACACATTTCGGGGTGATAATGATGTTCAACAAGAGGTCCCATTTGGTTCAGGCGCAGCCCAAACTTTTTTAACGAGGCATTGGGGCATTAATAAAGCGGGGGTAAGTGTATCAATGTAGATAAATTATGTTGAAAAAAAACCTTGTTTTTGACTAACTATTTCTCTTATTACTTTTATAATAGCTTTTTGTAACCTACTTACTGACTTTCCCTCGTATTTTGAACTTGTACTCACCATTTCTCTCCTACGATTCGAACTCTGAATATAAATGCTATCCAATGATTACTAATGGACGCTAAGCTCCCAAACATCACAATACACCATTTCACTGTCGTTAATTTGACATTTCTCCGCTTAACGCCCCCAAGGTTACAGAAGTTGAAATACAAACACCCATTTATAAAAAAGAGAGTGCCGCTACTGTGTCCAGTTGTACTGTGCCAAATTTAAGTATTAGCGCCATGTAGTAGCGGTATTCGCCATTTCTCCTTCTTTTTAGCAATATTTTTTATCAGATATTGAAGCAATTATGAAGTAAAATAATTTATTATATATTGAAATATCTTTCTCGGTGGTTTTTCTCAAATTTTGTTAAATTTTCTAATTTAATTCGAATAAATGATTCTTGTAGGTACCCCCTAGAAACCCCTACGTCTTTTTTTAAAGTTTCCAACTCAGAAAAATGAAATTAACAAATTTTTAAGATTAGAAAATTAACAAACCCTTTTAATTTTTGAACGATGCCAATGTATATAAACCCCCTGTTTATATACCCACTACAAAAAACCCGCTCTGGATATTTAACCCCCTTTTTTTTTTAAAAAAGCTTTGAATACACAATCGAACACTTATATTGCGATTGGATTTAAAAAACCCTTTGATTCAACCAAGGCCGAAAAAAGATTTTGAAAAATTATGGGTCGTTCATCTTTCTTTTATTTTAAATCCGGGAAAAACCGGCGATTGTTTTATTTCACAGAATTTTGATAATTTAAACCCCAAAAAAAGTTTTCGATGACTTTTGTCTGATCTTATTTTTGCAAACAGCATACGACACGAATGCAGTGACTTAACCAGGAGGTTGTATTTGATGATTCTGTGGTCCCAACTGTCCCAACAACTTTAAACGAGAAAATCCACTGCTAATTTAAAAAACCTTTTAGATAAAGATTTAATTGATGAAATATTATTTGTTTTTAATTTATTTTTTTTATTCCCGACGATTTCTACATTAATTTTGGGCAAAATAAGTGAATAGAAAAATTAATAAACGAGTAATTTTTCCATTTCCCCCACTCGTCATTATCTGGACTTATATATTATATATAATGTCCTTGCTCCAAAAAACGGTTGGCTGAGGGGGGGTGGTAACGAAGAAATTTCCCAAATTTTTACCGCGAGGTATATTTGTTCCCAAAGAGGGCCAGCCTGCCATTTAGTCAGTACCAAATGACCTAGAAAATTGTTTTTTCGATACAACGTTGAACATAACATAACAATCTAGACTGCATTAGCGTTAATTTTGGGTTTAAAAAATTCTTGTCTCCCCGATTTTCCTAACATAACAGACGCTGCCTAAATTGCTTTAAAACACCTCATAATATCTTCGACAAGTATGCACGCCTGCTCTGAAGGAACGCATTAATAAAAGCAGGTGGTGGAAAATTTAAATGCATCACATTTCTCCTGTTAGCCTACAGGTGTTGCTTTCTCTTCAATCTACTTGAAAAATGAATCGATTAAACCCATTTATTATCCTGTATAGCCAATTACAAGCTGTGGTTACTCTGTTAAATGCTTTAGATATACAGGGTGAACCGGGAAGAACTTAGATGTATTTAAACTTTCTTCAGAGCATTGTTTTAGGAATTAATCTTAATTGATAGTGGATACTACTGAAATCGAGCTGCAGCGGGTTAAGAAAAAGACGAGATTGGCAAGGAGACCGAGGCGTAGTTAAGCAACAAAATAGAGCAGTTGAATGAGAAGATAATGAAGTTGGAGCAATGCTCGCACAGATTCAACTTGGAAATAAGCGGGCTGCCCGAAAATCGTGATGAAAATCTCGTAAACATTGTGGAAGACATCGCAGAGGTATTAAAAGTGCAGCTTTCTCCTAACACCATTGATGCATGTCATCGAATCTGACAATTTCCTGGGTCTCGTTGGAGAGGCCGCCCGAAGTCTGTAATACTTAGGTTTAGTTCTAGAACAAAGAAAGGAGAACTACTACCCGCTATAAAAGCGGAACGTGGGCTGGTTACTGATAAACTGGAATTTGGAGATTCGGAGAATATAATTTACATTTACATCTTACTTCAGACAACAAAAAGCTATTAAAGGACTGTAAATATTGTTATGTGACAAATTTAATTAAAAGATATGAATTGAGGAGATAATCTGTTTTGTTTTTATTTTAAGTATTTACTTACAATGGAAAAATGAATTTAATCTAATTAAAATTACTTACAGATATATTGTGGGTTTTTTTTTATATGTGTGTATACGTGTAAAATCCTACTGGTTCCCGGTTCCTTTTTCCCTCTACTTCGTGAAATCCTCTTATTTTTGATTCCTCCTTCCCTCGTAAAGTCCCCTTGTTTGGAAGCCCTCTGATGGTTTTCTTCAATTAACTTTCTTCAAATGGTTTTTAAAATTTTGTAACTGATTAAATATCGTCAACAATCGTTGGATATCATTTATGGTTCACTTGAAACGTTTTTTATATATTTGCACTGGTGACTTTCACGATGTTTTAACTTTTTTGTCTCAATTTTCTAAAAGTCAATCGGAAAGATCTTGTTATCTGTCAGAATTGTTTTTCGTTACTCCTAACATTGCCAATCTAATGACTTGATATTTAAATTTTAATGTTTTGAACTTCCAACTCGGTGTCGTAGGTAACGTAAGGAATTTTAACGGTCATTTCCAAATACAATGTGATTTTTGTGTGTGTATGTGTAATTTTTACAAATAATGTCTTTAATATATAAATAACTTAAAATAAGCTGAGATTTTGACTCTCCTCTGTAACATGTCATTAACCGAGTCTTTTTTTTTTTTTTTTTTTTTTTTAAGAAGAGATTGATAATATAAATAATCAATAATGTCGGAATTCGAATATTAATCGAAAATAATTCAAGTTCCGCATTAAACTCTATTAAAATCTAATCTCGGCGAATTTTGATATAATATTAATTATAATTAGAGCAGGCCAAATTGCGCCATCCAACAGAATCGGAATCAGGCACAACGGCCGCTTATTGTAAATAGCGTATATGTGAGTCACAGCAGATATGTGATATTTCGAAATTAATACACAAAGAGTAAAAAAATAAAGCTGACGCAATAATAATGTTTAGTAATTAGAGCGGATATATATATATATATATATATATATATATATATATATATATATATATATATATATACACGCTGAGTGTTTTTATTTTCATTATGATTTTTTATTTGATTGAAAACGGTATGCGTTGTAAATGGGATGTAATAAGGAAATAACTGAGAAACTGAACGCTTTTTTTATTCTGTTGTATTTAATAATGTAACTGTAAATAAAGATATAATAAATAAATTCTATCCTTCTTAATAATGCGGATAGGCTTGTTTAAAAAGTTGCACCATCAGATAAGTTTCCACATTTGCCTCGGTGAAGGATGTTCGCCGAGACGAAAAAATGTTCTTATATTTCGAAAACGACCGTTCCACGTCTACCGAAGTAAGACAGGCGTAATTAAAATAATCTTTAGACTTAGTCAAGGAATCTGCAGATGCCCATCGCACATTTTTCTTAATCTCGTGTAGTCCGGATTCTTTTTTAAAACACTATCGAACTTAGCTAAAACTCGTCCACTTGTTGCATCGTTTATACTGTGTAACAATGTACTAACTTCGTCCACGACTTGCACTGATTCTACCAACGACAATCCAGAATTTTGCAAATTTTCTATCGCGTCTACTAACCCTTTGTAATTGTTGCTAATATTCTTTAGATGTGTTTCAACAGAAATATCGAGAAATCCCTTCTGGCTCATCCTAATAGCTCTGGCTTCGGCGGGACGAATTGCAAAATAACGGATTTGACTTCTTGAAAATGTTCATTATAATAAAAGCGGCTTTTAACCACGTTCCCCAACGCGTAAGAATGGGCTGTGGTGGTTCTCGAATACCAGGGCATAACCTGTGGAATGCCCTAGTCCTCTTAGGACTTTTGAGAAACACTTTTTCTGTGTTTGCTATTAATGCATCCACCTCCGGGTAACACTCTCGAATAGTTTGTGCCACAAGATGTAAAGCATGGACTTTACACGTAACATGTAAAAGTCCTTCACACTTTTCTTTAAGGGAACGGCCTACACTACACATTGTTGCTGCACCATCGCTCATGAACAACAACAGTTGACTGGTTGACACTTGAAATTTTTGTAACGTTTCGAGAACTAGGGCCGTAATTGCTTTACTAGTACACTGTTTTAATCTTCTGCTGGTTAATAGAATTGCAAAATTCGGTTTAATAGGATCTAATACGCGCACTATTATACTCAAAATAGAATTTTTTTTTCAATCTGTCGTCTCATCAAGACATAGCCACAGCTGTTTATCTTTTAATTCGGCTTTAATTCGATTTTCAATGTCCTCACGTATTCGTGGACTATCTCTCCGTAACGCTGTCCGAGATGGTAGTATCCACTCGGTATTGTATGTACCCCAGAATTTTCGAAATGCTTTTTTATCAAGTATACGAAGTGGTAGACCACATACCATAAACATTAAAAGCAATTCTAATTGAAATTGACGTTGTTGTGACACACCATTTCTTTTATTTCTGTGGTGTGCGCTATTTATATGTCTTTCACAATCACGTTTGCTCCAGCACAGTAGTTTCTTTTTACAAACTTTACAGAAAATTGTACACCCATTGTAGTGTAAATCCACAAATTCACTAAGAAATTTATCAACTTTCGTAGGTAATGGCCGTTTATTTTAAATAGTTACGTTAGACATAATCACTAAAGCGAGCACACCGACGCTTGTTTCTAGTATGCCACGAAGTGGTACAAACGTAACATCTGCAGACTCGTCATTTGTTGATGAATAGAGCGCGTCATCCGTAAATGAATAAGCGCGCTGTTAGTTCGTAGCCGTCGATGAATGAACTTTTTTTGTAGTGGCCCACTGTGAACAACGCCCTATTTATCAACGAACACCCAAACTGCAGGTGTATATTTGCGCATCTTCACGACGTAATAGACAGTGGTTTTGGTCCTCGTCTTAATAATTACATATTTAAATTACCTATGTTTACATACATATATGCGCCCGGCAGCCTGATTGCGAACCTGGCGCGTGGCGCTCTTGGCCCGCTCTAATTATAATGAATTTAACATACGCTGTTCACGTTGAAACATCCCACTACAATATATTTGTAAAGGCAAAAATTATAAATACGTGTGGATTAAAGATTGCAAGATCCTTGTTAGAAAGGAGGACAATAGTAGGATTATTCTCATATCAGAAGAAAGCGATTTATCTAAGTTTGTTCAACTATTTGTATAGCTTTATATTTTTATTTTTTGTATTTTTTTTTAAGTTACTGGATTATTGCTCACAAACACGTCTTTGAGTGTGTTCTATCAGAATGTCACATACAACGACGACGGGACACAAATTATAAGAATAAAACAGTTACATTCCGCAGCTATCGCTCTCAGATTTAACACATATATCGTCCATCTCTTTTCTATGGGCGCATGCGTTTGACAATTTACAGTTGCCAACCTACTTAAAATTGATAATATGCTTTTTAACTAAAAACAAGTTTTATACCATATAAAAGACGCATTTTTTTTGTCAAATTAATCTGACTTCTAATTTAATATTACTTTTTGTTAAAAAGGACCTTAGAAACCAGTTAAAAGACCGGGCCTTAGGGTAAAATCGGGGGAAGAGGTCACCAGCACTGCTTCGCGTCGCAACCCTACGCAACTAAAAATGTAAACAATCTCACTTTCAAATGTAAGCGATTAAAAATGAATACATTTTTAAATAATTATCACAACAATACATAATTCAATTCATTGCACATTTTGGTAATACCTAGTTCTGATTTTTCACTATTGCAAAGCGCTTAAAATATTTTCATAATAATTTCAATTTTGTTATAAATTTCTAAAAAGTCACAATCATTTTCCTTTAACCTTATCGGTTAATTATATACATTTGTTAACTTGAATAACAAATCGTGCTGTTTACTGTCGTTTTAAAAACATTAAATATGTACGAATACTGTAATTTTTTTTTTTACGTTTATAGTATAGGCAGCAATATATATATATTCATTTTTGCATTTTTAGTGCTTTAAGTGTCGTAATTTCCACGTTTTATGAATTATTGTTCTTTTTCTCTGGAAATACCTTACTTTGACAATAACTGTATTGTTTGGTAAATAATAACTCTTTCAGTTTTTTACTCGAATAGTTTCCAACAAATACTTTTACGACACTTTTGCGATAAGCTTATTAAAAATTCTACTAACTTTGTAAAATTATTTTTTAGAAGTAAATTCTGTTTAGAAAGTTTTTTAAAGCCCATGTGACTATAAGATGCTTATGAGGCGTATGCCGTGACGTAAAATAACAAGCGCATATCATTCGACATTATCTATATAAAACGAGGAAGATAGATAATCATTTGGATTCTTTGCTTATATCAGGGGAATTATTCTGTAAGGACGAGATACTTTTGATTGTCCCGTCCCGCATTTGCTGTCGTGTCGCTTATTCACTATCGCTCTAAAACAAAATTTGTGGCATCAACTTTGCATTTTATAGAATAATGTTGTGGTATTTATGTCGTTTTGTCAGATGTAGTCCGGTGTTGATAATGTTGTGTGTAGTAGACTCAAATGACGCAAACACGATTGGCCACGACGTTTCAAACATCAAAAACGATATCACTTTTCTAATGCAATACCGTGGAACGTGTCGAAAACAATTGCAGCACAAGTGATACGACACCATTAACATGTGCACTGTCGCAAAATTATAGAATCAGAAAAGTATTATTGAAAATTTGACGTTTCGACACGACACTGTGAAAAGCAACACTCTCGATCCCCACAGAATAATCCCCCAGAAAAATGTCACGTGACTGCCGAAGTTCGAACGAACCGTATTTTTTAAATAAGGTTCGTTTTTTAATAAGAAGAAAAATACTGTAAATATTAAAATATATTTTTTCGACGGACGACCTTGCGGTGAGTTCATTTATTTCCAAATTAAATCAGATATCTAGTAGAGGTAACGAAATCCTATTAATATGCGGAGATTTTAATTGTTTTTCAATTAACTGGTTATATAAGGGCAACAATTCTTGTCTAATACCAACGGATATGAATACGTAATAGGTATGCACAGCTTATAGATACTTTTGCTTTCGGAGGTTTTATGCAATATAACAATGTTTTCAATAACAACAATAAGCTACTAGATTTTCTTGTCATTAATTCTTTAAATATTAATCACATCTGTCAATCTTTACATCCGTTGGTTACGGAAGAGTTTCATCATCCTGCCCTGGAATTTAATTTAAACATCAATAATTTGAGGGAGTTTCGATGACCTCCTGACAAAATATTTCAGTTTCAAAAGGCTGATTTTCCTGATATCGATACTTACTTATTTATCTATTAAATAACCAAATGGATTCACCGCATTTATTGACGATTATAGCAATAACAGTACCTGAGAAACACACTCCTCTAACCCACATGACACGTAACTTTCATAAATATTATTCTTGTACCTATTCACACTTTCTTATTACCCTTGTTTATGTATATTCAATAGTAGCTCTGTACTTTTGAAAATTCAATGTACCTATTATATTTGTCCCGTAATTGGTTTTTGACTGTTGGACAATAAAGATGTATTATTATTATTATTATTATTATTATTGTTATTATTATTATTATTATTTGACAAATATTCGGTGGAAAGAAATTTTCATTAATACATAATTCTGTTGATCATAACGTCGGCTTGTTGTACGATCATCTGGCGATTGCAATCGAGAGGCACGTTCCAAAGTTAAACAGAAATAATCGGTTTCCTGCATATTTCTCCTTGGCTACAATAAAAACAGTTAAGGAAAAGAACAAGTTCCATAAAAAATGGAAACAATATAATAACTCTAATGGTTACAAGACATTTCAATTACTGCGCTCGCGTTCAAAAAGAATGATACATGACGTTTACAATACATATACACTGCGTGTTCAGGATAAGATATGCAGCGATTCCAAGAGATTTTGGAACTTTGTTTCTTCAGGAAAAACCATAAAGATCGCATCTGAGATGTCGTACAACGACAAAATAGCTTCAAATGGTCAGAGTATTAATAATTTGTTCGTGGAATGTTTTCAAAATGTTTTTTATCGAATAGCTCACTCCATCATGGTATTAGGATTGATAATTTTAATTTCTCGAGCAGCTTGTGCAAAATTACTTTAACTGAGTCCAAAGTGAATGAGATTCTGATTTCTTTAGAAGCTCGAAAGGTTCCTAGATCAGGCGGTATCCCTAGCAACTTCACATAAGCTTATCGGTACCACTGACGATTATTTTTAATCAATCTCTTCGTTCGACGAGATATTTCCCCACAAATGGAAAAGAGCAATAGTTGTTCCTATATTTAAAAAGGGAAATAAAACCGAGGTAACCAATTACAGACCGATAAGTTTTCTTTGCATATTTGCCAAAGCTTTTAAGGCTGCGATATACAAATAGTCAGTCTTGCTTGTTAAGAAACTCTCTTAGGCTGGAATCGGGGGTGGACTAAAAGTGGCTTGGTGGAAAGTGGTTCACGTCAAATGAAAAGATCATTGCCTAAACAGAAGCCTATTTTGCAGAGTTCCGGCTTAAAGAATTGGAACATCGCTGCACTAAGTGTATAGAGCTACTAGGAGATTATGTCGATAAATAAATTTAGTAAATGTAAAACAATTGCGTTCCTCAGCACAAGTATTTATCATAGCATGCCGGTGATACAAAAAATCCAGAAGTTAATTCTAAAGTAATCAAAAGATCACTGAAATTAAATATTAATCAGTTAGCTTTCGGTATAAGTAATATTATTTATTAAAATTGCTGCAAAATCACATTAATGGTAGGAATCTTCTCTAAAACTATGAGGTGTTATGAAAACCTTAACATCCATAAATCTAAGAGTAATAAATTCTCGCTTAATAATACTAGTACATCGAAATCCTAACAGATGTAGCCCAACCTAGCCGACTTCACAGAATTGCCAATCTCCCATTACACATAAACGTACTACGCGCTATCTCTGATTGAATCCAATCAATTCTCTCCAAAATTAATGACGTCAATAAATTGTTACTATTAAAGCGAGAATTTCTGAAAGTTGTTTCGATCATTCCGTCTCGTTTATCCGCTCCAATATACTTTGGATTCGTATAATTAGACGAGAAACCATTTCAGGAATTCACGATCGCCGCGACAAATCCGTCGCTATCTTATCGGGCGAAATAGCATTACTAAGAAGAAGAAAGCTTTCCGAAAGTCGCCTAATAGGAGCAGCGACGATGTCGACCGGTCGTTGAGGATAAATTAGCTCGGATTATGTAAGTCGAACACGAATAAGTTCGTGTAATATGTGCCTATACATGTTGATAGATAAGAGCTGCGTATTTCTAAAGATATAAGCGACTGAAACGAATCGATAAGTCTTGACATCTGGTATATAGAGAGCTGTGTGTATGATGTTGCTCAGCAGTCCCATTTACAGATACAAGATCTCTCATTAAATTTAGATTAAAAGTATGTGGAGTAAAAGCCAAAGAGATTTTAGAATGCTATCACTTAGTTGTGTTCCGTGTAAAAAGGATAGTGACACCGACTCTCATATAAGGAAGCGAGTCCGGCGTACTGAATACAAGAAACAAGAGCCGAATAAATGTTGCAGAGATGAGGTTTCTTAGGAAAATAAAGGGAAAGACGAGAAGTGATAAAATAAGAAACAGCACATATAGAGAGCAGCTGAAAATAAGACCAGTAGAGCAAAAGAAAGACAGCTGGGATGGCCAGGACATGTGTACAGAATGTCAGAGGAAAGACTAACCGGGAGGATATACGAAGCCAGACCAATGGGCAGAAACAAGAGGGGCAAACCTAAAAAGAGATGGAGGGAAGAAGTGAGGGAGGCAGGAGAAACGAGGAACATTAGATGGGAAGAGATCAAAAATATGGCACAAGGTAGAAAGGAATGGAAACCAAAGGCTAACTCAACTCTCAGTCCTACACCGAGAGGTAAAAGGACGCAGGATTAAGTGAGTGAGAGTAAAAGCCAAAGAGATTTTAGAATTCCATCACTTAGTTGTGTTCCCTGTAAAAAAGATAGTGACACCGACCTCCATATATAGAAACGAGTTCTGGGTGCTGAATACAAGAAACAAGAGCCGAATATATGCTGCAGAGATAAGGTTTCTCGGGCAAATACAGGGAAAGACGAGAAGAGATAAAATAAGAAATAGCACATATAGAGAGCAGCTGAAAATAAGACCAGTAGAGCAAACAACCCAGGAAAGATAGCTGGAATGGCTAGGACATGTGTACAGAATGCTGGAGGAAAGGCTAACCGGAAGGATATACGAAGCAAGACCAATGGGCAGACACAAGAAGGACAGACCTAAGAGATGGAGGGAAGAAGTGAGGGAGGCAGGAAGAACGAGGAACATTAGGTGGGAAGAGATAAAAAATATGGCACAAGGTAGGAAGGAATGGAAATCAAAGACTAACTCAATTCCCAGTCCTACATCGAGAGGTAGAAGGACGCAGGACTAAGCAGTGAGAGTAAAAGCCAAAGAGATTTTAGAATTCCATCACTTAGTTGTGTTCCCTGTAAAAAAGATAGTGACACTGACTTTTTTACAAAAGTTTAAACAAATTTTAACTAGCGTTCTTGTGAATGGTCCAAGATTTCGTTTGTTTTCAAGCTAATACATCTTAAATAAAATAAACATGACCTTGCATTGACTGGTCATGTAAAACTAAATCTCAGGTACGTTCGAAAAGAAGTAGTTTAAAAGCTTTCTTCGCTACTTCTCACATCCAACGTACAATACATGGAGTTTGGCCAGTTCCTCCCGACACACCCTATATATTAGAAGTTTGTGAAAAACCCTTCTGCTGATCGTAATTTAATAGCTGTACTAGCTGAACGAGATTGAGAATAATGACCAATTTCCCTATATGCATCTACATCTAAATATGTAGAATCTAGCTATTTTGTAACGATTCAATATGCTTATGGAAGTTATATTAATCGTTTTCCCGTGTGAGTACGTACGGTTCATATCTCTTAACCTAACGTTGGCTTTCATAACATGTTCGCACCACATAACTTATGTGTCCGCAGCTTGCACGCATGTTAGTGCTTAAATACATTCACATATGTTGGTAGAGGAACGGATAAGATAAATGGTTCGCGTCCGATATCGTTGCACCTCCGATATTATACATCTTTCTAATCTAATTTATCGTAACTCGGCACTAATAGTCTGTACTAATTGACAACTGTGTTAACATAGTCACTTTGCCAGCTGAGCCGCGGACCGGATCCTTAAAACTAGTCCCGATGCCCAGCGAGCATGTACAGCGCGTTGTATGAACGTCGAAGACATAATACCGGCGTTTATGTCATAAACTATCTCTACGCAGCCTGGCAATTATTAAAGGGAGCGTATATTGGCCGGTTGTTAACATAAAATATGCACTTTACATAACTTACGTTCGACATTCTTTACGTGAACACGTAAATACATAGATACCAGGTGTCAATCGTCAATAGATTTTAAGCATCAATGTTGGGCAGTTTAACAATTTCGTCGCAGTTACGGCAACACAAACTATTCAGCATAATCAGGACAAAATGTTCCCTCAATAATTGTTACGTTCTCCTGGTTTGAAGAACAATGCCGCTAGTGGTCTGCTTCGGCATATTTTCCTTTCGAGGAGGGAGGAACAATTGCTTATGTTTCGATGTAAATAGTGCTTATATATTTGTTCGCTTACTCAGCTGCTCTCTAAATTAAACGCAGTACGTGGGTATAAAGAATAAATTTATTAAGTGAATGGTTCCCTTATTACATAGAAAACAAGATAAAACATGTGCTATTTCTCATAAATATATGCAAATACTTAAATGTTGTATATATTAATTGCATAACTCAATCTCCTTAAATCTGTACATATTTCGTGTACGCATTTACATGTATCGCAACGTTTGTAAATGTGTAATACTAGGGCCACCATCAAACCCTACCGGAGCCTGAGCATCTGGTCGGACGACAGCAGCAAATAGCCGATCACTATAGCAAAGATATGCTATACAACTCACGGCTACCCAGACGCTCTCGTTATTTCATGTATCTATTTGATACACCACCTCTAGTATCTGTTGATTCCTCCTGCTTTGAAGGAATTCGTGTTGTGGTATGTGTGAACAGAAACTGCTGTGATAACACTATCTACTTGTTTATTTTGAACGTTGTAATGCTTTCTGTATGAAGTCTATATCGATTTTGTTTTACAAAATGTCTTAATTTCACGCGTTCACGGCGTCAGTACTAAATCGATGGTGTATGCGAATAGTTCTGTCAGTACTAAATCGATGGTGTATGCGAATAGTTCTGTGTAGACTGCCGTAACTTATTTCGTAATTGTACGCTTATTGTTTGCTTTCGAAATGTCGCAGTTAGGTACGTCGCGAAAACGACCAATGGCAGACACAGTTAAAAACTTTATAGTGGACATGCTGGACTTAATTTTTGATGGAAACCAAAAATTGTGTGATGAATAAACTCTATGTTATGCGTAAGCGAAAGAGGGATGAATAACAATAGTGGTATTGTGTTTTCTTCCTCGGCGGCAACTGCATATCTGGCGCTCGTTCCGACTACATGCGCTAACGGTAGCTCCATCAATGCCATCATACAGATATTTAAATGACTATTAAAGATATTTTTAATTTGTTGACAAATTTGAAATATTTGCCTACATTATAGGAAATTAAACCTATTTTTACATTAAAGGCATACAGGTTAAAGTTTTAATGAATGTAAATATGAAATATATGAATTTATACAAAACGAAACAAAATGAAAAATTGAACTTATACGAAAATGAAACAAAATGTTACATTTACAAATAAGGCGCATAAAAATGCTGAATTTATAAAATAACAACGAAATGTGAAATGTTCCTTTTTACTGCGAGATCGTAACATGCTTACTGCTCCTTTTGAAGTTAACATAAAGGTTTACCTTCTTTCTCCTGGGATTTATTCTAATACCAGGCTTTCTCCTTGTTTGTCCACCTATTAATCTCAAAAATTTTATTTGTTGTAGAACGATTTACTACAATTTGTTTATGAAAATACGACTAGTTACAACTTGTGTAAATCCTTACTCCTCGATTGTGGTTAACGGATTGTATTTCTATTAAACACATTACTGTCGTAAAAATTTAATCAATGATCTGTTACGAAGATAATACCTACGTGTCACATAGATAGTATTCATCGTTCTAATTTTCCATTGACGCATTTGGATGAGGTCACTTATTTAGAAACAAAAATGTTGACAAAAATTAGGAAGCTTTGGGTAAAAAATTGCTACTATCCTACGTCACACAAACCTTGTTTGAAAAAATTATACATTTATGTGAAACAATACAACAGAAACTTTGATGTGTTATCTGTGACAACAACAAATAATAATTATACAAATCTGCCGTCAAGCTGCATAATTGTATTAATGACTGCTGCAATATTTTTCCCACAATATCGTCGTACATTCTATCAAGTGATTTTTTTCGTGTAAAGCAATTTTACGGCGTTGAAGAATCTATGATGATGATCTGTTCACATTTACAAAATAGCCACTTTTAATGGATTCTTACCAAAACATTTTGTGCTCCTCAATAGTTATAATTTATTTAAGAAAAAGTTGCGCAAAAGACCTTTAGAAACATTTATGTAAATGCATTTGGTGGTTGTGAATTGTTAGGAACGTATTGAGTACTACAAATTGCGAGGTTGTACCCAAAAGCTTTCGAAATGTAGCGCCAAATAAAATTGAAGTATGATAGAACTTCATGCCCGAAATGGAAATATTGTTTTGTAGTGCTCATCAGCTTCAATAATAATAATATTATTATTTATTGATCAAGCTTTTGCATTCTAATATATTAAAAATATAAAACACCCAAACAAACCAGAGAAAAATCAAAGGCTGACCTTGATCAAACGGCTGTAGAGGTAGTTGGATATATCCTAAGTGATATAAACTACCGTCATAAACAATAACATACATGCAGGGTGTTCCAATCTTCTGGAATTGTAAAATTGCTCCTATTTGTGGAAACAGTAGGAAGCTAAAATTCTCTGTGGACATAATAAACCTCACAGAGTATCTTCCAAAAGTGTTTTCGTATATACAAAGTGATCGATAAGTAGTGAACCATACATCTACTTTGTTATTTTAAATGGAACAGCCTGTATATTATTACATTTTTATTTTTCCCTTAGAGAAATAAACCAACATAGTTTAGATTTTATATTGAAACAGTTCACTAAAACCCTTACCACAACACTTAATTCGTACTGGACGCACGTTTCGATAGCCAAGCTATCATCATCAGCAGCAAGACTGAACTGTTCAGTCTTGCTGCTGATGATGATAGCTTGGCTATCGAAACGTGCGTCCAGTACGAATTAAGTGTTGTGGTAAGGGTTTTAGTGAACTGTTTTAGTGTTCCAGTGCCACAGTTTTAGAGTATCCGTTTAGATTTTATATGTCTACTTCTAACAGATTTCGAGATATTTATAGTTTTGTCCTTAATCGCCTAGATTTAGGTATATCTATTTCCTTCAAAAAATTCGAAATGCATGTACATTCTACCCTAAATTTTTAAGAGATTAAATTACATACTTGTATCTATCTAAACATGATATTAGAATGCCTTAGAAATATACAAGGTGTTTGGTATTGAACACCAAACTTTACTAAACAACAGAAACATCACATAAAAAAATGCCTAGTAACAATAACCAAAATTAATAATAATATAGCTCATGGTATTGGTGGAATTATTCCCGGCAAGAACAATGCGAGCAGATCAGTGCTGTTGTGGATATTGGGGGCATAAACCGAGAAGTAGACACAATGCAGCCAGTCGAAAGGTAGTCACGCTGATGATGCCGGGTAGGCAGAAACATGTCCGTGTGTTAGTGCTCTCTTTTCTCTGCTGGCATTGTTCTTGCCGGGGATGATTCCACCAATACCATGAGCTATATTAGCATTAACAGAAACGTCATTTTTTAAAAGAACACCATATATTCTTTCCGTATCCAGCGTACAGGAAATTTATATCTACAAATATATACAAATTTCCTATATATTGGATACAGAAAAAAATCTATGGTGCTATTTAAAAAAATTACATTTCTGGTGAATTTGGTAAAGTTTGGTGTTCAATACTGAATACCCTGTATACTTTGAATGCATTCTTATGCAATATCTAAGTAGAGCCAGGTATGTAATTCAATTTTGTAAAAACCTACGTTAAAATGTACTTGCATTTCGAATTTTTGGAAGAAAATAGATATATCCAACCTTAGGCAATTGAAGACAGAATTATAGATATCTCGAAATCTGTTAGAAATGGACATATGGAATCTATATTATATTGGTTTATTTCTAGATGGAGGAACCAAATGCGTAATAATATACAGAATGTTCCATTTAAAGTGTCTGGTTCGCGACTTATCGATCACTTTGTATATACGGAAATATTGTTAAAAGATACTCTGTGATGTCTATTATGCCCTCAGAAAAATTTAGCTCCCTACTGTGTATATAAAAGGAGCAATTTTACAATTACAGAGGGTTGGAACACCCTATATATTGAAATCGGAGGCACACAAATGTATACCGCTGGTATAGTCACTAAGTTCACCATACAGCATATACACGTTCAAATGAAAAATCAATTAGGTTTCATATCAAATAAGTGATCATCTGAGTGTAGCAAGCGTGTTATAACGTTACCACCGAGAACACAAGGCTAAATAGCTTTGACGTCAGCAGGCTGTGACGTATTTTGAAGTAGGTCGTCGATCATTCACACGTTCAGATCGTTTCTTGCGTTTTGAATTGGTTTATCCAAACTCTATTGGTTTTATTTTAAAAAATGCTATGTAGTGATATTTCCGTACTTTGTTGGTGATATCTGTAATGTTTTTCTAGTGTTATATAAGCGATAAAACCTTTTTTGAAGTGACAAAAACGAGGTAACCTAACCTAACATGGCGTCGGCTGTTTTGTATGTTTTGTTTGTAAGTCACACTTTGTAAAAGAAGATATTTATTTTTCAAGAGCTACAGATTCAAGGACCGGGGAAACTATAACTGTAAGTTTAAAAAATCCTAGGCTTAAAAAAAATGAACTAGCCCCATAAACGATAACAATGGTCCATACTATAACAAATAATCAGTACTTATCTAAGAATATATGTTAGGCATTCAATAACTAGCAGCTTTACTTTGAAACAAACTGCTTTTAAATGAATACTGATGGGTATCAATTACGCGTAAGTAAACGAATGTCGTAATATTTTAACATCAAGTTATAAATGTCACTAATATTTTCCATGTGTAACTAGATTACATAAAAAAACTCCTTTGGAATTACTCAACAGATCATAGCATTGCAAATTACGGTTATTAATTCAGGTGGCCACCTACAACACAATAACGTTAGAGCCGATTTCGAAACAGATGAAACATGCATCGTACATGTTCTTTCATATGTACACATAGCAACAGATAAATCATACTTGCCAAGTCGATGTGAACGCATTAATATAAACAATAAGCAAGGCGTATCACCTCGTCATGTCAAAATCAATTAATTTCTGCCTCCGGACTTGATGTGTGCGAAGCGTGAAAGGTGTGAATCCGACTTGTTTCTTCTTAGTCGTCTTCTTATTCGCTTTTCAACATCAACATCAACAACGTCCAGGACGCGTCACGGCTTCAGCGATCTTCTGATGTGTTTATTCTAATTTCTCACTTAATAAAAACTAAGGCATCGGAACGAATTCGTCAAGGTCTTGTTGGATATAAAAGGCCGACGTTACATCTCTGTGTATTGGTACACCTGCGTAATCACGTCTTCTTATATGTACATATGTATGTTTGTATGAGGTTAAATTCAATTAGAATCACTAAGCACCAATTAAGCGATTCAATTCGTCTTTTAAATCGTAACTAACTGGTTCAAAAAATGGATTATGTAAGCGTGAGTTGCATTTTCTTTATGGTTGTTTTTTTCTTGTAAAGAGCTTTGTTGAAGGTTCATACATGATCTGTTATGTTTTGTTTATAAAATAAATTAATTATTATTTCTAGATTAGATATTAGAGAATCTTATAAATAAACATACAATGTATTTTTTTGCATTAAGTACAAGCTTTTTATTTCGATAGATCATACAAACTAAGTAAAGTAAAAGAAAAGCAAAGAGAAAACACTCCTCCAGAGCTGCTTCAAATAAGTGAAGTAGAAGGTAAGGCTAAAAAAAAAGAAGCCTGGTATTCGAACTACATCACGTACTCGAACACTGTGGCACTTACAACTAACATATCCAGGAAAGGAATCCTATTGTCATTTTCCCATTCGCGAGTAAATTTAACAGACGAAAATTTTAGATTTAGTTGTGTAACGAACCGTAGTCCGTCCGCATGTATTTGAAGACTGTTAAAACAAAGAAAGATAAAAATGGGAAAGTAGGTGGCAAGCCTCATATGAATGGCATCCCACGCAGTATGCCATAATCCACCCCTCGATCTTTCATACACGTTGGCATAGTAACTCTAGAGTGTCACGATACGAAGATTCTGTTGTTGCTAGATTGAAATGGGGACATGGTTGCTTCCCTTCACATTTACATAAATTAAAGATTTTGGATTCTCCAGCGTGCACATGTGTATATGAGGTGGGTGATTTAAATCACCTTATTTTAGCATGCCGCGTCTATGAGCACCAAAGACGAAATCTCTTTGAGAATTTAGTAGTACATAAAGTAGCCTTACCCACTTCTACAATACTACTACTAAGGTCTAACAACATTGAAATTTACAGAGTTCTTATTAAGTTTCTCATTGACTGTAGAATTTAATAGGTGAAGTTTTTTATAATTTGATACATTGCGATGGTAATGTGGCTGATGGGCTTTGATCGGTTAATGCAAAAAAAAAAGATATTAAAATTATTATTTCTACAAATTATTATCATCAATTCTTTAAATTATTTTTTGTCGCATATTTTTCAACATCGCTGTATGCCGGGTGGTGACTTGGCCGACGCAGCATAGCAATTATAATGCTAGATCTGGAATGTCCAATTATTTGCTTCCCTAATTATTTTACAGGAAAAGTGTATTTATGTTTTTTGTAGAGAACAAAATTCTACATTCATACATACCATTGTTTTTTAGTTTTTAGAATTCTGAAACCGAAAAATCCGGAAAATGTAAATGCCAGTTTTAGAAAAATCATTGGTGCCACGGAATTATGAAATCAAACAAACGTGCTTGCATTTGTCATTCCTGTTTGACGTTTTAAATTTACGATAAGCAATATCGCTTTTTAATATTGCTTTTTAATATTCTGAGATCGGAAAAATTGGAAAATTAAAAATGTCACTTCTAGAAAAATCAGTGATACCTTTGGCATTATAAAATCAAACGAGCGCGCTATGATTTTCTGCCACCTCCGTCATTAAATTCGACTTATAATAAAACCATGAAAAATATAACAGAAACGGTAATTTTATTTATTTTAACAATAGGAACACATAATATTACAACAAAACAAAAAACACAGATTACAACAAATGTTCGAACAAATAACCATTAACTACTAGACAATGGCATAGCCTGTGATCAAACTGTCGTCTAACATTTGCCAGTTGATACCTAGATATTTTGGGTCAGGAACAGTTATCGAGTGCACACATAAGGACACCAGCTACAGTTTTCCCATTCTACCAAATTTTCTAGGTCTATACTTACAGGGATACCAGCTGCAGTTTACCTACTCCAGCAAATTTTCTAGGTCTATACTCATAGGGATACCAGCTGCAGTTTACCCACCCCAGCAAAATCTTTTAGGTCTATATTTATAGGGACACCAGCTGCGGTTCTCTAGCAAATTTTCTAGGTCTATACTTGCAAGGATACCAGCTGCAGTTTACCTACCCCAGCAAATTTTCTAGGTCCATACACATGGGGTTACCAGCTGCAGTTTACCCACCCCAGAAAATCTTCTAGGTCAATACTTATAGGGATACTACCTGCAGTTTACCTATCCCAGCAAAATCTTTTAGGTCTATACTTAGAGGGACACCAACTGCGGTTTACCCACCCTATCAAATCTTTTAGGTCTATACTTATAGGGATACCAGCTGCGATTTACCCACCCCAATAAATTTTCTAAGTCTATACTCATAGGGATACCAGCTGGAGTTTACCCACCCTAGAAAATCTTCTAGGTCTATACTTATAGGGATACTAGCTGTGGTTTACCTATCCCAGTAAACTTTCTAAGTCTATACTCACAGGGATACCTGCTGCAGTTTACCCACCCCAGCATATCTTCTAGGTCTATACTCAATAGGGATATCAGCTACAGTTTACGCACCCTAGCAAATCTTCTAGGTCTATACTTATAGGGATACCGGCTGCAGTTTACCCAACCCAGTAAACTTTCTAGGTCTATACTCACAGGGATACCTGCTGCAGTTTACCCATCCCAGCATATCTTCCAGGTCTATACTCATAGGGATACCAGATACAGTTTACCCATCCTAGCAAATCTTCTAGGTCTATACCTATAGGGATACCAGATACAGTTTACCCATCCTAGCAAATCTTCTAGGTCTATACCTATAGGGATACCAGCTGCAGTTTACCCACCCCAGTAAACTTTCTAGGTCTATACTCATAGGTATACCAGCTGCAGTTTACCCACCCCAGTTAAATTTCACTCGGTGTTGATATTATTGTATATATATATAACCGAGTCATTTAAATTTGGTAATCGTTATTATACAGTTAATTAAAAAATGGGAAAATTGGGTAATACAGACAAATTAGATCGGTTTATTTGAAGCTATTTTAAATTGTACAATGATTTTTCTTTAATTTAAATAGGTAGATATAGTACATTTGATCTTACTCAGTGGTAATCTGTTTGCTTCACACTACAATGATACACGGTCGAGATCTGTTTGAAGTGAGACACAGCCCGTTATGGCTCTAATGCTTGAAAATAATTTGATATCGTCACACTGAGATTCCAACATTATAGGTTTCAGTATCAAAATGTCAATACAACTTATTCAAACAGTATTTTCAGTAATAGTTTTAAAATCCGAATACTAGGTCAAAGAGAGGAAAAAAAATTTTGCATATAAAAGATTCCACAATTTGAACAAAATCTAGTTTCAATTTGTTACATTCTTAATTACATTGGAGCTTTTGCAGCATTAACGTTTTTTTTTGTATCTTACATTGAGTAATAATCTTAAAATAAAATTTAAACAGAAGATTCCAATGTTACGTTAAACATTATTATTAAATTTTGATATATTACTATTCTGCTAACGCTTAAAATCGAATTAGAATGTAATCTTTCCACTCGAAATGAAGCCTTTATTGCTTTATAAGAAGGATTTTGCTTTAATAGCCGTTTAAAAATGTCATTAATCAAGCAGAAGCCTAACCTTGTTAGTGTATTTTTCTTTTCACATCACAATCGATGTTTGAAATGTATTATTTCACGGTAATAAATTACGATTTTAATTAATTAACTGTTGACTTTCACTTTTTATCAGCGGCACGCAACGGATGCAGCGAGTGCCTTTCAGAACCCAGATGGATCGAATAGGTTAGCTGGAGCTCGAAATCAAGTTAGATTTAGATTATTTGGAACATTAGCGTAAGACATATCTTGAGGTTACGTTTTTATAATTATAAATTAGTAGGTAGGAAAAGATCTAAAAGCGCACTACCGATGGCATCACTGAAGCCAAAATGTTTCTCTTCCGTGTTCAACTACAACCAATACAAGTCCAATTTTCATTTACGAGAATAGTATGAGAAATACCCGTGTTTGGAGACAGATTGTATCAAAATCTGCATTACCGACTGTGAGTGCAATTCTTTAGTCAACGCCTGTCAAAATTTCGGAGAGATTCCTGGAGTAGTGTTTTTTTGAGAGCTGTTGAAAGTGAACAAGTTTATGTATTTGGGAAATCATGGAAAAAGAACAATACTGGTCAGTGATTTGATTTCTTCTATAAGGAACACGCACCTGCGATAACTACCTTCCGATATTGGTTTAATGAATTTAATTTAATTACTTACTTAATTCTGGAACTCTTGTGCCTTTCGGTGTCGAGTTATGTTGGAGTTGAGTTTTCAGGCAGTTCCTTCCACATTTCCTTCCTTCTTTCTTCCTCTTGTCAGGACTTTTACATCTTCCCATCTGGGCCCTCCTTTCTCTGCTGCTATTCTAACTTCTTCCATCCACCTACGCGATCTATATCCCTTCTTTTTTCCTACTTCTCTTGCTTCATATATCTGTCTTACTGTTTTATCTTCATTTCTTCTCATTACGTGTCCCAACTATCTAAGTTGTCCTTGCACTATGGTTGTCTCGACAGGGACTATATTTAGCTTTTTCCGGAATACTTGATTTGTGATTTTGTCTCAACGTGCAGTTCCTTCTATTTCTCTTAAGAATCTCATTTCCATACTTGCTAGTTTACTTCTTTGTCTTTGTGTAGTTGTCCACGATTCACAAGCATACGTTAGAGTGGCTTTTACAATTCTTTTCACTACATATATCTGATACTTTACTTCATTGGGAAGTTCTTTTTTCATTAAAAATTTGCTCTTTATACTGTTATATAGTTGTGTTTCAGTGTTATATAGTTAACCAGCTTTTGCTAATCTTTCGTTTAATTTATCTTCTAATTTTCCTTCTCCACTTATTATTGCTCCCAAATATTTAAACTTTTCTACTTGTTCTAATTGGTCACCATTTTGTACTGTGTCCTTTCTGTTTTCCAACTACCATTGTTTTAGATTTTTCCTTGCTTATTGACATATCTTTCGATTTCAGTGCTTCATTTAAAATGTCTATATTTTCCTGCAGTTGTTTCCCTGTTTCTCCCAGAATGACCAAATCATCAGCGTAGCACAATTTTGTTAGACGTATGTACGTTTTTGAGTTTCCAGTATCCAACATTACTTCAAAGCAATGTTTGGACATGTTTAAGTGTAATAAGTGTGAGTTTCTGTGGCGTTATGTGATTGCAGATGAGGCACGGATACATAACTACACGCTAGAGACCAAAAGTCAGTCGGAAAAATGAATTTTACCCTGCGAACACGCTATGAAAATAATTTTTTGGGATTCGCAAGGCATAATCTTAACTGATTATTTGGAAAAGGAAAGGACAATCATAGGACAATACTATGCTGATTTACTGGACCGATTGGATGCTGAACTAAAGAAAAAATCATGATAACGTCCCGGCCCACTCATTGAGCAAAACTAGTCCAGTTACGGTACGAATTGGTGCCCCATCCTACATATTCACCAGATTCGGCTTCCTGCGACTGGTTTCTTTTTCCAAACTTAAAGAAATGGCTTGGCGAAAAGCGATTCACGTTAAATGAAGAGATTATTGCCGAAACAAAGACTTATTTTGCAGAGTTCGACAAATCCTATCGTTTGGATGACTTAAAGAAGTTGTGTATGTCGAGAAATAAATTAACTAAATACGTTGTCTTCCTTAACACAGGTATCCATCATACCATCCTCGTATAACCTGTAACGTCTGAAGTGTAAAACGGTAATACATCTTTAAACGTTGCAATACTGCATCATCTAAATACGTCTCCGTATAATTATCAGCTTTGTTTCATTCTTGTTGGTTAATAAAATCGTGTTTATTGTTTCTAGTGTGTTCACGCTGCTTTTTTCTGTCGTTTTCCCTTCCTATTCGAAAAATAATAATACTTCTTGCTTATAAATAGTTATTATGTTATGTTATCACATCATACGTACTCCTGTTCATGGTCATTCTTTGTTTTTATCTAAACTCGTTTTAATTGTAGATAGTAATCATCGTATCGTTGAGATGATAATTTGCTCTTTGTGTTCGATTTCTTTTGATATATGTTTGCATAAAACATTATGAAGGAACTAAACACATTGAAATATTATTTACATAGCTTTGTGAATAATTTTATATACATTTTTACCTTGTACATGTTAGTTATTAATATTAAAGGTATTTTTTCTATTACATGAACATTAGAACGTTAACCGAAATAGTATTCAAAAATTAATTTGCATAAAACCCTCGCATTTCTTGTGAAATTGAGATAATAGTCCTAGTTATTTTGTATTATTTTCGATGAAAAATTATTTTCATAAAATATGATTTCCTTGTCTCCATCCAATGAGAAAACAAATGGTGAAATAAAGCCAGGTAAACAAATACACAAAATAATAAAAGAAGAACCTATTTCAGTAAGAGAAGAGGTCAGATTAGATGTCCTCCTCAGTCTGCATACATGACCAGAGTTGACTTCTTCTTCTTGGGATACCTCAAGGGCTTGATGTATATAACAGACCAACTACATTTGATGGCTTTGAAACTGTTTAGAATGAGATAACACCTACCCCTGCAGAACACCTCCGACATTCACTAGAAACTGTTACAAACTTATAAACAGACTTCATTTCTATCAGGTAGCTAGTGGATACAAAACTTCCTTGTGGAATACCGTATCTCACTACTTTAAATGAAACTTATAGACCGATATAGCGTAAGAACAACGGTAACTATCTTAGGTGCCCAATCGCCCACCGGCGGAGTGCAAAGCACCCCAAGCTCAACACTACCTTTCGCTGTCTAACTCAATAACTATTAAAGATATCAAAAAAAAAGTTAAGACAATATTTAAACTGTTTTACATGCTCTTAACGATGGCGTAAATATTTTCCCTAACAACTAATATTTGTTTAGAGAGACAAGCCCCCATCCCCTTATTTTTCTGCAAATTTTAGAATTTGTATACACTACAAAAATATAGAAGCTACGTAGAATTTACATATACAGTGTGTCCCCAGATGGACTGAACAAGAGGGGAAATATTTTTATTTGTAGCTTATCGCAAAAATGTCATTCCTTATAAACAATTTTGCTTGTCTCAAAACCACCAATTCTGAAACAAAATTCCTAATATTCCTTTTAGCAGCTCAGAAAATTACAAAAACACACTTGAGCTAAAGAAAAACATTTTATTTTATTCAACGTGGTATGCTCCAACCTCTACACACTTTTCAGCTCTACGTACAAATTCTTTATAAACATATCTTCAGTGACAAAATGTACCGCTTCCGTAATTTTTTATGTTAAAATTTCGATATTGTTATCCAAATTAGTATTATACACATGCTGTTTAACATATCCCCATAAAGAGAAATCCAATGGGCTTAAATCAGGATAACGAGCCGGCCAATTGATGGGTCCATAATGACCTATCCATCTGTTTCCAAAATGTTCTTGCAGATAATTTCTTACCAACACTGTTGAGCGAGCAGGGCATCCATCTTGTCGAAAAAATACACTTTCAAAGTTAGGTTCATCTCTTACTGCAGGCAACAACAAATTTTCAAGCAACTCCAAATATGAATGTTGATTCACATTTTCATTAAAAAAATACCGACCGATGATTTTGCCATACATAACACCACACCACACATTAACCTTCTTGTAATAGTGACTTCTAGTTGCAATTTTGAAATTATGATTTTCTCTCGACCAAAATCTACAGTTTTGCATTGCAACTTTCCCATTGGCATAAAAACTAAATGTAATCGAAATGAATTATTGGAGAAGATGCTGTCAGAAGACAAGGATGGATAGGGTGAGAAATGACAAAATCAGATACGATATGAATGCGAATATTACACTCACGATACCATCGAAAAAATACTATTGAAATGGTATGGTCATGTGAAAAGTATGTCGCAAAATGGACGACCCAGGAAAGTACTTGAATGGCTACCGTATGAGACAAGAAAAAGCGCAAGGCTCCGAAAGAAATGGATAGAAGGTGCTCAATATGCAATGGATAGAAGAGAATTATCAGATGACGATTGGATGAACCGACAGTTATGGCATTTGCTTCAGGCAAATGGCATAAAGGATGCGAGAAATGGCCGAGGCTGTAAAATGCTCGCTTTAATAATAATAAATCTCCAATGTAATTAATTATCTCATTTATAGCAGCGTACTTTTGCTCTCTAAAACCATACTGACGATCCGAAAAAATGTACTTTTGCATGAAGGTAGATGTCAGTCCATTTCTTCATTATATTTTCAAGGACCTTTGATAATACAGGTGTCAACATTATTGGTCTACAATCACTGATTTTGGATTTTTCTTGAATTTTTTGGGGTGACGATATTACCATCTTATTTAAATCAATGGGAAATTATCCTATTCTGAATGAGCAATTGAAGATATAGAAAAGTGAGATGACCAGTTTATGAGCGGTAAGCTTCAGTATTTCTACTATTATGCTATCCGCACCAGAGAAGCTAGTCTTTTCTAAATCAAATTCTTCTAGCACGTGGTTTGTGCATCGAAGCACCTGGAAGTGCATAGATAGACCCTGACTCTCTAAGATCAAGCTGACTCTCTGGGATCGCCTCTACGTGATCCACTACCCATGTTAAACGATTTAACATTGCGACATCGGGCAAACTAGAAATGCCTGAAAGTGAGCTAATTGGCCGAGGATTTTGCGGCAGACGGCTATCAGTTTTCGGTTTTGGGTTTTGGGATCATTACTACCTCAGACGACATCCAAGTATCCGAAAAAGAGCACAATACGAGGTGCAAGTTATAACACCTCCGATTTTTTTTTTTCTCAGAACTGGAAACAGATAAAAATATGCGGTTTATTTTAAAATAAGCGGACACTCTTTGTCAATGCGTGACATAGATGGCAGCACTATACGGTATACAGATCCCTTAGCGGCAGCGGCGAGAGTGGGAACTGTTTTTGATACTTCAAATGGCGACGTTCTCATTACAATATCAGCATGTAATCATTTGTTTTCTCCATTTGCGTGGTGTGACACCGATAGAAATTCATCGCCAGTGAGACATGTGGTGATGGTATCATGGATGTGTCTAACGTGCGTTCGTGGGTGCGACAGCTCAAAGAAGGCAGAACGTCGTGTGACAACAAACCAAGACAATCTCGGCCTCGCACAAGCCGGTCCGACGACATGATCAAGCGAGTGGAGAAAATTGTTTTGGGGGATCACAGAATGAGTGTGGAACAGATCGGCTCCAAAGTTGGCATTTCCATAGGATCTGCGCACAAAATGTGCCAGGAATGCTGACAGACGAAGTGATTTCTCATGCTCCCTACCCACCTGACCAGGCTTCTAGCGATCTTTCGCTGTTTCCAACAATGAAGCCGCTGCATCAGAGATTTTCCAGTGGTCAAAACAGACTCCTAAAGAAGCGTTCGCAGCGGCCATGGAATCATGGCGTCGACGTTGTGAAGAATGTGTACGGCTGCAGGGAGATTACGTCGAGAAGTGACAGAAGCTTCATAGTTTTCGTGTGATTAGTTAGTGAGAAAAAAAATCGGAGGTGTTATAACTCGAATGCACCTCGTACCTTTCAAATGACAGAAAATTAAACTATCGTTACTATGAAAAATAGCGATCCCAAATGGTGGCGTCCTGCAAGCACCTATTGCGTAAACCAAATGAAGCTCGCACCAAAAGTTGGGTTTTTATAAACAGTTTAATCCTGTGAAATGTTAAATCTAAATGTATTGCATGTTTTATACGAAAGAGAATCTTTGCGCTTAACTTTATTTACTAAGGCTCCTTCTCAACTAAGGTAATAATAATAATAATAATAATAATACTTTATTGATTAAAGGTATCCGAAAGGATAGTGAAATCAATGGTCGAATACAAAAATTCTAACATACAAAAAAACAAGAAAAGATCAACCAATGAAACAAAAGTAAAGGAAACAAAAACAAAATAAAGAATAATGCTAAACTAAACTAAACATGAGGATAAATACGAAACGTACCGATGGGGTGGCTTATCCCTATAGATTACTTGCTAGGGTTGAGAAACTCTTCTACACTGTAGTAGCTTTGCTCTATTAAATACCTCTTTGTAGACTGCTTAAATCTGGCGCTATCTCTTATTTCGCGAGGTAGTTTATTGTATAATTTTTTCCCACTGCTTGTTAATCCTTTATCAGTGATATGCAGCGTACACCTAGAAATATGGAGATCACTTCTTCGCCGGGTTTCATAGGGATGGATGTCTTTTATAACGGTGTACTCCTCCTTGTGGTTATGGTGGTAACACACGGCTTCAAGGATATATAAAGACAGAAGAGTTAGAACACGCAACGTTTGAAAGAGAGGTTTACATGATTCTGTAGGTTTAAGCCCGCCCAATATTCTGACAAGTTGCTTCTGTGCCACAAAGACTTTGGCAACAGTAGACGAAGATCCCAGAGGAGTATGCCATATCCCAACCGCGACTGTATTTCAGTATAATATACAGACAGCAATGTATGTAATGATACCTGATCCTTTAGGCTGCGAAACAGAAACGTTTTGGTATTTAACATTGTCACTAGGTTAAACAGTGAACATTCCAGAGCAAGTTATCCTGAACATGTACTCCGAGAAATTTTGTTATCTCTGTTTGGGAGATGGGTTTATCGTGAATAGTTACTGAAGCATGTATATTTTGTGTTCGCTGGCGCGTGTGAAAAGCAAAGAGCTTGTCTTCTCCTCGTTAAGGCTTAGCTTATTGGCACAAAACCAGTCATATAGCCTATTTATGGCACTATTTGCCAATGCCTCGGTCTCAGATAGAGTTGAGCCAGTGGCGAGTACGGTGGTATCATCCGCATACATGAAAATTAATAAATCAGAGCAGAAGTTATATATGTCATTTGTATATAGGTTGAATAGAACTGGACCCAATACAGTTCCCTGAAAAACGCCATGAGGCACAGGCAGCCAACCGGATCTAACGCTTCTAAGAGATGCCTCCTGTTTATACTGTATCCGAACGTCCCGCATGCGGCCGCTAAGGTATGAGCATATCCACTCTAAAGCATTTCCTCTGATACCATAACTATTTAACTTATTCAGCAATATGGAATGTTGTAGACAGTCGAAGGCCTTGCTAAAATCACAAAAGATTGCCAACGGAGAATTTCTTTTATCAATTTGTTCTAGTATGATATCGTAGAACGACAATAGGGCGGTGGTAGTGGACTTGTTCTTCCTAAATCCATGGTGATTCGTATGTAAAATGCTATACTTATCAATAAATGATGTTAATCGTGTCAGCATACAATACTCAAATATCTTTGCTACATTTGATATTAGCGAGATTGGTCTGTAGTTGCGTATATCAGCTCTATTACCCTTTTAAAGACCGGGACAACTTCTGACACTTTGAAACATGCTGGAAATACACCATAGGTGAAAGATAGATTTACTAAATAAGTTAATGGTTCCAAAATAAATGTTCCAAATTCTTTCAAAATTCTAGCCGATATTCCATCCGGACCCGAGGTATTTTTGTTTTTAGCTTGTTGATAATTTGGTTATTTCAAAAAAAGTGTAGGGAAAGAGATACATTGTGTGCGCGTTTTCTGGTATTATGCTGTCAACTGTTATGTCAGGTAAATTGTGTAAAACTTGCTCTGGAATTTGTTGAAAGAAAGCATTAAATTTATCCGCCAAAATTTGTGGATCCTCTACAATGGTCCCATCCTCCTCAATAGTAATGTTCTTGTGATCAGAGTTGGAAGGATTAAAGTTTCGAACGATACGCCACATTTCCTTGGTTTTATTTGCCGATATTTGAATGCGATGATTGTTATATTCTATCTTAGCCCGCCTAACAAGGACCTGGTGCTCTTTTAATTGATTTTTATACAAATTCCGTAAATCAGGGTACTGTTTTTGTAGAACAAAAAGATCCTTAATTCTGTCACTGGAAGTTCTTATTTCATCTGTAACCCATCCTTTTGTAGCTGCAATGGTAGTAACTATATGCGATGATATTGGAAATGCCATGTTGTAATGATAAGAGAGTGTGCTTAGGAAATAGTTGACTTTTTCATCGAAGCTTGTAGCATTATACGTAAGGACAAACTACTCGTCCGGATTGTTAATTTGTCGAAATCTTTAAATACAATTGAAGTCTTCAGTTAGAATTTTTTCTGCAAGGACTCCCATCACTGAGCCAATTCTCACATTAATCAGAATTCCGTTCGCGAAAGGGATACCTTCTCGATAGCAATTAGTTTCTATAACATCATTTATACTTATTTATCGATAATGAATCGTTCTAAATTATAAATTACCGCGGTTACAAATGTCTATACATAGATATAAGCATATTATTCGCTCGTCTCGATTTTTCCTCATCTCTAAAAACGGAATGCCGTAAAAGATTATCTGGCGATGTGGAATCACGTTTCTCGCACTGAACGGCGTTCCGTTTTCGATTCCGAATCACGACGCATTAATGAGGCGAATTGGAGGGTACATTTTAAATGGTAGATCGGATTGTGTGTACGCGCTTCGACCGAGAGAGAATCTATTTATTTAGAAAAGGTCAAATAAGGTATTATATGGAAAATGGATCATGTACATATTAAACGTCGAGGATCTTACGCGCGATGAACCGTTCAACTAAGGTATTTATAATTATTTCGACTTAACGATGTAACAGCGTTTTAATACCATGCGCGAAATGTTATTGACACATAATAAGAATCTTATTCGATATAAAATTGTCTATATTTCTTAGTATAGTATACTATGTGATGGAAATTTCCCTAATTACTTGTTTCAAAATATCCAATGAAGTAGCAAGGTAAGTTGCGGTAACAGCGATTTTGGGGTAAGTGCATTTCTAGTTAATAATTACATTCATAATCTGTAGAGAGGTCATTCTAACGCATAAAAATACAATGTGATTAGAAAACACTGCCCAAGTTCGCAATTTTCAGCATGTTAAGTAATTGGTTCGATATGTTGCTGATGCGAACATCTTTCCTGCACATCCGGCCATAGCTACGAGTCTGCTTGATTAATCTTTTAAAGGCAAGGGTTGTACAGGGTATTTGGCACGAGAATGTAAAGTTTTAAACAACCGATAGGCGAGGTCTTTGGGAAGCATATTAACCACATTTACCTTAGTCCAAAGTCTAATGGATTTTAAGATATTTGAGCTTTTAGTAAATTTTGATTTTCCGGCAAAAAATCGTCATTACGCATTAAAAACTAGTCTGGACAAACAGCGGTAACAGTCAGTGTAGTAGATATGTGGTGCGGAGTCGGCGATTATTTATTTCACGCGTTCACATCGTCAGCACTAAATCGATGCTGTATGCGAGTAGTTCTGTGTATATGTAGGCTGTCGTAACTTATTTCGTAATTGTACGCTTATGTTTGCTTTAAAAATGTCGCAGTTAGGTACGTCGCGAAAACGACCAATGGCAGACACAGCTAAAAACTTTATAGTGGATATGCCGGACTTAATTTTTGATGGTGTTGTATTCAGAACGTCACATCGAAAGCAAACAGTATTCTTCTGCAAAAACTGGCATACGAGACCAAGAAAAATGTACATTTGATTTATGTGTTACTCTTATTTTATGTAATCTATCGTTTGGTTTACTAGACAAAGAAGCATTTGTCTTCTTCTGGAATAAATATGCGGACTGTAAATTACCTAGTCGGACATCGATACGAAATGTAGTGCAATTTGCTCGTGAACATATAGAAAAAAGAATGAAAACGGAATTGAAAGATAAAAAACTGTGGTTGTGTGTGGACAAAACAACAGATCGTCAAAAACATTCTGTGGTTAATGTAATGATACGTACAATGGAACCACATCGATCGTCATCCTCCTTCTTACTTGCTTTCAAAAGAGTTATAAATTGTACTGCCGATGAGATTTTAAAGGTGGTGTTGAACTCATTGCATAAATGAACAACTTTTAATGTTTATGAGTGATGCCGCAAACATGCGTTCTTTGGCCCGATCTCTTAAAGAACACAGTGCCAACTTCTCACATGTAACGTGTAAAATCCATACTCTAAATGTTGCGGCACAAACGATTCCTACATGTTTTCCACTAGTAAATGCATTGATTGCTAGTACAAAGGAACTGTTTCTAAAGTCCCCGAAACGTACCCGACTATTTCGCAAACTGTGTCCTGATTTACCTGCCTCCGCCCATTGTTACACGTTGGGGAACATGGTTGCAGGCTGCGTTTTACTACAACAAATATTGTGATCAAGTAAAGAAGGTAGTTTTAAAATTCAATCCGGCAGAAGTTGCAGCAATTAAGAAAAGCCAGGAAATATTTCAAGATAATCAGATCAAAAAAGATTTACGAACTATTCACAACGATTACTTCGGACTAGCGGAGGGAATAGAAAAATCACAAAATCTCGCTAGTGGATTCTGTTGCCAATGGTTTTTGAATTATATTAATAACGAAGACATTTTGTACAAGAGATTCTTTGTTGACGAAGTTGGTTTCACTTGTCTGGCTATGTGAAATCACAAAGTTGTAGAACTTGATCAACTGGAAGTCCACATAGTTTTGTTGAAACAAATTCACATCCGATTAAAATTGGTGTGTAGATAGCAATGCCTCGAAGACGAATTATAAGACCCATTTTCTGTCACGAAATTGTTAAAGATAAGTACAAATATTTTTGAATAATTATAACTGTAATTTATAACATCCTAAACTAATTCCCAAATTTTAATATTTGAAGGAACCGAATATTCAAACACTTCATAAATTCGATAATTTATTAATTAACAAATAGTAAAGTGCGAATGTGAATTTTTTGCGCAATATCGAAGTTATTTTACTAAAAAAAACTCGAAAAAAACCTACACCTCTTCGTAAATTAAACGTCGTCAGCTTTCAGGGTCGTTCCTTGTTCGAATATCGTCAAGCAAGAAGCAACGAGAATGTTGTTAGTTCATCGTTAAACAAATGAAGAAACAAATCGACTCGAGCAGGAGGTCAAGTTAATGATATCATCGTATTATTTGCTCATTAATACATAGATATATGTACCCGGAGTTGCATCACATACGTATTTATGTATACAAGATTGTATGATACTCTTCTACACAAACAATCCTCTTTGTGGCATAGTAATTTATTTTTAATTATAAAATATAAGATATACCACGCCTCAACTTGAGAATATGCTTGCTTTATCCTAGAAAAGAATCTTATATGTCGTGGGAGTTTATTTTGGCGTTGAAGTCCTTTAAATAATTGCTAATTTTGTATTACTTTAGCTCTGTTTAGCAACCGTTCCGTTAAATTGTTGTAGCAAGAACCATTATCTAATTATGTGGTTAGCATCATCACTAATATAGCAATTTCGATTTAGAAGAAACAATATGTATACACATACATCTGTGAATGGCAATTTACTAACAAAAGTCGATAAAACCGCGATTAGCATTAGGAAATGTCAAGCTTACATTCGAACGAATGTAAATGAATTTACTAGGTATGTATACAAACATTTGTGTAAGTAATATAAGTATTTTATTCACATGCTTATTACTGGAATCACTTGTTATGATTAAAGTTCGTCAGGCATGAAAATAAAGTGCACATCCGGCTATACATGCCGAGATCCTGGTTCTTATATAACGTGATTTTAAATTGTTTTTGCTCGCATTACAATGTTAATTGTTTACAGGTGAGACAAGATGAATTTGCGCAGGTATGCAACCGCTGCTAAACAGTGGTGCATGTTTTCAAAATTGCAGGGGCAATTATTGTGTTTTTATAGCTAATATTCGTCAAGATAAGAAGTAAGTTATAAGCAATGAGAGGCAAAAGTAATGGGAAAGAATTACAAGAGACTTTTTGGATTGCAATTATTAGGATATTGAACAGACACCAACCTTCGAATCAGTATTTGGTTTGTACTACATTTCACGATATTGTCAATGGTGAAAAAATGTGTGAATTGATGAGAAGAAACTTGCGACACTCATTTTTCACAAGATTTTGAAATATTACAATCATTTATTTCGAAATGAGACAATAATGCAGTTGCTACCAAATTTTAATTCAACGCATGCAATTACAATTTATTGAAACAAATTTCACACAAAACAGAATAGAGGTGAAATGTTGTTGTTCCACTATCCTATGAACAAGTGGTGTTTCAAATAATCTTCACTTGTGTAATAAATACAAAAAGTTGTTTATATGAAAACACGTTATAGAGACTAGTACGTGACATAAACAAACCGTTATATTTAAATACTATGTAGTTCCCCCCCGGGGATGCCCCTTAAAATACAGTTCCTAAAGTTAAATCGGGAAAACCCAATAGCCAGGTGCTTTTTTGGGGGCATTATTTGTAAAGGGGAAAATAATAGGTGGTACAATGCGTGCATCTCTAAGCCGGAAAGAGTTAAGGGTCAGAAAATCGTTGAATGTGTTTTTTCTTTGCACTCTACAACACATAGCTACAAAATTTTTAAGCTATTAAAGGAATCCTAGAAGACGTTTGGACCTGCAATTGCGCAATTATTGTTTAGACCCGTAAATGTGTGTATTCCTTATTCGGCGTCTAAAAAGTTCCCCGCTAATCATTTCAAAACCTGGCTAATACATGTTTTCCTCCCATACATGGGACCAAACAGTGTTCTCTTAATTGGTTCTTGAAACTGTGTTGCCGAAAAAACAACAGTAAAATTTTAAATTAGATTAGAACTTTTTCTAATAGAATGATTCTTATGAACTACGACCCATTACTATTTTTTATTATTATTAACTATTTTTTTCCAAAAATTGATAATTCACACCATCCTTGATGCTATGTAATATAATATAATACTTCAAATTATGTTCTAAAGAAATTGTGTATTCTAAAAACCGATTCAGTCCAAAAAAAATTGTGTAGTCCCACGTAGCTAAATAAGATAAAGCAAGTGTTATTGTTATTATTTAATGTTCCTGAAAGTAATTAACAAAAAAATGAAGAAAAGAAATGCTCAATATATTTGGGTTCTGTCGGTGAATTACGAAAATATATATATAATTTTCCGTGGAATTTCCGACGTAATTAATTAATGAAATTAATTAAAATTGTGTCCATGGCAAGGAATCGAACCTCACATATCCCGCTTTCTGGGTTGGCGCGTTAACCACTACGCCACGGGTTCTTTTGTCATCAAAACGCAGGTACCGTCTAATATCTTCAAACCGATTAATTTCCATAGCAGCTTGATAAATAGGATTACATTTATCACAAGAAAACAGTTCTCTTATCGGTATGTCCCAGTTTTTTTCCACGCCAACTTGTATCAGCAACCCTAAGAAAGCATTCAGCCCCATCACATCAATATCTACCCATCCTTTGTCTTTTACTGTAGTTACTCTTCGAGCTTCAAGGACTTCTTCTATGATCGTTATTGTAATAAAACATTTGAAAGCATTTTCAGGTGTATCACAGGACACTGCTTTAGTTCTTACACCTGGTGCTAAACGCAGTACGTTACGTTTTGCAGTTTTCCTAGAGCTTGGCGGAACTTTATTCAACTGGATGCCGGACGGAGAAGCGAAACAGTTGGGATTATCGCTATCGGCCTTCGTTGTGGCTACATCTTCTTCAGACTCAGAATTTGAAGAGTCTGAATTGGCTTCTAATGAATCTTGACAAGGTTCTTCAATTTCAGACATTTCACTCTCTTCCGATAAAACTTCATTACATTCCTCTGCCCACCGCATTAGAGTTTTCTCGTAATTGGGATCTCCATACCTCACTGTTGCACGTTGCCCGGTCGATTTCTTGAATTTGATGCTGCCATAACGAACATTCACAAACAAACACCTCAAGCAAATTTTAGCAACTGAAGTCTTTTTTATGCGTTCGCATATTTATATGATATGCATTTCTGCGTGTTGAAACCTGCATACGTCGTTGAAACTTGTAAACTTCGTTGTCCGCAGAAGCAGGCTTGTTTGTACATGTTCCAACATTGTTAACACATTGCATTCCAATTAATATTGCAATATGCAGTACATTGACGCCAGAAGCAACAAATTATTTAAACAATGATAGTTTTGGATGTAAATATAAACGATTATCAATCAAAAATAAACCGGGCCTACGAGGCCCGAAGAATGTAAATACGCTGTAGAATTCAAATATCTAAAATAGATTTTTTTATAAGTTATATAGATCAAACGCCAATTAGAAATAGCAACAGGAATATCCAGTTGAGGCATAGACAAGGTCCAGAAGAAAAAAATGTAAAGATAAAGAAGTTATGAAGCTTAGAATACCACGCTGGGCTTCGGAGGCCCGTGTTATGCATCCTAGGGTTAAAACATTTGTTAAATATGGAAACATTTAGGAATTTAGCAAAAGTATGGCCATAAGAATGTCAATCGATGATAATTATTTACACTAACCCCATGCTTAAGATTTAAGCAAAACTAATAATATTATTCGTAGTAGTATTAAAGTATTAATTCCGGCTACTTTTTTATTGTATTTTCTCTTACAAGAAAATACTTCATTAGCCAACGTTCTTTTATATGCTATTCTTCTTTATATTCCATTAATAACCGCAAGTTCACACAACAACATTAATCAAACCATCGGAATATTATCTATCGAAATAATTTGCATACTAAAATCATTTCTCAATATCAAACCAAACCAACAAACAAACGAGAGAATAGCGAAATAAACGTTCGGTATAAAAAATTCAACTGGAAAATCGCAAACAATCAATTTCGAGTACCTCAAATACCTGCACACAAGTAGACCCCCTCTGCGGACATCTTGAGAAGCGACAATGCAAAATAGATTATTTTGCGTATACAGAAAATACAAACGATTGTATATCTATCGGATAGAACGTACCCAGCATGGCGAGTTGTAAGCACTCGAAAAGAACTTCGAGATGAATAATAAAAAAAAGAAGAACAAAAAAAGTAAAGTCGTATCCGTGTAGATCTGCATTGCATGGTAGGATGCGACAATTTACAATAGTTTTTAAACTTTTCTGAAAGGCGAGGAGCCCGTGAAATGCGCTCAAATGTATACACACGTTGGATGCCTGACGGGACGCTCTGAATAGTGGGGTTGACACATTTTAGACACACTATTTGTCACGGCTGCAAACCGCATTGAACTCGCTTAACCCCGTGATTAATTATCCGGTGAACCCGGATTATGTAACAGTCTGCAACAACAACGGTGACTCGTATTGAGCGGGTAACAAAGTCAGCCGAGCGTGGTGGCTTCGTACAATGCAAAAAAGGAGCAAAAAGAAAAGAAATAAACAGGGTTAAGTGACTGTTACCCTTCGGAATGTTTATTGGGGCTGCTAGAATACATACTTCTATGTCTAGTGGCGTAAACGTATAGATTTAGATATCTGTACTTGAATGCTTAAGACATAATAGCCGAATATTTTCAGTTATTACCTTGAGAATTTCTTAGCAGCTTTAAATAGTAATATCAGAAAAAAAAACGCTGATAATTATACATAATCAATAATAATTTATTTCCCTTCTCAACATAAAAAGTAACAGCGATGTGTCAAGATACAATATGCACATCTATCGTCACTGCGTTGCAAAATTAAGGAATAAATTTAGCAATTTGTTTTTCGAAGGAATGCTGGGATAGGTCAATTTATTTTTTTAAAAATAAACATTTTCGCATTAATTTTAAGTTTCTCCCACTCCTGGTTTTCGAGGCTTTTTTTTAATGATTTTTTTTTATTAATACGTCATTTAACTGTCTAAATGGTACCATCAAAATGTTAATACCTCACACATTTTCGAATAAAAGTCATTTGAAAGGTAAAAAAACTTATTTTTTTTAATAACAAAAAGCAAAGATAAATGCTGTTATCCAAGAAATGAAACGATTGTTTCCTTTAAACCGAACGTTCGAAATGCCATCCAATGGCTATCCAACTTGACAATAAGTAACTCTATGGACTAATTCGACCCATTTCATACCTGATTCTATTTTTCAAATATCGATTTCGTGGTCTGTCAACGTAGAATTTTGATTTTAAATACCCCTATAAGAAAAAATCAAGTGGCGTAAGATCTGGAGACCTGGGGTTCATTCTATTGGTCCTGGCCTATCAATCCACCTCCCAAGAAAGTAGTTGTTTAAAAGCCCGCGAACAGGACGTGCAAAGTGCGAAGGTGTACCATCTTGCTGAAACCAAATATCGCCATTTGGTAAGTCGGGATTATCTAAATTTGGAAACATGAACCGAAATGATATTGGATATATTCTTCGTCGGGGCGATATCTAGGATGTCAGGAGTGACACCGTGACGGTAATATGTGGGCTCCGAAGGAGCCTGGACTATGATCCTGTACTTATTAGTAATTTCAAAAAGCTTTATATCAAATCTATTGTTTGATTTACAGTGCCATGCTTTATGCTTGGAGTTTAGGTCTTCAGCCAAGAACAGTGGGATATCGTCCTCAGAGAAAATCCTAACTAGGTCCCCCATCACAGAAACCACGAGTAGGTGGAGCATACGCTGAGACAACTTTAGTCGTGTCGCTACCGTGTGTTTCTACAACGGCCGCGACAGCTTCCAGAGAATCAAGTCACCCTCATTGCTGTTACATCCCTCAGTTTATGTCACTAGTCTTCAAAAACAGCAACTGAAATATTTCCTGGCGCCACCTAGCGCCAGTAGATGTAGTCCTAGATAGTAGCGACGGAACCGGAATACAGATACTATAATTATCCATATAATGATATAACCTTTAACGCACAAGTTTACACATAAAATAGAAGGTAAGAAATAAATTATAAAACGTGCTGAAAAACTTACCGTTTTAGAAGTCTTCCGTGAAATCACAATCTGGGTAACATCTGTTAAATGTTTGAATCATTAGATATGTTTCCACAGCTGTTTCAGTCAAGTGAGTATGACGTGCGGAATAAATATTTTTTAATGCCGAAAACGACCGTTCGACATCTAGCGATGTTATATTTGCATATTTAGAATAATCTTTGAAACAACTTAATGCATCTTCACACGCACCTTCACAAATTAGTCTTAATATAAGAAAATCGGAGTCTTTCTCTAAAACACTTTCAAATTTTCGTATTACACACCAATTTGTTTCGCCTTCTACAGCGCATAACTGTGCGTGAACATCATTCACAATTTGAACAGAATTTACTAGCGACATCGAAACATTTTGTAATTTTTCTATTCCCTTCGCTAGTCCGAAGTAATTGTTGTGAATAGTTTGTAAATCTCTTTTAACCTGACTATCTTGAATAATTTACAGTCCGCATATTTATTCCAGAAAGAGACAAATGCTTCTTTGTCTAGTAACGATAGATTACATAAAATAAGAGTAACATATAAATCAAGCGTACAATTGCGAAATAAGTTACGACAGCCTTCTCGCATACAGCATCGATTTAGTACTGGCGCTGTGAACACGTGAAATAAATAATCGTCGACTCCGCACCACATATCTACTACACTGACTGTTACCGCTGTTTACCCAGACTAGTATTATTGTGTTTCAGTGGTGGGCTGATTCTCTTTCATTTAGTATTGCCTGTTAAAAAAGAGTAAAACTTTGTTTTTACTTTTCTTCTCATTCTATTATATAATTAATTTAGCTATGTGTTATTATATAATTATATCATTCTCAGTTTAACTTTTTGTAATTTTTTGTTTTTCACTCTTGCACTTTTTTAATTTCTGCTTATTTTTGACGTTTATATACACTAGTTGTTATATAAACTTACTTACGTACTTACCAACAACCACATTTCTAGAAATCGGAAATACAATCACGAAGAGAACACAACATAACTCTATCGCAACACATTTCTGTATTTATACCGAGTGAAATTACTTTTCAAAGATTGCAGTATAATTTCTTCCAAATCAAAATAATTCATGACGAATCATTTGGCGTTAATTGAGCAATTAAGGATGAGTGGAACTGAATACGTTTCATATACGTTGTTATATCAAAGTTCTACTTTTAAATTAACGTCATTGCTAACATAATTTATTTCATTTCAAATTACTTGCGATTCTCATCACATATTCAACTCATGTAAGTGTAATTTTGGAGATAATATGTTGAGATTTGTCCATATCTACACGTCAATTCCTAACGAAGGACAACAAAAAAGGAAGAAAATACGTTAATAAGAAGACAATCCTACAAATCATTCTAAAATCACCTTCCGAAAATGGTAACTAGATTAACCGTGAATAATCGCATGGCTTTTGCTTGACCACCACATTGAATTGGTTCGCTCTTAGCCTAAGATAAATCTCATAAAATACGGAGAGGCGTTAAAAGCAGATGTTTGTTAGTATTTCTGTAGGTCATACGTTAATTTCCAATTGACTACATAGCTCGTTGAAACTACAAATCAAAAAGATCGAAATAAATAACACGGGGAAGAAGATCATAGCAGTCGTGTTAATGTTGTCAATGTCCAATATAAACACAATAGGCTCTCGATATTCCACAATAGCATTAACAGGACATAAATCTGGTTAAGTATCTTCGGATACCTTCTCTTGGGCGCAGTCAATCGACATTTCGAACAATACGAGTGTATAGACTGCCGAAATAGGAGTCCTAGTATCCTATTTCTGCTTGCAAACATACGATTCACAAGAATAGGATTGCCACGCACGGCCAACTAAACAGTAAAAGTACGCTGGAATCGAGTAGGTTCCAATATTTCATTTCAGGACAGTTAGGACAACCGCTGAACTAGATTCTGAATCCCTAGGACCGGAACAGACTGCAATTTAAGGTTGATACGAAAGGTGTTGCGAACAAAATGCTTCTGGCGTGTCTTTTGCGGACAATGGAATGAGTAACACATGATAAATTTCATTAAGGATGTGCACCGATGCGGGAAGAGTCGTCCAAACACCGAGTAGGTATATTAGATTGTGTGAAAAGATGTTTCTTAACCGCCGGACAAAGTAGGTATACGGATTTTTTTCTGTACTTCTTCCTATAGTTCGTCGTCCATTGTCTGTGCGAGCTTTCGACGTATTATATTCATGAACCCTCTGTATTCAAAACAGTTATCTTTATACTGCTCGTAATAATAATAATAAAAAAGGAGCAGGCGATAAAATATTACTGTCAAGAAGTATTAAACTTTATTCACATATGGAGAATAGCTATAAATAGATAAATAAGTTTTGAAAACTTTTAGCTGCATATACAGGGTGAGCCATCTCCTTGGGCTCAGAAGATTGAGTCTTTGCGAATGAAGAATTTTCAAAGCATTCTTCTTCCTTATTATGAGGAATGATTGTGGGTCCACCCTGAAATGCTTAGTTTTAAGATAGTGGCATCTTTGAAATAACAACACATTTTGCCCCAGAATTTAGGGACCCCAAAGATGCAGTAACATACCGGGTGTCCCAGATTCAAGCGATATCTTCCTTACTTATAGAGATACAAGATCGAGCAAGATGACGTCGGAAATTGCTTGCAGAATTCTAAAAGATATACTTTTTAAAACTACCCCTAGTACACCAATCCCAAACCTAATTTTTTAAAATTGCACCCCCCATCTTTTGGACTTTATAATTGAAGTACTGGAAATTAGGAATACAAAAACAAAAATTTGTTTTAGCAAATAACTACTAATAAAACATACTATAAATTTTTAATTTGAATTTGGTCGTACGTATACAATTCTATAGGCTGTTCGAATAAAAAAGATTAAGATATTTAATGATTAAGATTTGACTAAGATGCTAAAATAAAAATTAAATCTTTGAAATGTCTTCTAATTTTTCTCCAAATGAATGGTCGATATGTTATTAATAGAGTTTGTTAAAAAGGTGGTACCGGCAGTGACGCACCGCATAAAAGTAGGTACGTAATATACAATATTAGTGAAAAATAATATTGTTATCTTTTCCTCTTGTCTTGATGTCCACTGTGGCAACTGGCAACCGCCCTGGTAAGCTGCGTAGAATTGCAACATCAGCAACGCTTCCATTGTCGATTCATTCAGCCGTCGACGGTGTTGTGAATACGTTGTCGTATACCTCGAAAATGATCGTTCGACATCCAGTGAAGTCAGATTTGAAATGTCAGATATTCCTTTTCCTCATCTGGGCACTC
The DNA here is from genome assembly GCA_029619325.2 of Dynastes grantii. NCBI lineage: Eukaryota > Metazoa > Arthropoda > Insecta > Coleoptera > Scarabaeidae > Dynastes > Dynastes grantii. The sequence continues at coordinate 51,336,403 of JAROYF020000005.1, forward strand.
TTGATTTTCAGTTATAGACCGAACCCTTTGTAAATCGGGATTTTTCGTTAAAATTGCACCAAATTTTTGAGCAACATCGACTCCTCTAGTGTTCGTCAAGTTTTCTAGAGCGGCTTGTAAATTGTTTATGCCGCTTTGAACTCTCTCGTAATACTGTCGAGATCGACTACGAGTTGAAAATTACCACTACTCACGCTGCTACCGCTACGCTACTGCCACCCGGTACCACCTTTTTAACAAACTCTAGTTATTAACTTATCAAGAGTGTCACAAAAATTCTCGTGAAGCAGCAACACTTTATGGAAGGCGATTCCCTAACAGATGGTACCATCACATATGGCATTGTGTGACACTTATTGTGAAAGACACTAAAGCATTTATTATTATTGTTATTCCCTCGTGTTGAAACGGGCTCAATTCTATCAAATTTAAGCATTCTCGTCATCTAACACCAGTTAGAACAGAAGAAACTGGCTTATGATGGACTAAATCCACATGTTCCAGTTAGAATTGTGGCAGAAGATATGGGAATAGATAAATCAACAGTGCAGAGGATACAAATATTATCCTTCTAAAATTCAGTTGCTGCAAATTTTAAGGCCTACAGATTTTGAATGGAGACTATGATTCATTGCTGTAATGCAAATAAAGTTAAACGATGATGCCACAATTACCAATAACATTTCCTGGACCGACGAGACACGATTTCATAACAATAGGAAGGCGAATCGTCATAACTGCCATTACTGGGCACCAACAAAGCATTCTTAAACACCCTGTATAGTTATTTAAAATGGTCGTTAATCAATAGAGTTACCTCGTAATTTGAACTGAATTTTTCAATTAATTTCGCAATATATTGCAATGGTATTTCTCTTCTTTGGCTTACACAAGAAGGGTTTTTGTTAAAAAAGGAGGCCAGTAAACAACAAATAACGTTAGAAACAGAATTTACTATCGGAAATTCTAATTATATTTCTATCAAAATTATGTGATTATGTCGTTCTTGGATAGGTATATTGCTAGTCGTTCTTGGATAGGCATATTGCTATTCATATGCAGCTATGAAATTAAAGTCGTTTTCATGGTAACCAATTCAGTAAATGTACCTGACACAACCGTACCTGCACTTTTGGACAGCGTCATCATGGAAGCGAAAGTAACTTTTAATGATTTTTAAGTATCTAAGAATGTTCCATATTATTCAGATGATAAACTGGGCGTATGAATAACAGAATCTTGGACAGACATAAACAAATGGAGAGATAAACAAATTTCGACAAGAAGATAATTTTCAAAATTCATCGATAATTTTATTCATATTTCGAGTAAGTATGAAATTATTTTTATTAAAAAAACTGAAGATCTTCAATAAAAAAAATCAATTTCCACATTGTCAATTCAAAATTGCAATCTACGGATCAGGATCCGAAGAGGGAGATACTTGGTTGTAAATCAGGTGCTGCTAGGAACAGAAGATATCAAGAACAGACATCGAAGGTACCGAAATTTAATATTTGCCCAAATAACCAAAAAAGCAAAGAAAAAATTAAATTTAATAATTTTTTTATTTTTATTTAAAATTCCAAATAAATATATTTAAATTTAAATAGCTGTCGGATAGGGATTACGATAGCTTCTTTGTATTGTATACACAATACATATATATACTGAAATACTTTTCTCGGGGGTTTTTCTCAGATTCTGTTAAATTTTCTAATTTAATAAATGACTTGTAAGTTCGGGGGTTTCCCTAGATACCCTTACGGCAATTTTTGAATGAATTTCCAACTCAGTAAAATGAAATTAACGAATTTTAAGATTTGAAAAGTAACTAACTTTTAACTTTTGAACGATGCCAATGTATATAAACCCTCTGTTTATATACCCACCACAGAAAACTGCCTGCTCTAGATATTTAACCCTTTTTACTTCTAATAAAGACTTTAAATACACAAACGAACACTTACATTGGGATTGGATTTAAGACACACTTTGATTCAACCAAGGCCGAATAGAGATTGATGAAAATGTATGGCGTCGTTCATCTTTCTTTTATTTTAAATCGCGAAAGACCGGCGATTGTTTTATTTCACAGCCAATATTGATAATTTACCCCAAATAGAAACTTTTCGATGACTTTCGATCAAATGATATTAGCATACGAGAACGAATGCAGTGACTTAACCAGGAGGTTGTATGTTGATGATTCTGTGCTCCGAACTGTCACCAATAAGCTTTAAACGAGAAAATTCACCGCTAATTTAAAGAAACCTTTCAGATAAAGATTTAATTGATGAAATATTATTTGTTGTACTTTGCAATTTATGCTGTTGCTTATTCCAGACGATTTCTGCATTAATTTGGACGAAATAAGTGAATAGAAAAATCAACTAGCGAGTAGATTTGTCCATGATACCCCACACTCGTCATTATCTGGATTTTAAATTATAATGTCCTCGCTCCAAAGACGGTTGGCTGAGGGGGGATGGTAACGAAGAAATTTCCAATTTTCCCCGCAAGAGGGATATTCAGTTACCAACGAGTGGCCAGCCTGACATTTAGCCAGTACCGAAGTGACAACTGAGAGAAGTTGTTGTCGTAGATACAACGTTGAACATAACAATACATACACAATATCAGTTTCAAAACATCTTGCGACTTTGTCCGATGCCTAATTTCCATTCTCTTCGATCTTTCAATTGCCCTTCTCTCAGGTCTTTTGCAGTCATCGCTCTATCTATTCCTTCCCTCCAGGTCTTTCTGCGTCTACCTGGTTTCTTGAGTTGTCCATCCTCCGGATGTGTCCGTATCACGTTAGTTGTTTCCTTTCAATGTCTGTCATTAAGGTACCGTCTACTCCCATTTGCCGTCTTTTCTCTTCATTTCGAACTCTCTCTCTACGTGATACTCCTAGTGATTTTCTAAATACATTCATCTCCACAGCTTCCTCCACCTTTCCGCTAATACCTTGTATATTCCAAGTGCCAATGTTCATATACTGTTTTCGTAGATATTGTCGTCTTCCTTTTAATCCGTCTAGAATTTCCAGGCTGTCCTTAGACGTTTTAGTATATGAATTTTTTTACATGTGACAGGGAATTAGTCTGACGAACTAACTTCCAACATGGAGGACCAGAATTTTCTGTCAGGGTATATTCCCTAATCGAAAAATATAATTATTCTAAATTCTACATAAAAACTTACTCTCTCTTTCGAAACTTAGAAAAATTGTTTCGTTTTCTTATTCTATTTCGATTAGCAAAAAATAATTTAGTAGATCCCACAAAACGTAGTCATTTTTTAATAAAATTAACCCTGGATTCATTCAATTCATTTAATTCTTTAATTTAAAAACAACGTTTATCATTATAATATATTGGTGAAAATGTGGGACTGTTGGATAAGCTTTTATTAACACTCCATCCTTTGCAGTTGATGCACTGGATTCAATATTCTTTTATTGATAAACAAAGCTTTGAGGAGCTGTCTGAAAACAAGAATAACTGCAGTAAAACTGTATTTGATTTTTTCCATTTAGTTTTTAATATAAGCATAGGAAAACAGCTTACGTAGCTAGTATAATTGAAAACCCTGAGTAATATGTAAAAACCAACTACTCTCTTGCAGATACATTTCATGGTATAGCATCTTCTTCACTATTATACTTCAACATCTGCATTTCTAATGTTTTTTTTTTTGGATCTCAAACGTAGAAGTAGTCACCAAGGGCAACTGCAGTACCATTTACCTGTTGACCTCGTACCTATCATAAAACTAAATTATTACCTATTAAACTCAATTTTCCGGCTTTATTCCCATCATCTAAGCATCTCTGGTGAAAGTCCTTGGAAATCCAAAAACAAATAAATGCAAATTTTTACTATAATTCAGAATCAAAGCGTGAAAACATGATAATGCCGCAGATGACAAAGACTACTACTACGATACGTTATTCCATAAATAGCGAGATGCGTATGCGAGTATTCTCATTTGCGTAACGTTAACAATACGTTAACACCTCAGCGTACACATGTAACTCGCCTACTACATTTCCACATTACGTTACAGTAGTAAAAATATTTACTTCTACACTCCGTTTCTGTATACGGCTTTTATTGTGTCAACGTTACAAGATGGAATAGAGATATCCATGAATGTATTGCATGTATGTATATCTGCATAGTTAGGGCGATTATGATGCAATATCTTTGAAATCGTACATAATATATATGTAGTACATGTGCATAAGTTGGCGTCAAATCGAGTCAATTGTAGAGGAATTTAATATAGTGTTTTATAAGAAAACATTTCACTTGTTAAATCTTTTGTAAAGTATAATAATACAGCTGCATAACTGCATTACTGTACGTGACGGATGACATTTTACAAGCTTCGGATAGTGGATTGATGTTCTTGTGTTCCTGGATTTTTCTAGGACCTTTGATACAGTGTCTCATAGTAAACTTTTAGAAATACTGTCAAGTAGGGGATTTAGCTCGGATTCTTTAAATTTACTGACCAGCCTTTTATCAAACAGATCTCAGTGTATGCGGCTGGGAAGTGAAACCTCTCTACCTTTAAAAATAAAACAGGGAGTGCCACAGGGATCTATTTTAAGCCCACTTTTATTTTCCTTATATACGGCGTCTTTCACTCAAAATCTTAAACATTCCAGGGCCCACTTGTATGCTGACGACATTCAACTGTACTGTTCCCTTGCGCCTTGTGATTAGGATATCGCTATCTCTAATCTCAACAATGATCTAGCGTCCATTTATTCTACTTCCTCTCTGCATTCGTTGACTGTTAATCCAGCTAAGTCAAAGGTGCTAATCTTTGGTAACAGGGATATTTGCCCCACTCTGAGTACGTTAATCGACGTCAGTATTAACAATTCTTCTATTCCAATTGTAAACAGTGCTAGGAGCCTCGGATTAATGATTGATAATTAGAGCAACGCAAACTGCGCTGAAAGCCAGTGGCTGACGCATAAAAGTTTACACAAAATAAACACGGCCGGGACAATTCGGTATAAGCGTCAGTATAACTGCGACTCGAAAGCCGGTCTGTTGGTATGCATCTACGCTGTCGATACTATATCGTAGTTCTACGTTTGTTTTGAAAATGTTTCCTACGTCGCGAAAACGACCAAAGTTGGACACAATAAGAGAATTTATTGCAGAAATGCCTGATTTAAAGTGTGATGGCGCTAAAATTCAATGTGTAATGTGCAAAATAGATTTAATGTGTTGGTCGAAAAGTGATTGTCTACGGCACGTAAATAGCGCAGAGCATGTTTAAAAAAAAAGTTCCACACGAGATTATAACAAATTTAAATTTAATTTATGTGTTTATTGCATGTAATTTACCATTTCATTTACTAAGGAAGAAAGCATACGTCTCGTTTTGGAATGAATATTCGGATTTTAAGTTACCAAGTGAGAGAACATTACAGAGAGTTATGCCGTCTGCTCGTGAGCATGTCGAGAAAAGAATTAAATCGGAGTTGCAAGATAAAAACCTGTGGTATGTGTGGACGAAACAACAGATCGTAAAAAACATTCTGTAGTTAATGTAATGGTACGCACAATGGAACCACATCGACCGTCACCCTCAATTTTACTAGCTTCCAGACGAATACAACAATGCACTCCGAAGTAATTTCAATGTTGGTGTTAAATACATTGGAAAAGTTTGAACTTTCAACAAATCAAATCTTGATGTTTATGAGTGATGGTGCCGCAAACATGCTTGCTGTAGGTCGATCTCTGAAACAGCGGGCCATCATAATACTATTTTTTTTTTCCTTTTTGGAAGTACCTTTCCCAACCAAGCATACGAGAGATTTTCTTAGAAAAGTTTGAGATTCATACTCCCACTTTCAGGTTTGATTTCTATCACTGGAAATCAATGAAGCTAATTTGGGGGTGTAGTTACCCCTTGTTAAATTTCAAAGCAAACAAGCTCTCATTTCTCTTCTAGTTTATAGATTAATACGAGGTAAAATTATGATGTATTTTGAAAATTGAAATTTTTTTTCAAAATTTTCGAGAAGAATGGATTTTTCTGAAAAAAGGTTACTCCTATTGTCTACTCTATCATTGTTGTTTTTCAGGATCACCCCCCATCCCGGGCTAGTGATGTTGTGGGACATTTAATCTTGATTTTTGTTTTCTAACTCAATTATTGTTTGTTATTTTAGCGATATGTTCTCCCAATTTTATCATATATTTCATATTGAAGATCCAGAATTTATTTTTTTGTTTATGTCTCATGTTATTGATGTCTGTCAATACTTTTCTGTTACAAATTTATCTGTTCTTATATCTTGTTCAGTTGGAAATGTTGCCTGTTATTTTGGTCCCCATTCTTATATATAGGGGTTATAATGATTTCTTCAATTGTCTAGATAAATTCCTTCTTAAATTTTTTTACGTTTTCGTAATATTCAACTTGCTCCGGATTAAATGTAATTGTACTCTACATCTAAACATTGACCATCTTACAATAAGATTGTCTGCGTCCGATTTGAACGCACCGTAGACACGATCAGGCGTACCCGCTTCGTACAAGCACAGGAGAACACACCGCGAGAGACCTGCGAAGATAATAATTTCAGCGGTTTCATTAAGTTTATAGATTTAAGTCGGCAATAAAACATCGGTTGATCGGAATTTTCAATCGGACAACTGTTGTAATAAGTAGTTAAGCGCAAGAGAGCGCAATACCTATCGCGGACCGAGATGGCAGTTTATGGCTCGCATGCGGGCCCCTACCGCGAACCCAGCGATAAGAGGAGAACACATAGAATAATGCCCGTCAAGTGGTCGTCGTCGTACGCCTATAGGTTACCTTCGAATGGTGCTAGCATGTAACTATACATATTGTAGTTAGGTACATTCGATGTACAACCGTTTGGTCGTCGAGTCTAAGCTACGGAAAGTATAGAAAATTCAGCGCGAGATAAAACGGATTCAATTTTATGTCAACTCTGTATCTGGATGCGTATGGAAGTACCATGGTGGACAATATAAGGTACGCAAAGCTCAAAATCTACTTAAACTTCCGCTGTTACTCACTCTACCTACGTCTAGCTACATCTTCTACCCTCGTAATCCCACATAGATACCAAACAAATTATGCTATAAATGCAAACCATAACATTTTACACACAAATCTATCTAAAATAAGCGAGATCCCTATATTTAGAAATACTATTTTCACTTGACTAGGAATCGAGGAAACGCTACTGTTTTAAGACTATTAACAGACGCATATGAAAAAGATCTGATGAACAAAGTGTGTCGCTGATTCCTATCATGTACCATACTACTTGGAGTCTACATATCGGCGATATGTCTGGGAGACCTCTCCAGAAGGGCCTTGTGTATAAATACAGAGAATCGAAGCTCTCTGCTATCTTGCGTCCTCATTCAACCAGCATGTTCAAATAAATGGGAAACGCGATATCCCGTTCTCACACCATACACAAATCTGATGTACACAACTAACAACAAATACCAGGACAAAGTGAATTCTGCGCAGGCTACCTTTCTCTGTTTGAATCTATCGTATACCCTTTCCCGTATTTGTATTTACTTCGCAGCGAGAGACGGTCTCGAACACTGAATAAACAACCCGGGGTCGATGATGGATGCGTGATACCACTCTTTTTACAACCTATTTGAAAAAGAATAGCCTTTTTCTTACCGATCGCTTACGGGATGTTGCGCTATCTACGCACGTTACATACTTGCAGATAAAGCGATTCTCGCATTTTGATGTGGAGCGAGTAATGAAATTTTAAAACACATATTCAGATTGATTCTTCCATATTAATACACTTAAGACGTAGAGCCCATGATGTGGCTATTGTAAATCAGATTAGACCTAAATTCCATTAATTACTTTAATTTGGAAACTCATACAAAAAAAATGATTTTAAAGTATTTTTAGAATTATAGCGAATTAGTAAAAAAACGCCGCAAATGTGATAAAGACAGAAAGAAGTAGTGCTAATAAATGTAAAAAAAAAAATAATTTAGCGTCTTCTTCGTTACTACAAAAACCAAAACTATGTACGAAATGAAGAAAACTTAAAGCAATAATAACGTTTAATAAACAGCATACTGTAATGTATGATGGCTTTATAACGAACGAAATTTATTATGAGCAAGAAAAGAAAAGTGGAAGGTAATATGTGACCCGCATGGCTTCATCAGCGTTCTCGTATTGGGTTCTACTATAAACTTAATAAATTGTTATGTAAACGCATTCTTTTGAAAGTATACGTGAAATTTTCTTCCGCATTCGTTTCAAAATAAGTATTATTGGCATAACATATGATTTTAAAAAAGCAAGTCCTGTAATTCTTTGAAACTGAAAATTTGATTTCTACAATAGATAAGCATAAAAATGTCCTACGTTTAAAGCAATACTTTGAGCGCCAATGTACGTTTTTGTTTGAAATATGAAAAAAAAAACGCGTTACAAAAGAAGAAAATAATGTTTAAAAAAAATTTTCGTTTTTAATAAACTGTCGAAATACTTTTCTGTACAAAAAAAGAAAATAAGTGCAAGTAAATAGTGGGGCAGTGAATTATTTGCTTTTTGGAAATTTTTAAATATGGGAAAAGAGGGGCTGTTTCATACAATTCAACCTTATACATTGTTATCATTGATTTTTACCTTTCATTCCAGAAAAATATTTTGTCAGGGAAATGTGTACCAGAGGAGGTACTATTTATTATAATTGAGTATGTAATAACAGTTTTGCAGTAGGATGTTCGAGTTATCTAACCATACTAACTTTATCCGGTTGTGTTACTTTAATAAAAATATTACAAACATTTTTTATGATGTAAACAAACATACCGATTTGGGAGTTGGGAAATTTGGGTTAGAGGAGAAAAAATAATCACCTATAAATTGAATATTATTATAAACCCCCGGAACTGAAATATAGCCGGAACTAAATATAACAGAGTAACTAGTTGTTTTGCAGAATGACAAAGTTTACATTGAATTTGTATTTGCAAACATATAAATTTCAACATACAAAATAAAACATTCATATTTTATTTTCTTTCAAAGTTGGCGTTAACTAAATTATAATGTGTGAACCACAAGATAAAAATGCCTTACATTTATTGTACAGGGTATAAAAAAGAATTAGTACATTTATTAAATAATATAACATATTTATATATATAATAAAATATATATATACAGGTATGAATTTTATCATACGTACTTATATATCATTACATGCAAAAATATTAACAAATGTTATTCAATATAGTGGTTACAATAGGTAATCAAAAAAGAAATGTTTAAAACAAAAATATTGTTACACCAAGAACAACGTACAAGAGCCGGCTTTCCACAAATAGTGCACAGTGGTGTGGATTGTGCAGTTTTGGCAAAGCAGAAATTTACTGGATTTTCGGCACTTGGCCTCCGCAACGTATCCACTTTTGTCCCAAAGAATACTTAAAAACACAAAAAAATCTGGGAGACAAAAAACTGATTATGGGTTAAAGACTGTAACTTAATAATTGTATTTCTATGATGCAAGTTTATATCGTGGCCCATCAAAAAAACTTTTAAAAAAAAGTTCTTACAAAATTTTTCCATAATCAAAACCATAAAATCTAAGGGTTAAATTTTGCTGTCGTCTTCTTTGGAATGGTCAAAATATTAATTTTTGTCTTTTTGTCAGTGTAGATAGTTCCGGGCAGTGTCCACTCCATGAATTGTAGTAGTAAATTTTGGGACCACATTTGGCAAGAAAAACTGTATACCATGTTTTGAAATGCCCCGGATGTTAATTTTCCAGATGTAGATCAGATATGTATACATTTTTGGGCGAAAAAATTTTCCTGTACGCGGACCAAAGTACCGCTTATTTTTCCCCAAAAGGAAAAGTGGAGACAAAATTTTCCATTTGCAGAAATAGTAGGCATTATGGTATAACTTTATAATAGAATGGAACTGTACAAGACTTCAACGGGGGGCTTTCACCCGTGGAAACAATGTACGACCCGAGTGTATTTCCCAATTTAAAAACCCCTCTCATCTGCATTAAAAAAAATAGTCTCTTCCCAAAAGAACTAATATAAGGTTTTACTTGATTTATAAATCTATCGCTTACTCGCGTAATTAGTTGTATCAAATACAGCAGAATGTGTAACAAATTTAGTTATTTTACGGGATACAATACCATGCACCTGTTTAAATCCAGATCCACCAATGTTCAGCTTTAAAAATTGTATATCCAACTTTGCCTCTAAAGCCCAACGTCGAATATTCATATCATGCACTATATTTTCTCGTGTTAAGCCCGGGGCTTTTGGGAAATTTTTTTTTCACTGTTGGTTCCGCCCTCATTACCCCTATTTTCCCATCTATACAACTGCAAATTTTATTTTTTTTGTTTTAGGGGCCCCCCTTTTAAAAAAACCGGCCCCAACCCCTCCTTCTTCGGTAAAATTCTTCCCCAAATTTTTATTAGATTTTTTTGAGAAGTGTTTTAACAAACTGTGGTTCTGAAGGCGATTCAAATTCCAAACTCATTTCATTTTCAAACTAAACATACCTTCTTCAGAAGCTCTAACAAAAAATCTTTTTAAGGCGTCGTGCAACTCTATTTCGTCTGGTGTCGTAGGAGTTCTTGCAATACTTTCAATTTTTAAAAATTATTTGTAACATTTAAAAATATTGGCAATGTTAACTGTGCCATTCTTTTCGTCGCGTTTTCTCTGATTGTGAGTTCTCGAAGTGATTACTTTAAATTAAATTTTAAACATTTAAGTATTGTATGCAAAAATATATATATATATATATATGAACTTATCAGCAACTACGTGACAGAATTTTTTATTATCTATCTAAATATATCACTTAAAACAATTTATATATACAGGATGTTATTGATGTTTAATAAAAAGATTTTAATACTAGACAGTAAGTATGTAAAAAATACGGTTACTTGTGTTTGACAATCCATTCTAATATTTATTAAATTTTACGAAAAAAAAAATACTTTTCTTAAAATTTCGCGATAAAATCTCTTTTTGTTGTTATTGTATAATTCAGCAAATAATAACTACTCATACCAGCAGATCAGATCAAATTTATTATCGACGTTAGACGTTTAGATAAATTATTATGAAATACTTTTTATTTCAAAGGTGTTATTACATATGTATTTATTCAATTATAGTATAGTATAGTAAGTCCATTGGTACAACCTTCATATGACAAAATACTTTTTCTTTGGATTGAAAGGTAAAACTCAATGATAACAATGTATACGGTTGAATTCAGTATGGAACAGCCCCTCTTTTCCAATATTTAAAAATTTTAAAGTTTTCAAAAGGATTGGGGTGGGGGTAATTTTTCTATTAAAATTAATACTATTTGAAATAAGGGTTATGCTATTATTTAGTCCTCTTCAAGCAATTAAAAACTTGTCTTAACTTTTTTTCAATATCTCCAATAGTTTTCGAGATATTTGCACAAATATAAACAGGTAGTTTTTCTTAAGACGCCCTCCACCCCACCTACGGAGGATTCCGCCGATAAAAATAAGTGGGATGTTCTTACCTTGGACCCCTCTACAAATCCACAAAATTTTTTGGGGAGTCCGGGTTACCGGTGTTCCCTTGTTAGTATGGATGGTATGATTTAGATAGAACTGGGGTATGGAACAAAAACATTATTATTACTTCTTGATAGAGGCGCGACAGTTAATGTAATTTCTGCGAAGTATTTAAAACCGGATGAATTAATAGATACAACTAGACAAATAACTATCAATGGAATTGCAGGTTCCACAAAGTCAAGTGATTCTGTTAATATTTGTTTAAATGTGGGCAAAAATAAAATTAATCATAAATTTTTGGTTGTAGAAAACTTTGGAGGTGATATGAATGGAATTATAGGATCAGATTTCTTTAAAAAATGTGATGCAATTATTAATTTCGAAACATTTTTATTTAGTTTTTGCCATAATGGATGTAAAGTTATAGTCTAAGTATGATATTTTTACAACAATCCCTGCACGTTGTGAAGTTGTGAAATATTTTTGTACCGATAGCTCTGATGATCGTGTAATTCTACCTGCTGAAATTTGCAATGGTGTTTTTACCGCGGGAGCTATTGCGAGACCAAATTCACATGTTATTCCGGTTCGTATACTTAACACAAATGACACGGAAATCAAAATTAAAAATTTTAAACCCGATACAACTAAAGTAGATTTTGGGGCTTATAATTTCAATAGTAATGAAATTTCTCTAAACAGAGTAAATCAGTTATTAAATTTAATCGATATTAAAAATTTAAACAAAGAAGAAAAAGATTCTATACAAAAGATCTGTGCGAAGTATGCAGATGTATTCCTTTTAGAAAATGACCCAGTAACTGTAACGAATGTTATAAAGGAGACTATTAAATTAAAGAAGGATGCAAATCCAGTCAATGTGAAACCATATCGTTTACCTTACTCTCAAAAGTTTGAAATAGATAACCAAATAGATAAAATGCCGAAGACGGCATTATTGAAGGAAGTAACTCAAACTGGTCGTCACCTTTTTTAATAGTACCCAAGAAAGCTGACTCTGACGGTAATAGAAAATGACGAATAGTAATAGATTATAGGCTTTTAAATAAAAACATAGAAGACGATCGTTTTCCTTTGCCAAACATCACCGAAATTTTGGATTCTTTGTCAGGTGCATTTTATTTTTCACATTTAGATCCTTCTCAAGGTTATTACCAAGTAGAACTAGAGTCTATTTGCAGAAAATATACAGCTTTTACTACAGGGTTACACTATAACACTGACACTTACATCATATGTCGATAAAGCAGCAATTTGTAATACATTTGACTTAAAGAAATACGTTTGAAACATAAATTAATAAAAACACGCAATAGGTGCCTAATATTAGGCAAAAATTTTAAACGAAACTTCTCATACTGAAAAATGATAATTTCATTGCTTTAAACCACTTAAATTAAAAGATTCTGGTATAGTGAACGTCAAAATTAAATAATTTGTTTACATAATCATGTCCACAACCGTACCTAGGTGAAAACACGCATCACTAAGCGTTTGCTTTCCATTGAATGATGTATCAATGGTCTTCAATAAAGATAAATATATCAAATACATCCGAATGAATAATGAGATAACAGTTGTTCTCCTACAAAACAAAAATCCATAGAACGTTAATGTCGACGACTATAATAAATATATAACAATACTTGAGATCCACAATATACACAATCCTATAACGTTTCATACACAATATGCAGATACAGAGCCATACTTAAGTATGTCTATACCGTATTTACAGCGAGTGTCATCATTTTTCAACGCCGTATGTGAGCTTTTTTTCTTTAGCGACGACGACTACCGTTTATTACATTGATATTCCTATTACATAAATTAGCGTTACGCAACATACACGCTTGATAGCCGATACCCACCACTAACGCGGCAATTACTACAAAGCCATTCGTATATTTAGCTATGGCCGTCCTGTCTCCGTTATGGAAGTTCGAGAATGTGATTATATGGATGTATTTTGAGAGAAAAAAAGAATAGAAAAAAAAAAGGTTTCGCAAGGAGACCGGGATATTGTGTGGTAATATGATGAATGCCAGTAGTGATATTTTTATGAGTGGAATAACTTTTTTGTCCTCTTATAATGATGTTCAAGAAGATAACAAATTAATTTCTTTAAATTACTATTCAAATTCATGCGATAGATGTTATTACCTGGCGAATATAACGATAAACTATGAGATATTCGTCGTACCAGTCAGAATAAGAGAGATAGCTGAATAGGTGTTATTGTTAACGTGGCCAAATTAGGTATGTATATATTTCTGTGTAACTAACAATAAGATAATGTCATTAGGTTGGTATATGCAGCCCTGTTAAGCCAAACGGGCGTATCTGCAAAATTTTCAATTAACGGGTTTTGACAAACTGAGACTGTTGAACTTTTCCCTGGATCAAAAAAAATTTGGGTTTTAAACCGCTAAACAAATTGAGCGTACCTACAGCTTAGTTTTTTGTTAAATCAAAAAGACGTAAATGAAAGTGGAAATTCGTTCTGACAGGGTTTTGAGATCGTGTGGGTTTAACACGTGTCCCAAAGGGGGCCTAGAAACTTTTTGTAGGTTATGTTTTGAGTTGTTGCCTTGCCGCGCAATTTATTGTATAAGTTTTTGTAACTGAAGTGCATTTAGTTAGTATTTTCAAATATAGTTTCTGAAGCCTATCGGCTTCAGCTTTTATCGAGGGCATCATTTAGATCGCTTAACCTCTAACATAAAAATGAGTACAAGGGGAAAATGAATGTTGACTCTTGCATTCAAAGAACTAAGAGTTAGTACCCAAAGAATCCAAGGAGAGCAATAGGAAACTTCAACGAGGAAGAAAGAAGAAGACAATGATACGAATTCCTTTCCCATCTCAACCCAAAGGAAAAAGAATAAAATTAACATACTGAGTAACGTATTACTTCAACCTGGTACATCTAATGCCACACATGAGCTCATACAAGAATCAATTGTTCAAGAACCAATTGAAGTTGGAGTAACAATTGTTACTGAATTATTAAATGCAACAATAGAACAAGTCTTTGACTTTCCAAAAAAAGGACAGCCAAGGAAACGAAAAGCGTATGAAGAACCTGCGAGTGTAAGAACAGAACAAAAAAAGTTAAAATTAATAAACAACCACAGCACACAAAGAGTTTGCGGTGAGAATTTGAAAAAAGGTATTAAAACCCGGGATTTTTTTTTTAAAACATCTGCCAACTTTTGACTAGCGCATAATCCTGGCGTATCATTTAATGTGTGTAATTTTTTTTTTACACTCTCCACTATGTCTAATGATTCCTGTGAAATTCAGTACATTGTAGTTTTCTGATGGCATCTAGTAATACTGTATAATTGGTACATATTGTTTTTAAATCTTCAAAAAGTTGAGGAATTTAAAATTTTCTCTTTGACTTTCTCTAATTGTTTGGATTCATTCCGATTAAATCGCTTTTAACTAAATTTAATTGGGTTTAAAATGGATCAAATAGTAAGAAGCTGCTGTTAGCCAAGTACTCCATCGCGTTAAAATTGGTTCCCCCAGGTTCTGGAATACCTGGACAAAATTTACGAAATTCTTTTAAACGTTTTTGGAGATTTACGAAACACTGCTTTAGTCTTCCAATCATCCGATCAACCCTTTTCCCCTAATGTTGTCGAACAACTTACCAACCAAATGCAAAGCATGCAAACACGCAGGCATAATTTTTAAATTGGAAATATTTTTTAAGGGTCGCCCAACACTTAACATCGTTGCTGCACTATCTTACAATCATACAACTTTTATCTTGGGAATTTTAATTTTTTTTAAAGCGTTCATTATCACTTTTTTAATATTTTCCGCGGGGACATTGTTGGGAAAACGTTTGCAAGCCAACAAATATCGAGATGCTGTGTTCTCCTAGATAAAACGCGAGCTTTACATTTTACAATACTGTTTTTCTTTATATCGGTCGTCTCATCCCCGGTAATCCATATTTTTTTTGGGAAAACAAATCACGTTTAAAGCATTTTCTAGCATCTCTTTACCGGGGAAAAAGGGTTTTAAAATTTTGTTTGTGGGGGAATGGGTACTTTTAACGTATTGTCCCAAAAAAGTTTTGCTGCTTTTTTCCCCCAACGACAATGGAAGATTACAAGAGGTAAAAAATAATTAATAAAAAGTTTAGGAATAGTGTATAAATTTTTTCAGTTCTTGCATTTCTCTTTATGTTAATCCATTGACATTCCGGGAATCGGTTTGTCCCCAAAGCAGCCAAACGAACATTGCATATTAAACAAAAACTTTTCACTACCCTAATATTTTAAATGGGGGGAAAAATGACCCATATTTTTACATTAGTAGCAAATCTTTTACGAGGCATTGTTTTCTTAGGTATGAAAAATTTTAGTTCTATATGAAAGATACGCTAATTATTTTTTTTGGTTAATACAAACACACAAAAACACCAGCTATATTTTAAAAGCAACGTAAGTACATAACCCTTTCCCTTCGACTAATCTCTGCAACAGCTCAAGGGACTAAACGAAATCTCTCAGGGGATTTAACATGATTTATATTCAAGGTCGCCACTGCATGCCTGCTCTACCGGTTTAGTTTATTTATGAAATTTTTTGTATTCTTATAAACCCCTAATACCACGCCTATCGAGTCCAAAGTTTTGGTTACTCTCTCATAACTGAAATATTTATTCATATTTTTTTCATTTGATAAAATAAACATTTAATGGGAGGAGAATTGTGTTTTTTTTTTCGTAATTCAGTACTTTAAAATTTTAAAGAATTGTTAATGGATTTTTTTCTTTTTTCATAATCTTCTTTTATTCAAAAGTTATTTCTTCACAAACAACTAATATGCAGTACCTCATTTCTAAAAATCGTATCTAAATTATAACATAAAAATAAAATATATCTACCTTTTAATCGCAAAAAATCACATTTTCAGCTTGTGTATTATGTTCGGAATGAAACTCACTCAATGTCTGTATTTTTTCCCTCCTATAACTAACATGAAATGCTTTCCATAAATTCATGTTCTGGTTCTGCCGCAACAACACAGCCACAGTGTCATCGTTTAAATTTCAGAACACACCATTCCGATCCAAAGATTTTTTAATCTAGGGCATTTTATCGTGGCCTACGCGATCTTAACGAAAATTAAGAACCACCGAGTGAGAAAAACGAAAGCATCGTAGAAGGCTATGGTAAGAAACATCATACGCTAAATACCTTGACCACTAGGTTCGTGGTTTTTATGATGCCATCTAGTGGGGATTCAATGCAAACATTCGAGATATGTGTTTCATTATTATTCTCGTTGCCATTCGCTTCGGTACGGGTATCAAATTACTACCAGTTCTTTTGTCTTCTCCTCTTCTCTTGCTGTAAATCGTTGTATTTTATATACATCGGTATTGATTTGGTTTTTGGCAAATTCCGCGGCTTTCCAGGTTAATGTTTTGATACGCGTTTGCATTGAACGACTTCTAAAGCTTCTCTGAGGTCTTCAGTTATTATTCCAAAAACGGCATATACTTGCGTCTACGAAAAGAAGTATCTACGAAGTTGGTATCCGGTTGCATATAGTAAAAAAGAAAGTAAAAAAGGAACTCTTCGAATTGAAGTCGGGAGTCTGAATTTTACACTCGTGTTCTACCGTACCTTTATGGTTGTACTAGGGTATAAAACTGTCACTTTCTTGTTACCGGTTAACAATTTCAAGTTTTTATTATTAAATGGTACGTAAACGGCATGTCATTACATGGTGTAATGGCGGATGTAAATGGAAGTTACCTCTTAGTGGTCGACGCGTGTATTAAGCAATAAAATATTTAGTGTGTACGCAATGGTTTAATTTAATGTATAATATTTATATCCACACATATCACGGAGGTGATCAAGGAATTATATAAGTGTTATTACAATATTAATATAATAGATTTGCACTGCATACAATATGCAGTCGAGTTATCTGCAAAAGTGTTCACATTCCATGAAATTTTGTACGAATGAATTTATTATAGACGACGCTAAGATGGTGGTTTGCTATTGAAGCTCTACTGCTGCACCTTCCTTTTATTAATGCAATACACAATTTCGGAGAGATGAAAAAGCTATCGACGAGATGGGTGCCGCGTCTGCTGACGATTGATCAAAAACGGCATAGTGTGATATCTCCAAAGCAATATTTGGACATCTCTAAGCGCAATATGAGTGAGTTTCTGCGGCGTTGTGTAACTGAGTACATCACTACACGCCAGAAACCAAAGGTCGGCAAAATTGATTTTCTCGACGAAGCTGCACCAAAGAAGGCGAAAACGATTCGGATCAGATGGAAAAGCTATGGCGACAATTTTTTGGGATTCGCAAGGCATAATCTCAATTGATTTAGGTATTTTATTTACTAAACTAAAGGATCCTATCCCACTTGATTGCAAATCTCATACGACATAAAATTCCTTGTAAATTCTGCAACCAAATGTATACCTATTGGTCAAACACCCGCTAGGTTAAGCACCGTAGTAGTTGCAACCTAACACACACACTACAGCCTAATAATGTAAGTGTTTTCGTAACTGTGAGCAACTGTATGTCTTATTTGTTTCTTGAAATGGTTAACATTAGCATCTTAACACTACGAATTTCAGGTCTCTCACATGATAGAAGAACTGAGCAATATTTATTCATATTTATTTCACTTTGATAAGATAAACATTTAATCGGTAGGTAGAATTGTGTTTTGATTTCGTAATTCAGTACTTTAAAATTTTAAGAAATTGTTGATGGATAATATGGATCTTGATGTTTATTTTTTTATAATCTTCTTTTATGCAAAAGTTATTTCTTCACAAACAACTAATATGTAGTACCTCATTTCTGAAATGCAATACTCCTTGGCAATTTTTAGTAAAAGCCACGTATTCAACATTGAAGCGAATTTAAAATAAACGCGTTTGAAAGTTAAGGCTTGAATAAAATACGTATTTACAATTGATCAACAATTGATTTTCTTTAAATTGATGATAAAAATAAAGGCAACTAGAGTAATTTTTATAACATTTGCAAAATTAGCAAACGTTATGTAATAAAATGTTTTCAAATACGTTTTACGTACCAGACAAAAATATTAATTGAGCTAAGCATAAGACACGTATCTAGCTTTTGCTAAAGATAAATCGCGCAAGTATATACTCATCCTTTAATGAAGAATATTTAATAACCAAAGTAGTTTATAACTATTTATAAGATCTACTATAGGCCGGCAGTGTAATTCTAAAGCTCGGACACTCAGGCTTTATAAAAGCCCCGCAAAACGAAAAAAATCTGTTTCTTTAGATGGCAGGGCAGTGGCTGCGTAAAAACCTGACCAAAGATGATTTCTATGGAATTCAACATATTGCTTTGATTTATTTTTTTTAGTGTAGCTAACATATTGAAATTTGTTAACCCATACATTGTTTTGTTTTATTTTTAACCATTTGTCAAATAATCGACTATGAGTTTAGCGCATAAAGCGTGGTTCTGTACGCTAAGAATTCTGAGCGTTGTTTAATTAAAAAATAAACCGCTTAAAAGTGATTATCTAAAATTTTAGTTTTATTTAAATAAATGTATATTTTTCTATGTACTACAATTAAGTGGGCGCATGTTAGAAATTCTATTTCTAAAGTTGTCCTAAGGTTTTAGTTGTTATCAGAGTTTGCCCCAGTAAAAAATTTTGGTTCAAAAGACAGAAAATTTTATGCATTATGCGATCCAGAAAAAAAAACCTGCTACCTGATTGCACTTTGTTGTTTTTTTTTCACTACTATAATTAAGTCTAAAATGTGCATCTTTGACACCAGCAAAGATGAGCAAGTACTTGTATTTTTGTGTGACTTATTTATACGACTTATCTTGTTTATCTATGTGTATTGTGTGTGTTTATATGTGTTGTACGACTTATATGTACTCATAACTGTATTCATGCCGTGAGGTGTTAACGAATAAAGCACTACTACTACTACTACTACTACTACTACTACCATATTTTAATAGTAAATAGTTTTCTTAACACAAGAAAGCGTGTAGGTATTGTTCATAAAACAATAGTGTCATTTTCTTAACATAATGCATTTATTTACTTAGAATTCTTGAAATGCATATTATTTATACCCACATTATTAATTGCACTTACCTTGTAGCCCTCCTTGGGGTTAAAAAATCAAAAAAATCCAAGACAGAAAAATGTTTCTTCCATGTAAATCATTTAATTTTGAGTTCAGAAAATATTCATATTACATTAACCGGTATCTTTTGAAGATGTTTACGAAACGTTGTACGTTAAAGGTTACACCATTGTATGGGTAAATATGGCATATGTATATCCCGTTTTTTGTTCCTACTTCCTAGGACGGCACGACTATATCTCTTGGCACTAGGTGGCGCCAAGAAATACATCAGTTGTTGTTTTTGAAGATAACTGGCATAAACTGACAGATGTAAGAGCAATATAGCCAAGAGCAAGAAGCTTTAATGGTTTTTCTCTTCTCATATTGTTTTTGCCGGTAGTGATTCCATCAATACCAGGAGCCATTTATTAGAATTACCTATCTTGGTTATTATTTCTATGCACTTTTTCCTTGTGTACTTCTACATTGAGTTCACTTTTGCTTGAACATTATTCTGTAGATAACCCTACCGTAGCCTTTCTAAAAAACACAAAATGTGAATAATTTTCTGCATTACTACATATAAAAAAGTTTTAAACTAGGTAATCGCAGTTAATAATATGCATTTAAATAATATGCATTTCAAGAATTCTCAGTAAAAAATGCTTTATTTCAAGAAAATGAAACTACTGATTCATAGCAATACCTAAATGCTTTCTGGAGTTAAGAAAACTATTTACTATTCTTAAGAAAATACTGTTTTGTGTTATAATGACCATTTACTTATACTAAGAATCGCTTTCTTCAAACTTTCTGCAAGATTGTCTTGGAATCAAGTTAGTAAATGTCTTAAACAAAGAAATACAATTACATATTTCGTTACAAGTACATACTTCTCTTAAGCGGAGAAAGAAACGCTAAGAATATATTTCGTTTGATTTAAAATGTTATTGCGTTGCGAATAATTGAAACAGTAGTTAGATAGCTTTGATACAAGTACAGCAACGCAACTGCGCTGAAAGCCAGTGGCGGACGCGTAAAATTTAAAAAATAAATTAAATGTGATAGTGCTCAAACACTTACCGTTTTAAGAGTCCTCCGTGAAATAAAAAGGTTAATGTCTATGTAATATTTGTAACATTAGATATGTTTCCAAAGTTGTTCCGGCAAAGTGAGTGCGGCGTGAAGAAAAAGTGTTTTTGTATGCCGAAAACGAACGTTCTACATCTAGTGACGTTATATTTGCGTAAGTAAAATAATCTTTCAAATAACTTAACGGTTCTGTTGACGAACCTTCACAAATTTGTCTTGATGTGCCAAAATCAGAGTCTTTATCTAAAACACTTTCAAACCTTTCCAAAACATAAACATTTCTTGCGTCTTCTATCGCGCATAGCTGTGCGTGAACATGTTGCACTATTTGCAAAGATTCCACTAACGATACCGAAGAATTTTGTAGTTTTTCTATCGCATCCGCTAGTCCCACGTAATTGTTCTGAATAATTTCCAAATCTGTTTTAACTTGACTATCCTGAAATTTCAAGCGGCTTACCTTGACAGCCGCACCTTCCTTGGGTCGAATTCTAAAATCACGTTCTTTATATTCTCAAAATATTTAAGATAATAAAATGCAGCCTCTAACCATGTTCCCCCAAAGAGTAATAATAGGTTGTGGGGGATCAGGAATACCGGGGCATAGCCTATGAAATTCCCGAATACGTTTTGGGGATTTTACAAACACAGCTTTTGTATGTGCTATTAGAGC
Organism: Dynastes grantii; assembly: GCA_029619325.2. NCBI lineage: Eukaryota > Metazoa > Arthropoda > Insecta > Coleoptera > Scarabaeidae > Dynastes > Dynastes grantii. The sequence continues at coordinate 51,357,940 of JAROYF020000005.1, forward strand.
GTCTACCTCGGGATAACATTTTCTGATACTACCTGCTACGAGACTGAGTATGAATTTTACATGTAATATGCAACAAGTTAGCACAATGTTTTTTAAGAGATCGACCTACAGCAAGCATGTTTGCAGCATCATCACTCATAAACATCAACAGTTGATTTGTTGAAAGTTCAAACTTTTCCAATGTTTTTAAACACCAAATTGAAATTACTTCGGCAGTGCATTGTTGTATTCGTCTGGAAGCTGGTAAAATTGGGGGTGACGGTCGATGTGGTTCCATTGTGCGTACCATTACATTAACCACAAAATTTTTCTACTATCTGTTGTTTCGTCCACACATAACCACAGTTTTTTATCTTGCAACCCCGATTTAATTTTTCTCGACATGCTCACGAGCAGACGGCACAACTCTTGTAATGTTCTCTCACTTGGTAACTTAAAGTCCGAATATTCATTCCAAAACGAGACGTATGCTTTCTTCCTTAGTAGATGAAATAGTAAGTTACATGCAATAAACACATAAATTAAATTTAAATTTGTTATAATCTCACGTGGAATTTTTTTTTAAACATACCCTGCACTATTTACGTGCCGTAGACAATCATTTTTCGACCAACACATTAAATCTATTTTACACACTACACATTGAATTTTAGCGCCATCTCACTTTAAATCAGGCATTTCTGCAATAAATTCTCTTATTGTGTCCCAAATTTGGTCGTTTTCGCGACGTAGAAAACATTTTCAAAACAAACGTAGAACTACGATATAGTACACGACAGCGTAGATGCATGCACGGGCAGATCGGCTTTCGAGTCGCAGTTATACTGACGCTTATACCGAATTGTCCCGGCCGTGTTTATTTTGTGTAAACTTTTATGCGTTAGCCACTGGCTTTCAGCGCAGTTTGCGTTGCTCTAGATACAAGTAAACGTTTCTCCAGATTACAAAAATTGTTTGTCTATCTGCCTTTTTTCTTCTTCTTTAAAAAAAAAAATAAAACATAAACTTGAGTAGTGGATAGGCACAGAAATTCTAAACAAAAAAGTATTTACTAAAATACCTTTTTGCAAACCCTTCAACCTTTTCCACGCTCTCATCAATTTACCAACTCTCCTAACCTGAAATTCACCGCGACACTTACGATCCACAATGCACAAAGCAGTTAAGGACGCGCAGTAGACCAGTCCCCATGTTTCATAATTAACATCGTCCCGTGACATAAACACAATAGGATCTTCATAAACAACTACCCCGGATCTAGATATACGACCGTATGAATACATTAATATGCGAATCAGATCCCGAAAGGTTGAGTTCAAAGCTAAGCGTGGATAAAGTATGAGTTATGACGTCTTCATTGACTCCACTCCGCGCATAATACGGCGTACGGTACGTATAGACTACTTATGAACTTGTTCTGTCGTTACCCTTTCGTAATTTCGAGCCCCAGCGACTGGTATAGTTGTTGTACTTCCCGACTAAGAGGTTGGTATGTTGTACTGGACGCGTTGACAAACAAAGCCTGCGGAAAGAGAGATGATATATGATTTTCAGCGTAGACAACGTAATATTTTGCATCAGAATAAACGCTACCAGTCAAAGGAGATTGAACATTCACCATATCAAACTCAACAACTCTTAGGAGGTACGGAAATCAGTATATAAGTAACGTTTCATTTAGAAAAGTATATACGAAGTTATTCAAATGTAAGTTTCCAGTTTGAAGCGGCTCTATCTTTTGTACATATTTATATACGTACAAAAGTTTATAGTTGTTTAATTTTTTGTTGCTATGGTGATTTAGTGTTTCTAATTACGAAATAAGTATCACGCTGCGGTTTTAAGTACTGACAGTAACTTTTAGTGTTGTTTTGACGCTACGGATTCGTATTTCCCTCATTCAGTCCTACCATGAATTCAACAGACAATATGCCAACGCATTAGGAAAATGTCGAACAACACATGGATCGAGAAACGGGCCTTGTTCAGTAAAATCATTTTGTAAGCTCTTGCAAAAATATGAGGAAACTGATACAGTTAGCGAAAAAAGTGATCGGATAGATAAAAAATAGTAGAAAACGATGTCAGCGTGGCTCTAGTTTTACAAGAAATTCGTGACGTTCTTAGATGACGTTTCTAGTGGTAACAAAATTTCAAAACGATTAGAGGTGAGTTATTCAATATTGTGATGAATTCTAAGAAAGCGGATTCGCTTGTATCCTTCTACAATGAATATCCGCTTTGAACTCAAAGAACAAATAAGTAGAATCGCGTCACTTTCGCTTTGTAACTGTAAGCGGAAATAAACAATAACATTGAATAGCTAGAAAGAAGTCGTTTAGACAAAAAAGCATATTTTGAATTAAATGGGGGTGTTAACACACACAACTGCGGGATATGGACAGGAAATAATCCAAATACGATTACTCAGTAAGGATTACATGATGACAAGGTTTGAATTGAACAAGCACAAACCAAAGAGTAACAATAAACGGACAGCGATATTTTCGAATGTTGCAAGACCTTGTACTCCACCCTACATAGACAATAATGTAGAGACACTGCTACGCGACACTTTTAGCAATCGTGTCATTAGCAGACATTTTTCAAACAGTTGGCCTTCCAGATGACCAGATTTGAATCCGACTGACTGTTGGTTATGGTATATTAATATCTCAAAAGAAAAGGGGTATTTCCTGGTAGATCTATTACTCGGGAAGAACTGAAGCAATCAATATCACATGCCATCGAGAACATTCCCGGGAGTGCGCTTGCTAATACCGTTCACAATTTAGAAGAACGACTATTTTTTATTGAAGATCACGGTGATGGTGTTTCTCCGTTTAAAAGTAAAATCTCATTCCTACGAACAATTTGGTGTTTTCATTTTTGCGGAATCTACAAATTTGGCAAAGTTACAGCCAGTTCAAACTTAGAACTTACTACACACGCGAAGGTGAATCAATAAATGTGTTAGAAATGCAGACGTAAATTTTTAATGTTTATTTATTATTCTACATAATCCCTTCTTAGTAAAATACACTTTTCCCAAAGTTTCTGCCGTTTCTTTAACACATTCAAGGAATTTTCGAACTCCTCAAAATAAGCTTCTGTCTCAGTAATTACTTCTTCATTGAGATGATTTTTTTTCCTGCGCGCAACGTTTTCATATTGGGGAATAAAAAGAAGTCGCAAGGAGCCAGATCGGATGAGTAAGATGGGGCAGTAAGTCATAGCGTAACTCATGCAAATTGGCCGCCCGAACTGCGGATGTGTGAGCTGGTGCATTGTGAGGGTGGAACAGCACTTTGTTCTTTGATAAACGGGATCGTTTCTCCTTCAATTTCTTGTCGATTGTAGCAATACCTGGTAATCCTCCTTTCTCCAAAAAGTCAATAAGGATTGTTCTCTTCGAAGTCCAAATTCTTGGCCACGACCTTCCCGACCGATAGGACCGTCTTTGCCCTCTTTAGAGCAGATTCGCCTTGAAAAGTCCATTGTTTTGACTATCGCTTCGTTTCAGGTGTATAGTAATGGGTCCAGGTTTCATAAACGGTGAATGTCGTATCCGCTTGTTGTCCACCGCAGCACTTCGATCCTACAGCTTTCTGACTCCTAACTTGTAAAATATTAATTGCCATTCTGTACGATACACTTGCGGCCCTTGGGTTCACCGATCAGCGGGAATCATGTCGTGGACCTTTTCAACGATATCGTTAGCAACCGCGTCTGGCCCTTACCCCCGGTGTAACAAGGCCTAACTACTCTAACGTCAGCAGGCTCTGACGTATATTGGTTTAGGTAAACGATCAGCCGTATTTATCGCCTTGACATTTACACGTTCACACCGCCTCTTGCGTTTTGAATTAATTTATCGAAATTATATCGGTTCTATTTAAAAGAATACTGTGTAGTGATATTTCCATACTTTGTTGGTGATACCTGTAATGTTTTTCTAGTGTTGTATAAGCGATAAAACCTTTTCTGAAACGATAAAAGCGTGACTCGGGCGGCCTATTTATAGTACCGTGGCATCGGCTGTTTTCCAACAATGTATACTAGGGTTTAGATTTTGTAAAAAAAGATGTTATTTATGTTTCAACAGCTACATATTCAAGGACCGATGAAGCCATAACTGGAAGTTTAAAAAATCCTAGGTTTAAAAAAGATGCTATTCCAACGCAATTCCCTAACTGTCCGTTGTATTTGACAAAAAACATGAAGATTTTATTGTTCAAATAGTTTTATATTCTTAAGTTATATTTGACAAAATTATTTTTGAACACGAAGAGATGTTTTTAAATGTGTATAATGAAAGTTCTGTTTTAATACAACATATTTTAAATTATATCACCGAATATAACCATTTGGATACTGATTGTTGAATCCTCCTAGTTTGAAGGATTGTTTTCTGAGGTATTTTCCTCTTTGCTTGCTCGAAGGACCAATGTATAATTGAAGACGGAGAACCTTATGTTGATCACGGCACTGCTCGTCTTGTAGCCACGGATTGTAAGGCCGTATAGCAGTATTTGTTAGTCGTTTGGTGGCAGTTAGTATGCAGCAAAACACCGGTGTTAAGGTATATGTTTATTAAAAACTAACACTTAAACACTATGCATAAGTACATTTGACAACTAACGCGCTCAAGACTATGACTGAGAACTGCACTCTTTCTTATTAAAGTGGTTGCAGATTCTTTTGATGTTGTCTCAAATGAAGAGTGGACAGAACTGCTTTAACATTAAATATTCGCTACCAAGAAACCTCGGGGGGTTTCTTTGGGTCATAATACAAAGGTTTATAGATACGATGAGGAAAATTGGGGATTAGGAAATACCAAATTAGGGGGTATTTAAAATGATTAGATCTTAGACTGGTTGAAGCCCAAATTACAATAATATCTTAAAAGGGTTCGGGAATTATGGGGAATGCCAAAGTAATTCTATGAATACACAATAATATGAATAAATTAAGTGGTGCAGAAGAAATTCAATAATGTACAGGTAGCACCAAAATTTTAAAAATTTTAAAAAAAAAGGTTACATCTATCTATATTAAAAAACTCCCTTTAAAAAAAAATAATTAAACTAAAAAAGTGGTTGCGGCAATGAGCCAAAAAATGCCCCCCGCCTTGAACGCAGCAGCTTTCAACGACAAACACTAGCACATTAAATTATTTTTCCCCACTAAACCCTACCGGAAACACGGAAAATTTTGGGTTTTGGTTTCGCTGGTAAATCCCCGACTTTTTTTTGATGGCTGCTACCCCGGATGACGCCATCGCTTCCTGGGAAAACTTTTGCACACGTCCAGTGACCCAAGAGGAAGGCGGAGTGTTGTTTTCCCTTTTATCGGAAGATCTCCTATCCCCAATTTTTTTTCCCCTTGCTGCCCCTTTCCACTTGTTTCTTATCTGAAGCTGGTTTAGATATTCCCTGCTCCATTTTTTAAAAAATGCTCCCGGACTTGTTGTATGTATTGCCATCGCGAGAGTGTTTTAAACCTTAGGTGAGCCAGTGGGGGGCTCTACCAAGAGACGGCGTCTCCAATCAGAAAGTGGGATGGTGTTAGGAAGGAAAAATCGTTGGGATCATTAGAGATTGGGGTTATAGGGCGTGAATTAAGGACGCCTTCTTTTTGGGATTAAAAAAGGTGTTCATTTCCTCGTAATTCAAAGAATTTCCTTACCAATTCCCGCCTTAAGTGATATTTAATAGATTTAACAGCAGATTCCCATAGTCCCCCAAAAATGTGGGATCTTGGTGGTATGAAATGCCAGCTAATCCCTTTCTTAAAATAAAGTGTTATGAATTTTTTGTTGAGAGGCTTGTGAAAAAAATTTGTTGCATTAGAGATTTGATTTCTTTGTTGGCACCTATGAATTGTGTTCCATTATCAGAGTAAATATTTGACATTTTACCTCTTCTGCTAATAAATCTACGCAATGCAGCCAAAAAGGAACCCAGTAGATAGACTCCCGGCTAATTCAATGTGAATTGCCTTTGTTGCGAAACAAAAAATACCGTAAACCTTAGTAGTTTTACTATTTTTCCGTCTACCCTCTGTTACCTGTAATGGACCAAAATAATCGACACTGACATTCTGAAATGGTCGTGATGTCTGTCCCGTTAGCTGGTAGATCCCCCATCAAATGCTCAATGGTAGACGGATTTGCCTTAAAACAAGTGACACAACGTTTTATTAGCTTTTTACTGATTTTTTTCCCGATATGGGCCGGTATTTTGAGCGTCCCGTTGCTATTGTTAGCTGTGTTCCTGCATGAAGGGGGATTTACATGCACGTCTTTGATTATTAGCTCTGTTAGCGGATGCTTAGATGGAAAAAGAATTGATGTTTTTGGTCGTATGGTACGCTAGCATATTTCAAGCGACCACCGACGCGAAAAAGTCCGTCCGCGTGAATAAAAGGATTTAACGATATTATAGTACTAGTAGAATTCAACTTTCCATTTTTTTGTATTTTCGCAATATCTTTTTCGAAAGCAAATGCCGGGAAATTTTTTGAGTAAAGCCAACATAGAGTCGTTTAATTTTGAGGCGCTTAGGGGACCGTATTCGATTTTTTGAATTATTACTTAAAAGCAACGCATATTATTAATAAAACGCCTACAATGTGCTACAACCCCGCAAGAGTCTATTTAAGGCTGAATACCGGTAAAACAGTCCCGGAACGCTAGATTGCAATACTACTGGACAACTACCTTTTTTTTTTCCGAGAGGTCGTTGGGAAATTCGCCAACGTTGGGTTGGGAAAAATTTAGCTTAAAAGACGAAGCCAACTGGGTCCATTCCACCAAAAAAGGGTGTTAATAAGATGAGATGGTAAGGAACCCGTTTAACATATCAGCGGGATTTTCGGCGGTATTAAGTCCCGAAAACGATGAATCTGTTATATCCTGTATTTCGGCAACTTGATTCCCCAAACAAAGGTTTTCCATTTTTTTGATTGTGAGCTAATCCATGATAGAACAATATTTGAACCCCAGTCCATAGATAGATTTTTTTTAAACTTGATGGACATTGTCCCTTTTAACCCTTCCTAACGGCTGCGCTAGTAATAGTTGCCCCAAAAAAGTTTGACGTGGTAAGGTAGTCGCCTTGTTTGGGGGTGCTACCCGGGATTTTGAACAAAGCAAGTTGCGGACACATGCCCGAGCTCATTGACAGCCCGTATGTAGATCCCGGACCATAACCCCCTTTCCCTTGCATCGCAGAAACCGTGGGCCCCTTGAGATGTGGTGAATAAATGTCAATCACACACCTGGGTACGCGATGATTCTTCAAGACTGACTTTTTTTAATGAAATTTCCCAGGATTCTTGAATATGAAGTGGAAGAGACTCGTCCCAATCCGCTTTTAATGACCAAATAAGTTGCATTAAATTTTGCATTAATTATAACTGGGTTTAGAATGCCCAAAGGGTCAAATATTTTTGAAATGTGCGATAATATAGTTTTTTGAACTCCCCTTTGAGGATGGATTTATCGAGTATTGAAAGAGTGTCATCAAAGCGGCCATTGTAGACCTAAAGTGCTAATGTTTTCATTCTTGTCGATATCGAGGACAGCGTGATTGCTAGAACCCCGGGAGGTTGTTAAAAATTTGCTGGCTCGTTAGAACCCCCATTTCCTTAATTAAAATTTTTCCCCCGTTTGAGGATATCAGTAACTTCACCTTTAATTTTAATCAGCTCCCCAGTGTCATTAGCCCCGGTTAAAAAACCTTCAACAAAAAATGTTTAGAACAACATTTCTCCAGTTCGATATGTGTTTCGGTTTTCAATCGCTAGATGTTGTAATGCTTTAATCGCGAGATAGGATCCCGACGCGGTACCATATTTACTGTTAAAGTTCGTATGTACATTTCTCGTTTTTATGGTTTCGCCATAATATTCGCTCAACGGATGGTTTATCCTCATTAAAACCTGCCTGTACATTTTGGGGAGTCCCGGTTAAAACATATTTATAACTCCGAAATCTACAAACAATGTCGAATTGAAAAGTTTAAGTTTAGGACCGACCAAAAATATATCATTTAAAATCCCCGTGGATGATTTTCAGAACCATCGAATACTACTCCCGAGCCTTGTTGTTGAACTAGATTCCTTAATCACACAATGTTTAGGTAAATAAAATTTTTTTACATGAAATGTTTCGTTTCCTTTTCGCAAACGGCGCGCATGTGCCCTAACTCTAAATACTCATTTAATGAATGTAGAATATTCCTTCTTGAGAGCAGGGTTTTTTTTTTTAGTTTCCTTTCTAACGAATAAAAACGGGCGGAGAGCTTGTTCTCGGGGGTGGCCTAGTAATGATGATTCTTTTTTGAAAGGCAAAGAAACTATCAACCCCCGCGCCGGCGAATTGTTTAAAAAGAAATGACCCCCCAAAGTCGATCTTCTGGGGAGTGCTTTGCATTTCCGATAATATTTTCTATTTCCCAAAACCTAGAGATGTTGTTGTTTAAAGGGTTTCCCCCAAAAAGGAAATTACAAATAGATTTGTCTGGATGAATTTGTGATGAATTGTCCTGCCCGATATTATCCAACCCCAGTAATGTCTTTTGTAAAGGGATGGCTGATTTTTTTCCCAAAATTAAGCCCCCCCACAATAATTTGTAAAATGGCCTTTGACCCCTAAAAATATGTCGATTTCACGTGATATGTTGAATTGTGGGGCCGCTAAAAAGATATTTTGTGGGATTACAATTTGATCCCTTCCCAAAAGAAAAAATTATTTTTCTTCCCATATTTTGTTTAAAAAGAAAATCCATGGCTTGAAAACCGCTTGTCCTGGATCTTAAATTTTATTTGAATAGAAATAAGACACCCTTGTTTTCGATGGACTAATTCCAGAAATAGATATGTTTGCATTTTCCAGCGGCAAATTCAACATATTGGCCATTTTAGTAGTGATTAAATTTTTATTGCGATCCTGAATCTGAGTGCACGACATGGTGAATATGACCTTTTGAATCCACTAGATTAACTACCGCGGGTTTAAAGTAAAATATGAGACATATTGACGGTATTCACGCTGTGATTTGAAATGACTGTGTCTGTGACGGTCGTTTTAGAAGTGTTTGCTACCGGATTTGGGTCCTTTTTAGGTGATAAATGCAGTAAGCTATTATGCCCCTTTTTACAGACCTTGCAGGACCTACCCATTTCTGAATAGATGACCCGCTCTTTTGACAATTCGCACATAAATTTTTGGCTTTTGCCTGCTGAATCCTTTCATGTATCGTTAAGTTTAAAAGGGAAAGTTTTTTAAAAAATATTTTAAAAAGATTTTCTTTTCATATCGGACAGGAAATTCCAGATGAAATTTTGTTTTTTTGATACCCTTTTAGGGTTTTTAAAACCCGAGGGTCTTAATGTCGTCTCTAATGTTTGACATTTACGTGCTAGAAAATTTTGTAATTTGTTTGAAACTCGGTAGTTCTTTGGGTGTGATGCTAGCTTCCCATTCTTTGATAGTGATCGAGTCTAACTTTTTGCTATTATATAAACTAACAAGTCATCCCAAGCTCTGTAGGTCGCTTTTGAACCAAGAGCCCTAACGTGTTTTAAAAATCCATCCAGAATTTGTCGAATAATACCATAATTTTCATTTCAGTAGGAGACTTTAAAAAAGCCTTTTTAAAAGTTTTTTTTAAATACGCGTTTATTGTTATAACGCTCGTTTAACATGTCCCATGCATTCAGGGGAGTTATCGCCAGATATTTCTAACGAATGTAGAACATTTGACGCCTACCTTTAAGGCACGATTTCAAATAATGAAATTTCTGTACCGATGGCATACCAGTATTAGCATGTATTATAGAGTTGAATGTGTCATGAAATGATAACCACTTTTCATAGGCGCCAGAAAAGACGGTTTAAAATTTATTGTAGGAAGTTTGACAAAGTTATTTAATTGATTTGTATCTGTTTAATCACACTTGGTATTGTTATCTTGATGTGTCGATTTGTATTCTTTGAAAAAATATTCGCGCGCGATGCGCATTGAAATAAGAATCTTCGAAAACAACGAAATGTCTAGCTCAAATTCGGCTTCATCTAATTGCTCAATTTGTGACTGAACCTCCTCGAACTCGTTAAACAAATTTTTAATCTTGGCATGACGGTTTCAACTTGTTCAATAATTACCTTATCCTTAATGTTATCGAGATAAATAAAAACTTGTCAACGCTGATTTTACTTGCTTGCGTTTGTTTTTAAGTGATTTTAACAATTCGTCAGACATTGGTGTTTGGTTAACGACTTTGAATTATGATAAAAAGGAATGAGTAATGCGGTAAAGGAAAAATGAATTGGAGACTAACCTTCGTTGATGTTGATATGCTGATGCAGTAATGCTTGGTTTTAGATCCGGTTTAAGGGACCAATGTTTAAAAACCTCCAGTTTTAAAGGGGTTTTTTTGGGGGGTATTTTCCCTTTGCTTGCTCGAAGGACCCCAAAGTATAATTGAAGACGGAGAACCTTATGTTGATCACGGCACTGCTCGTCTTGTAGCCACGGATTGTAAGGCCGTATAGCAGTATTTGTTAGTCGTTTGGTGGCAGTTAGTATGCGGAAAAAAACCCGGGGTTAAAGGGATATGTTTATTAAAAACTAACACTTAAACACTAATAAATACATTTGACAACTAACGCGCTCAAGACCATGACTGAGAACTGCACTCTTTCTTATTAAAGTGGTTGCAGATTCTTTTTTTATGTTGTCCCCAAAAGAAGAGTGGACAGAACTGCTTTTAAAATTAAAAATTCGCTACCAAAAACCTCGGTGGGGCCCCTTTGGGTCATAATACAAAGGTTTTTAGATAGATGAGGAAAATTGGGGGTTAGGGAAAAACCAATTTAGGGGGGATTTAAAAGATTAGATCTTTTGACTTTGAAGTCTAGTACAATAATATCTTAAAAGGGTTCGGGAATTATGGGGAATGCCAAAGTAATTCTATGAATACACAATAATATGAATAAATTAAGTGGTGCAGAAGAAATTCAATAATGTACAGGTAGCACCAAAAGTTTAAGCTTAACAAAAAAGGTTACATCTATCTATATTATAAACTACCTTAAAAAAAATAATTAAACTAAAAAAGTGGTTGCGGCAATGAGCCGTAACACTGATATAACGTAAATTTCATATTCACAGCAGTGAACGTATTGCAACAACTATACTAATTTGTTCTACAAATACCCTGCTTAAATATTATTGTGGGAAAAGTAATGATGGATTAGGTAAAACACCACATAATAGGAAATTAAATACCCCTGTTAAATAGCATGTCTGTAAATTTTGTCGTGAAATTGAACAAAATTTCGAATAAAATTGCAATTACTGTTTCATTTCAACCTTAGTTTCGTCCAAATACTTGTATAATTACAAATAATAATAATTAGTCGATTAAATATCAACCACAAATACATCTTTCACGAAAACGGTGCTCGGTTACGTGTTTGGTTTTTGCTTTGAAACTTTGTTTTTCCAAAATAAGATCGAATGGGATCTAAAGAAGGGCTCAGTTGTTGACTGGCATCCTCTTTAAACCGGAAGCCCTTCAAAACTTAAAAAGAAATAAAAAAAAAATGATCCCTTTACTGCTTGGGCTAATATCGTTCATGGGGATGCATCACCTAAGCAGCGTGATGTCATCGAAGCCCGCTGAGAACTTGTAATCTCGGTGGTAACGATCTGGCGGGTGACCTGGGCGCTCCTCATCAAAAACCGATGTACGGTTACGTTTCAATTCGTTAAACCAATATCTAATGGTAGCCATAGATGGTGAAGGGTCTCCATAAGCAGCATTCGGCTTCACTTTAATTTCTTCGCATGTTTTTCCATCCAAAGACACAAAGCAAATTACTGAACGATTTCGTTCCTTTTCCATTTTATACAAAAATACTAAACACATCTTATACAAATAGCTGTCAAATCAAAACTAACCCTGAATTCTTTTACGGCGCCATTTGAGAGATGGCAGTGTACGTAGACATCCCTCAATAACGCCACCTATCTTCAAACGTGAGTATTTATTGATCCACCCTCTCTCTTTGTGATACCATTATCGTTCAAGCAGAAACATTTCAAGAAAAATGAACTTGGTCAAACCAATTGTCTGCTAACATTACTTTTTTTTCTACGAGAGAATTTAATTAAGGGGTCAGTTTTGCTCCTGTATGTCTCCTGTCCTTCGAAGACAATGTGTCCAATTCATCTGAAGTACGCAATTAAAAAAGTGAAAATACGAAAGTAAAATTTTACACAAGTGCCATTTCAATCTGTTTATCACGTCACATCTGGATATTCTTTCGATGTCATCGAGTGTATAAAAGAAACTAATTTCTTTGTAATGCAACATCGGCACCCAAACGGCAGCGTTAATTAAAAAAATAAACGCTCTGAAGTACACTTGATATCGGACTTGTAGTGTCTTTAAATGAACGTAGATATATCTAGGTATGTACATACCTCAAGTTGTCTGCAAAGTCGTAAATATTATTTTAAAGAATCCTCTATTGGTAATTTTCATATGTATGTATATATGTATGTATATAGGATATTTATGTACTTGTGTGTACTTTACATGTTGTTGAACGATGGCGTCAAACTAGCGTAATTTTCTAATAAAAGCAAGATGAATAAATAGTTATAAAAACGTTCGGCGGTAAGACCACACTCGACGAGTACGGGCAAACGATGTAAGTGCAAAGGTGTCGAGCTGATTTTAAGTATGATGCAACGAGTTTAGAACGAGTCGAAGGTTAAATCTAATTATTATGAAAACGAAGAGGTTGTATGTGAGAAATTGCGTTTTTTTTGTCTTGCAAAAGAGCTTACTCGTATAATGAAATGCATATAACTAGAGAGCGGAATTATATGCATCGGAAATCGACAAAATATGCGCATATATATGCAGACAAATTCTTCGAAATATGCACAATTTTTGCTAAATATGCAGTTTTATGCACATATGCTTCTGATACCGATTAGCTTCTTATTAAATGTTATAAAACAAGAATAATCACAACGAAGCATTTTACAAACGTTTATTGTTCTTACATTATTCCCACTTACATTTTAAAATCACAATTGTATAAACACATACGTACTTAAAATTTGCTAAAATACATACTTAGACACTACATATTTTTATTATTAAAACAATTTACAATTAAATGCTTTTCAAAATTTTCTAATGAAAAATTATGTCGCCTATCTGTGAGAATGCATTTATATATCGAAAAACTTCTTTCAACATCAACGGAAGTTATTGGTGTGTACTTTAATGCATTCATAATCTCAGGACTTAATTCTAAACTTGATTCTGTTTCATCCATTCGTAATTCACCAGTTAAAATCAAATTGATTTTTGCTAAACTTTTGTATTCTACATTTTTATTAATTATTTCTTTAAACTTTTGATTTATTGAGTTTCCGATTCTACCCGGAATATTTGAAACACTATTTTCTAAATCATTGATTAATTTAACTGATTCAGTTAGTGGCAGCGATTCTTTTTCAAGTGTTGTTATTGTCAAAGAAACAAATTCATAATTGGCTTTAATAAATATCAATTCATTAGGCAAAGAAGAGTTTTTTAAAATTTCTTGACATTTTGCAGTAGAATTCCAGTTGTCAGTAGAGAATTCTGAAATAATGTTTTTGATCTCTAAATAATGGTTTGCATAAAATCTTTCGGCATTTAACCAAGTACCCCATCGGGTAATGACGGGTTCATGTGGTAAAGGAGTATCCGACAGCTTTTCTCTATCAATCTGAACTCTCAATGCTGACTTTAAGAACATTTTCTTAACGTTACTGATTAATGTATTTACTGCTGGAAATAGCTGGCGAATTTCCTCAGCCACCCTATTTAGTCCATGAGCCAAACAAGTAACATGTATTAAATTAGGGTACAAAAGTTCAAGCTGTTGACCCGCTTTAATCATATATGCCGCTGCATCGGACAAAATTTTTCCTGTGGGAACAACATCAGGAAGAAAAAATTAATGAAACTCATTAAGAAATCTTAATATTGTGAGATGGTTTGTTTTTTCTAATTGTTTACAAGCAATTAAATACGATCTACCAGGTTGTTTATTATTTAGATGACCAATTAATAAATTAGCTATATAGCGGCCACAGGAATCTGTCGTTTCATCAACGGTAAAATATATATACTCGTTTTTAACAATCTCCCTAATGCTATTGATCGTTTCAGAATAAATATCGGTTACATAACATTTTCTGAGCAAACTTTCATCCGGAATACTCTTTTGGCAGTACTTTTCTAAAATTGCCGAAAACACGGATTTTGCAGCTTTTTGAGCGGTATATTGGCAGTAGCCATCGCTTTGCACAAATCTGCGTTAAATATTTGTTGCTCACTTGGTTTTGAGGTTCCGGCAAAACATTGTGTCAAAACAAAACTTACCGTTTTCCCACATGCTTTGCAGAAAACTCTTTCACCTGTTAGAATAAGTTCAAGAACATTTTTTAATTTGATTTAAGAGCAGTTTTGGGTTGCTCAGCGTTTGTGGTTTTGTATAAAATTTTTGTTTTAGTTAACTAGTTCCGATTTTCAAAATAATCTAAATAGATTAAACAAAAAAACTAAAGTCTATTTTTCTATTTAAGTTCCTTTGCTTTTTTACCAAGTGCCTTTTCTAAACAATAAGAGCAACAAGCTTTTGTTTCATCTTAGATAAAACTTCTAGATTTTTAGATTTTTTTCTAATTTAAAAAAGATTGTCGCTGTTTCACATTATTACATTTATGGTAAATACGGTGTTGCAACAAAAAGAAAAAATATAACTGATTTCGTAAAACAGGCGTACCAGGCGTATTCTGGACGTCAACTTGGACAGCAAAACAAGGTATGGGTACTTGATAAAGTTTGCAAAACGACGAACTAAGTCATTCAATTCCTGATTTGAATCTATCGAAAAAAGATGGGGAACTTTTAGCATCGAGGCTTCAAGAAAAACGCTGTCTTGAACCGGATGGTACCATAACATCTTATAGAACCAGAGAGCAAGCAATATTACCATTATTTAGCCAGGGCAGCGATCTTGTATATTGTAACAATATTTCCGAACTTCTCCTAATGATGGGCTTAGGTCATAGAGGTATTTAATTCCAGTCATCTAGTAGCGTTACCGCATTCATTCTCGCATGCTATTTCTATAAATAACTTCCTTTCATCGAAATGCATCATAAAATTTATATTTGGACAAAAATCATCAAAATTTGCTGTGGAATGAAACAATCGCTATCGCGATTAAATAAAGGAGTAGAGGGACGCCAGAAAATTCATCAACTCTGGTTAGACTTTCGTTAAGTTGACTAATGTTTTGTCTACGGGCCCAATTTTAAAGTGTTCGATAGTGAAATTAAAGTATAATTCAAAGAGAGAAAGGTTCTAGGTTAGAGCAGGCAGATTTCTGTAAATGTCATTCAAAACATAGAGTTTAGATGACAGCTGCATAGAAAAATCAAGGTTAGTTCGCATTTCTAATTCTAAAATTCGTTGATTTCCATTAATTTAATTCAAAATTCACAAGAAAACTGCCCAAAAAGTATGCAGGAATACTCTCGATCCCACAAAGAATTTAGAAATTTAAATTAATTTAGAAAATTCAAATCTTTCACAAATTTACCCTGAGAAACACATTTCAGTATATTTCCTACTGTTTTATTTATTGAAGAGGCAGATTTGACGTTTCTTATATCCAAATTCTACGATCACAATATTAAAATATATTATTATTCATTATAATCGAGTTTATTGACTCTTCATTTACCTCATCTTATTACTTAACCTATTCCAGCGGAATGAGATGTTAATATCAACGATTGTTCTACCTAAACAATTGTTTAGCTCCCTACATTCACATGAAAAACGACTACAAACACATGTACATACGTAGGTAGCAAAACCAGACACTTACTTAATTTAAACTTTACACAAACACGTACGCTTGCATAGGTAAAGGCAGAGAGACATCAAACTCTAAACAAATGCACATGCAACCAGGGTAAGCCGATCTGGATCATTAATAATCTTTACCGTACCTATTCATTCAATCCGATCTCTTTTTTCGTAATACTTCCGGTAACAAAAGCGTTCTAAAATCGTAAAGGAGCAACAACAGCAGCAGCCCTCTGCCGTCTGTCTGTCTGGCCGTCTGCGTTACAAGAAGTCATATGTGTAGCAACGACTCTCGGCAAAGGAACAAAGGTGTGTCCATTACCGGAGCTATCTGTTTGCCTAACCGCACGAAGATAATTAATCATGCTGTGTGCATATCATCCTCCTTAACAAGACAGTAGTAGTACCAACCGTCGTAGTTTAGTACGGAGGGTTTGGCTGTGAATTGAAGAAGTTCGGATTGGAAAAGATGACGCGTATACGCTATTTTACTCGTTCAAAAAGACTTCATTTGTTACAATATAGTACTGAAAAATAGAAAGGATTTTAAGAAGAACTTTACCTAAAGCCTGTTTTACACGCCGCGATTTATTGGCCAATTAATTGAACAAGTTCTTGATCGAGCAATCGAAAGAAATATACTGGATACATTCGGCAATAAATTGAACAATTTTTTAGCGATCGTGAATATTCGTTTAGTTTCGTTAATAGTTGAACGGGGGAATTATTAAGTAGGAAATTTTCATTTGCTTATAAAAATAGATTGGCGATCTGCCTTTGTCAAATATTTAGACAATTTTGGTATATGCACAGATTAGTTTAGATTGCTTCGCTTTCGGTTACCTAATTCAGATTATCTATGACATCATAATCGGCGCAAATTTTCGAAATTCATCCTCATTTTATTTAAAAAAAACACTAAACAAAATTCGTAGGTACTTTGCTGTTACTAGGTTGGTATTAAAACAGCAAGGTTAGTGCAAAATCGTCGGAAAATCGTGGCAAAAATAGAGCACGTTCTATTCAATTCAATTAATCGATAAAATCGAAGACCAACTTGTTCAATTAATTGATCAATAAATCGCGACGTGTAAAATAGGCTTAGGAGATACCCGAAACAAGCCGGAGACAACTATACTCTAAATAAATTGGTTTCTGCAAATTTCAATGTTTGGATTTTCCTTTATACCCATACAAAGGTTGCCTTTGTCTAAAACTGCCTTTGCCTAACACTGAATTTTGAAACTTTCTTTTAAATTGCGGTAAAAATGAATAACCTATCTCAAGCGTTTTCCACATAACCGTGAAGTTGATTGTTACGCTGTTTCCTAGTGAGTTTTCAAGGATACAAAGATAAAAGTCCAAAATATTCACTTTAATTTTGTCATGTTCTATAAAAGCAAACTACAATAAATCACTAAAACACTACAATTGTACTGGACGCACTTTTATATACCAGGGATGATCGTAAAATAAGGTTCCCAAAGCCCTACAGCAGCAATAAGACGTATTAGGCGAAATCCGACAACATTGGCGTGTGCAGCAGCTCTCCCACTCTATACACGTACCACTCTCGTCTCGCTACGCCGCTCAGTGTTGGCTAAGCAGCCGTCCGAGATGGAACTCCCGATCGCCGCTACCGTCAAGTGCGAAATTCGCGCTGTGATACGTTTTTTAAACGCGAAAGGGGTTTCACCTATAGACATTCATTGTCAATTAACCGAAGTTTATGGAGAAAAGTCCATAGCTGTTCAACACGTCCGCAGATAATGTAGGGAATTCACTGGAGGTCGGATGGAAATTCATGACGAAGAGCGGAGCGGAAGACCATCAGTTTCAGAGGGAATCGTTGAAGAGGTCGAGAGCAGACTGCTTGAAGATCGGAGGGTTGCCATTCGTCAACTCGCTTTTCGGATTCCTGAGATTTCCAACACCACAATTGAAAAGATTTTGACTGGGGGCAGAATTTTACGACATGGGGATACAGAAGTTGCAGCACCGTCTGCAAAAATGGCTGGATAGAAATGGCGATTATGTCGAAAAATAGCTTAAGTTTTTACCTTTAAAACGATGTGTAATGTTAAGGAAATAAAGAATGCCTTATTTTACGATCATCCCTCGTACATAGTTGAGCTATCATCTTCAGCAGTAATAATTGGAGTACTACCTAATAAGAAGGAATGTGGTGAACCCTCTGAGTTCGCGCCTGTTGGAAAGGAGGTAAACAACAGTTTAGGGCAATACGATGTCGGAAACAACCAAAATAAAGTATGGAATAACCCAGGGATCAACAGCTGCTCCATTGCTCTTGAATATCTTCCTAAACGACTTACCTGCCAACACCCAAAGTGCTGAGATATGTTTATATGCAGATGGCACTTCCTTAGTTGTTCGTGCAGTTATTCTAATATGCCTTAACCAAGCATCTCAGGACTGTTAGCGAAGCAAACAACTGGTTTACTGCAAACAGACTCGAAATGGATAAAGAAAAGACCCCAAACCTAATACTTACCAGGAGTAAGCTGCTAAAATCAAGAACCCAATATGAAATTATCCAAAACGGCAAATAAATATTAACTAAATTTCGTAATATCAACCCAAAATCGCCTAAACTCTATTACTGAAGCAATGACTACAGGAAAAGCTTAAGGAGATTATCGCTCTAAAAAAAGCAAAATGCAATTCCCAAACAAAGTTATTTGTTATTGATCCATTGCGACGCGTTGTGAGTTAATCATAAAAGGGGTCAATAAAAGTGGTCTAAACAAACTTGTGTGAGTTTGTTTAATAATATCTAGAGTAACCAAAACTTGCGGACTCGCATAGGCGTCGGTATTACCGGTT
The DNA here is from genome assembly GCA_029619325.2 of Dynastes grantii. Classification (NCBI taxonomy): domain Eukaryota; kingdom Metazoa; phylum Arthropoda; class Insecta; order Coleoptera; family Scarabaeidae; genus Dynastes; species Dynastes grantii. Next base: position 51,376,747 of record JAROYF020000005.1, read on the forward strand.
AATATAAGAATACGAAAAATTCATAAATAAATTTTTGCTAATTATTCAACAAATTAGAGGCATCGGATGTGAACTACTGAAAAATTTGCATCATTGCATATGTTTCCACAGTTACTTCTTTAAACCTTGTGCGTCGACAAAAAAAAAATATTCTTATACATAGAAAACGATCTCTTCACATTAAGGAAGTTCATTTGCATGTAGAAACTGTTTTTCAAAATCACTTAAAAGTTCACTATTCTTACACTTATTATAAACGGCCTCTAAGGTTTTAAAAATCGGGTTTTTTCCTTAAAACATCTGCCAACTTTTTGACTACCCATAATCCTGGCGTATCATTTAATGTTTTAACCTATTTTTTACACTCTCCACTATGTCTAATGATTCCTGCAATGACAATTCAGTACATTGTATTTTTATGATGGATCAAGTAATACTGTATAATTGGTACATATTGTTGTTAAATCTTCTAAAATTTGGGGGGTTTGATTTTTTCTAATTGCTTTGTTCATTCCGATTAAATCGCATTATAACTATTGAATTTGTTGAAAATGGATCAAATAGTAAGAAGCTGCTGTTACCAAGTACCCCATCGCATTAAAATTGGTTGGGAGGTTCTGGAATACCTGGACAAAATTTACGAAATTTTTTAAACGTTTAGGAGATTTACGAAACACTGCTTTAGTCTTCCAAACATCGATCAACGTTTCCGTAATGTTGTTGAACAACTTCGCCAACTAAATAAAAACATGCAGCACGCAGGTTATATGTATTAAGTTAGGAAAATATGTTTTAAGGATCGCCCAACACTTAACATCGTTGCTACTATCTGTCAAATCATCACAACTTGATCCTGGGCAATTTAAAATTTTTTTAAAGCGTTCGTTATCACTTTTGAATATTTTCCGCGGTAATTTTTGAACACGTTTCAAGCTAACAAATATCGAGATGCTGTGTTCTCGCTAGATAAAACGCAGCTTTTCATTCACAATATTTTTTCTTTTTATCGGTCGTTTCATCCATGGTAATCCATATTTTTTGGAACCAAATCACGTTTACACAAATTTTCTAGCATCTCTTTCATTCGCGGCAAATGATTCTGTAATTGTGTTTGTGAGGGTAATTACTTTGGAACGTATTGTCGCCAAAAATTTTAAAACTGCTTTTCTCACCAACGAAAAGGAAGATTACAAGAGGTAAACATAATTAATAAATGTATAAGGAATAGTGTATAAGGTATTTCAGTTCTTGCATTTCTCATATCTTAATACCATTGACATGCCTCTGGCAATCAGTTCTGTCCCAAAGGAAAAAAATTCATATTAAGCAAAAAACTGCACTACCGTCATATTTTAAATGGGGAAAAAGTGACACATACCTATGTACTTGACAAATTTATTACAGGCATTGTTTTCTTATGTATGTAAATATTAGTTCTATATGAAACGATACACTAATTATGTACTTGGTATAATACTACAACACACAAAAAACACCAGCTATATTTTCAAAAGCGACACGTAAGTACATAACCTTGACCGTTCGACTAATCTCTGCAACAGCTCAACCGGTACTAAAACGAAATCTCTCTCAGCGCGGTTTAACATGATTTATATTCAAGGTCGACACTACATGCCTGCTTCTCTACCGGTTTAGTTTATTTATGAATTTTTCGTATTCTTATATTAACCCGTAATACCGACGCCTATGCGAGTCCGCAAGTTTAGGTTACTCTAATAATATCTATCAGCGCTACCGGTTTCGAGACAAGCTCATCCTCAGGCAACAAACTGTAAATTTAAAAACAGCAAGAATTATGTCAAAAATTCAAGAATTCCGATACTGTAGATTGGATACATTTGAAGTAACTAATTAAAATTAGTAATAAGTTAAATATTTGTAAAACAAGGACTACCACACACATTTTAAAATACCGACATTGTCAATGTAAACATTTTACATTGACCCCAAAGTTATTTGTGTTTATCATTTATTCGGCTTCATACGAACCAAGCAAACTTTCAATTTCGTCGCCTTTTTGCTCCGAGTGAAAAGAAACCAAAAAAAAAAACGGGTAAGCTGATGGTTAAATGCTTCTTTTGTTCGATGGAAGCTTAATCTCCATATAGGTGGCTTAGAATGTTGAATACTCCTTATAATACACCATCGGGACGTATTTATAAAGAATTGCACGACCGTGTCATTAATCACGCTGATTGGGTTTGTCTGCCTGTGACATGAGAAGATGCGAGAAGTGCGCATATCTTCCCATTGATTGGTTTAAAGTGTTTGTATATGCCAATATGCCCCCTTCCAACGTACGTTATTAATGAACCGATATTGCATTTTATGGAGCTAACTCGAGACGACGTTTCACCCGATATTTTTTTCTCTTCGCCTGCTCAGTTATGCTGAACAGGAGAAGAATAAAAAGTAGGAAAAAAAGGGTTTCGTTAATATATGAAAATGTCGTTCGAATATGGTTAATTCTTTACGTATTCATTCTCTTAATAATAATAATAATAATAATAATAATAATAATAATAATAATAATAATAATAATAATAATAATAATAATAATAATAATAACAGCTCGGTGACCTAGTAGTAAGGGGGCCTACACTTGTCTGGGTAGAATTAGGCGTTGTGTGTTCGAGTCCCGCTAGGATCAAATTTTCTTAGCGGATCCGATACACTCCCGAATCACCACCCGCAATTAGCTGCACTTACCCTTTACGGCGAAGGGATGATAGCAACGTAACAGAGCCATGGAACACTTTACACATACAATTTTCACACTCAAGGCTCCTAACGGTAATGACAAGCTTTAAAAAGCTTATACACCCCGTTGGGCAATCACCACACTAAAATTAATAATAACAAAAATAACAATTATCATTATTATTATTATATCTGTCCCAAATTTCTTTATATGTCTACACAGTTCGAAATTGAAGTCCTATAAAACAGCTAAAGTGAGTGGTGAATATTTTAATGTTGAAAATGTAGCGTAGATTTTACTTTCGCTTTTACTCGAATAATTAAATTGCTCTGCACACAGAAGATCGCTTGTTTAATCGACAAAACCTTTTTTGTTAAGATTTTTGCCTGTATGAACAACAATATAGATTCAATGCAGATACGTCAATAAATCTAATTTCGATTTTTTTTTTATTATACCCAACAGTGTTTTTGTTGTAAGAACAAATACCACACAAACACATGGCAATTGTTCTATAGTAATATATTTTTCGTTGACGGAACTAAAATGTATCGTTAGCTTAACCAAAATTTGTTTTCATTGTAGCTGCCATTTATAGACAATTGTATCACGGTTAGGTAATCATGAGAATGTTGGCAGAAAGGATAATATTTTGTTCAGTCACTGGTGATTGTGTATCATCGTCAACTTCATTTGGAGCATGACATGCTTACTAGCTTGTTCTTGCATTCATTATTAGAGTCCGTTTACTTTCGGAAGACCCCTGCGCAAAGACGCATTTTAGGATTAGAAAGAGAAGTTGGTGCTAACCGAGAGAAATAGCTATGTATTTCTTACGCACTAAATAAGACCAACAAAACATTTACCTCATTTCGGCGTCAGTTGTTGATGTGTTGTCTTTGAATTCGTTTCGTGCTCTCTACTTCTAGTATTGTTATTGGCGTACTATTTATTAAAAAATCAGTTTTTCTCAAAACTACTTTGAATTAGGGGTAATATTCTACTGTAAGTATTTTGTTTTAAACAGATTTTAATTAAGTTGTATTAAATAATTAAGTTACAGGTGAGAATGACCAAATCATCGAACATTAGAGGGTGTGAAAGGTGCTGAAATTCACTGGAGACTTTTCTCATAATACGGGGACAGTGCTTTATCTCGTAAAAGCATTTTTTTGTGGATCCAAATGTTCCCTCTCTTTTTGTGTTACGCTCGTACGGCCAGTTTGAAACATTTCGATCCACAAAAAAACGCTTTTACGAAATAAAGCACTGTCCCCGTATTGTAACAAAAGTTTCCGGTGAATTTCAGCACCTTTCACACCCTCTGACCACAAAAATCGCATCACTGCTCGTTGTTCCTCTTTGGTGCAAACTAATAGCGGAGCTGACATGCTTATGCTGTTGTAGCTAGCAGACAAATGACGCGATCGTTATTAAATTCCGCACACACGACCACAAAGGCGCCAACTCAACGCATGCGCAAGCGGCCGCCACTACGATAACCTTCAAAGCTTGTTATGGCGAAAGTGTAGATAATATTTGATTTACCCTCGTATATTCTTCTATTTAGGAAAATATTTTTAGTTTCAAATTGAAATTGAACACACACAATACCACATGGTTTCAGAATAACACAGTTTCTCTTACATACATAATACAAGATACCAATTTACACCAATGTTATTCCCACCTATAATATTAATCTTATGCATCAGCTGTAAAACAAAACCACCTAACAACTAATGAGTTATAAAATTTAATTCATGTAGAAACCGTTTCACCAGAATCCATCAGCAGCACCTTATGATCGCTCCCGTCACCAACAAAGTCCGTTTAACTAAATTGGACATGACCCGCAACCATCAAAGGCGACAAATACCTTCACCCATAACAAACATCTGCATACGTACAAAAGTAATTTGCCTACTGAAACTTGTGGCAAACAAATATCCATTTACAATTCACCGATTGCATATAGACGTTTAGTAGTTCATAAATTTATGTGAATTGCCATGGCATCTTTTAGACGTGTCGCAATTGTGGACAATTGTAGCTGTGCGGAATATTGTTGAGGAAATAATGTTTAATTATACTTGCACTTGTATAGAGATCGTATAATAAAATTATAGATATATAATTATATAGCATTTACAACTCGTCGGTTATAGTTCTCATAAAACGCTAGGCGGTAACCTAAAGTCATAGTAAAGACACGTGCATGGATACATATATGTATTTTAAAGTGTGAAATTCTAAAATTATCATTGTTTTATGGAATACAGGTTTTGTAATTAGTATTTTGTCGAGAAGAATGAAATAAGAATAGAGAGAGCTTCGGATGCCTATGGGAAACTATATTAAAACTGTGCATCAACTCGAACCTGCATAGGTGGCTTAGTAAATGTGCAATGGAGTCAATAAACTTTTATGTACCTTTGACAATTTGCTTCCTGGAGAAGTTATCTTTGTTACATTACACGTTGTTGAAGATCAAAAAATTCTTCCCATAGATTGGCAAATTCTCTTTATATTTTTTCAATTGATTGGAGAATTTTGAAAGATTGTCGTTTAATTAAAACGTCTATCCCATCTATGTTTGCTCTCTAATGCAGATCAAAAGTTTATATAATGAATAAAATTAGATAACAACCTTTCTGATTCCAATATCCACTAAAATGTCTTTTGCTTCCATGGAGATGCTGCATGTGAGCAGCAATGCGTATATACAGTGTGTCCAAAAAAGTATGCAACAAATGAGAAACTTGGTCCGTAGGCTTCCGCGGTCGTCAATAATACTATGCTCTTGGTTTCCGAGTTGGAACCGCGTCGTTGTCGTAGCTTTGGCCTAAACTGTGACAACGACGCGGTTCCAACCCAGACACCAAGAGCATAGTAAATGGGAAACTTTTTAATTATTGATTTCTCTTCTTCTTCTTCTTCTTCTCCATATTCCTTATACCCTGTAGAACGTCGGATCGAATTGCATATTACTCGTCTTCTTTATCCATGCTTTCCATCCCTTCCGGTCATATTTTCATCTCACCCAGGGTTTTTCCGCGTCCTGCACCTATATCTTTTATTCCTGCAATCCATGTCTTTCTTGGCCTGTCCCGCTTTCTCCTCCCCATCCTTCCTGCATCAAACATCCTTCGCACCAATCCATCTTGATCCATTCTTGTTATGTGGCCAAACCAATTTAATAGTCTATTTTCTAGTTTGATTCTAATTGGTTCTTGCTTTGTCATTTCTTCTATTTGTATGTTCCTTATTCTGTCGTATTTTGTTTTCCCGGCTATCCTTCTGACGTATTTCATTTCACTTGCATATATAATATTGATTGCAGAGCGATTGTATTGTATACCTCAGTTTTTATATTTATGTCTATTTCCTTTTTACTGAGTATTGTTTTATTGCATGGTATATACGAGGGTAAGTCAAATATTATCTACACTTTCGCCATGACAAGCTTTGAAGGTTATCGTAGTGACGGCCGCTTGCGCATGCGTTGAGTTGGCGCCTCTGTGGTCATGTGTGCGGAATTTAATCAGGATCGCGTCATTTGTCTGCTAGCTACAACAGCATAAGCATGTCAGCTCCGCTATTAGTTTGCACCAAAGAGGAACAACGAACAGTAATCCGATTTTTGTGGTCAGAGGGTGTGAAAGATGCTGAAATTCACCGGAGACCTTTGTCACAATACGGGGACAGTGTTTTATCTCGTAAAAGCGTTTTTTTGTTGATCGAAATGTTTCAAAGTGGCGTAACACAAAAGGAGGGAGCTGCTAATCGTGTTTTGGGACGAAAAAGGCCCTATACTACCGTAAATAGTGCGAGGTACAGTGATTTGTTGGCGAATATGCTGAAGCCAGCAATTCGGAACAAACGCCGTGGTCTACTCTCAAAGAAAGTTTTGTTGTTGCAAGACAACGCCCGTCCGCACACGGCCCATAACACCATAGAAACTATCGACAGGTTTGGCTTTGAGACTCTGGAACACCCTCCCTACAGCCCTGATCTCGCTCCCTCAGACTTTCATCCCTTTGGGCCGCTCAAGGAAGCTTTGAGAGGTCGTCGATTTGCCTCAGACACAGCTACCTAAGTATTAGTAGACCGTTACTACCTCTAGCTTTTGTTGATTGCATGTTATTGTTCTTTCTTCTTCTGTTAATGTTGTATCATTTATTATTATTTTACTTTTTTCTGTATTTTTGGTTTTTCAGTTATTCTTCTGGTGTTTTTTCATCATTCTCTCCATCAATATGGTAAATAATAGTGGGATCATACTATCCCCTTGCTTCTCTCCTCTGTCCATTTGCAAAATGTTCCCGATCTTACCCCCCAATCTGCACTTTCCACTATTCATATTTCTGGTAGGTACTTATTATATTTATTAATTTGTTATTTACTTGCAACTCATGTAAGCATCTCCTAACTGATTTTCTCTCTACCATATCAAAAGCTGCCTAAGTCAATGAAAGCCAGGTAAAGTCGTTTCCCATTGTCTATAGCTCTTTCAATTATATTTCTTATAATACTTATATTGTCATTTGTTTGTTTGTAGTAAATGCAGCTTGCTCGTCCTCTAGTTACCCAATTATCCTGGGGTTTTTTGAACCTATTTTCGACAGAACCGGTGTCTTTAAATTTTCGCAACATTCTTGTTACCGTTGTATGGCTGATTGGGGTCATATCAGGATAAAGATATGATTTTTTAAATTTGCAATAGATCCTTTATTTTGAATATAAGTAACTAAACAGTTTCATCGGGAGGACGGACTAATGCTAGTTGGAAAACGACTAAAATTCAATAACTGTATGTAAGCTTTAGTCGAAGAATTTCCAATGATATTGCTTTTTACTGTAGAGGTGAAGATGGTGTTTTCATAGGAGAAATTCGCCAAGGACTTGATCGTTACATAGGTACTGTAATCCCAATATGAAACTAGCGGGCCGAAGGAAACTACATCCGCAGCAATCATACGTCTGCTATTAACATTATGGTATGAGGAACCATCAGTTCCTCCTGACCTATCTCGAAATAGCCTTTAGTATTTCACTTATACAACGCTAAAGTGAATGGAAGCGGTAATAAGAGTCAAAGATAGACCAAAACGTTATTGCACAGCTTCAAACAATCGTATATTTCAATTTTGTTGTAAATTTAACTTCTCTATCTATTGCAATTGCGATAAATACTAGTCTACGTCCATGCACTTCTATCCAAAGGTAAAAATTTTCGACAGCTAAACAATACAAAAAGAAAGAGATAATCTTGATTTGTACCTAACCGTTTATCGCAATGCAAAACGATTAAAAGCGGCGTTCATATTCAATACTACAATGTTTACCTATAGCCGTCCGTATAAACTATAAGCCCGCGTAAAATGCAGCACATTATATCGTAATTATTCGCAATAAAACGTTATTTTATCGGATATAAATTGTGTTGGTCAACATCTACATGTATGTACATATTCAAACATGCATCGGTATTGGTGTTATGCCTATACGAAGTGTGTATTACAATACATGCGTACCATATGAACCTATGGCACGGCTGTGTGGTTCGCCGTGTGTTCCTTCTTCCTTCGACTGGTGGGTGTCAGGTGCTTCACGCCGGGTCATAGACCGTGCACGCACGCTAATGTCCATACTCACCAAGATAATAATCGTCAGAGGTAGAATCGGACGTACAGGTATGGCACCGAGACAGGTACGAAGATATGAGGATGGTTTGAAAAGTTCTGCAAAAGTTTTGCAAGTTAAATACGATGTGTTGTGTTTATAGTAGGGCTTTAAAATCTTCGTCAATCGTGGTACAGCAGGAAAGTTTTTCATTTTAAATTTAACTTCTCCTTCGTTTAAGGACTTATACGTTTCGAGCAGATGATTGTTTACCTCCACATCTAATTAGTTGATGAAAACGTGCGCCGTCTTCAGCTGATGATATGGCACAACGCAGTTATTCCTTGATTTGCGCTTATGAAATTTACCGCGTTTCACGTATTTCGATCTGTTGTATACCACTCCTTCTAAAAAGTGTTCTGCATGATATTTTACAGCCTACGTTACTTAATACCCTCATTACTTCTTTCTGCTTTAGGAATAGGTTGATGGCCACAAGTAAATGCCCCCATGTTAGAATGCCATATACAGCTTTGATGTAAATAAAGCAAAATATACGGCTCCTGCCGCTTCATATGCTGTTACCCCCATAATCCTTCCAATAGGGGATATTTTAGTGGATAATTTTCTAGAAGTGCTGCCATTACGTACTTTGTAGTCCAGTTTATTGGAAATGTGTAAATCAAGGAAACAGATACTCCTCCTTTCGGAAAAGGTTTCAGCTGATAGTAGTAATGTTTGTGTTTTGCTTTTGTTAGAGTAGACAGCGTTATTTAGCTTCCTAAAACGCAAATTCGGACTTTTCCTCAAGTTAATAGCGTTGTATCGTCAGCCTATAGACACATTTCATCGCAATGTACAGGGTGTCCCATTACATGATTGCCACAGCTGGAAGATGTATTGTTCAAGTAATTTCAAGTCAATAATGTCTAATAACCGTATACCCAAAACTATATTGCAATTGAACTAGGGTAATTTGGAATCTGAATAAACATCAGGTAAAATTTCATTGAAAATCAGTTAAAAGAATTTGCTTTGTAGCATTAATTCTTCAAAATGTCCACCCAATTGCTGTATACATATTCGAGCTCTTCCCAAAACTGAAGAGGTAGCTCTGGGAACAGTCTCAGGATCAGCACGAATATTTTCAACAAGTTGTTCTCTGTTTCCAGAATTTTCTGCATAAACAAGACCTTTTCTCTTGAAAATTAGGTTCTCTAACAGCGATACTTATACCTGCATTCGTAGGGTTTCCTGAAACTTCGCATGCTTGTATCTCAGTAACGAAAGAGTTTTGGACATATGTTTATTAGATACTTTCGACTTGAAATTATCAATTATGTCCTGGAACACCCGGTATATTGAATGTGAGATTATTCCTATATATGTATTAGGAAAAGTATTGGGCTTAAAACTTACCTCTGAAGAACTCCATTGCAAACTGGACACATTAGATTCTCTATTTTGCATTCTTTTGTTCAAATATGACTCAAGTCTCGATTTTAATTCAGGATCCCTAATACCACAGTAATTTAGTTTGGTCAGTAACGTTGGCACCTTGATGCAAGCGCCTTTGAGAAATCGCAACAGGCCAATACAACATCTTCCTTCTCGTCAAAAGCAGATGTTACCGCTTGTACCGATAATGCAAGCGGTAACATCTTTTGCTATTCTTCGCAATAGATGTTGTTTTTTGCGAAGATGTATTACAATTTTTAATAATGTTTTAAAATATCTTAAAGAGGTTACAGATTAGATAGTCCTTAAAAACCCTTCTTCAATGATTATTCTATTCCTATTCATATATATTTTTGCAAACGCTCCTCGTACGTTGTTTGAAGTCCTCGGTGCACGAACCTAGCGTCATAATGCACGATTTAATAACGCAAATGCATTTAATTGCAAACATATACATACAAAACACATACACCACATTCGCGCGGATAATATGGCTCCGGAGGAAGGTTTTTGTATTCAGCAGTACCCATTATACGCTTTCAGACCCATCTAGAATGTTTATATTGCGTCCGTATCATAATTGTCTTTGAATCAATGAATAATTGTACTTTACAGCCCTTATAAAATCGTGCCGCGTTGAGAACGTTTGATTTGAATGCTGTCCGCCAGTAGAAACCGCGTACGTACACTGCTGAAGCGAAGTTTGCGTATTGCTCACGTCATCTTTGAAAGAATTTTTAGACAAAAAGAGTAATAAGTAGAGCCTGGTAACAAGGAGCCGTGCCATAGCCGTACCAGCCTAGTATACAAAAACAACAGTAAGAAAATAGAAAAAGAAATAACAGAACTAATACATAATTATGATATGTAAAAAGTAGTGAAACACTCACCCTTTTAAGCAGCCTTGGCTACGGAACAGTAAAACTAGATGCACCATTATCAGTATTAACATCGTATGGATAAGAGTGGCAAAAAATTGACACCAACTCCACAGTTGTCTCGGTGAGCGATGTTCGCCGTGGTGAAAAAATGAGTTTATATTTTGAAAAAGAGCGATCAACATCTACCGATGTTACACATGCATGATTAAAATACTCTTTGTACTTAGTCAGTGGATTATTCGATACACCATCACAAATTTGTTTTAGTGTGCTAAAATCGGGACCTTTCTGTAGCACACTCTCGAACTTTTCTAAAACGCGATTATATTTTGCGTCATGTATAGTCAGTAGCTGTGTATGCACTCCGTCCATAATTTGCTATAATAATGATAACGATCTATTTTGTAATTGGTCTATTGTGTCAGCTAACCCTTTATAGTAGCTACGAATATTTTTTAAATCTGTTTCAACGGAAATATCTTGAAATTTCCACTGGCTCCCCTTAGTAGCTGCAGCTTCGGCAGAATTGAATTGTCCAACAACAGCTTTTACTATTTTGAAATGTTCAGCATAATAAAAAGCTGCCTGCACTCATGTTCCCCAACGTGTAAGAATTGGCACCGGTGGTTGACGAATACCAGGACACTCTGTGTGAAATGATCGTAGGCGTTTGGGAGATTTCAAAAATACTTTTTTTGTGCTTGCTATTAATGCATCAACCTCGGGAGAGCATTATCGAATAGCATGCACTTTACACGTATCATATAAACACTTGCAACCATGTTCAAGAAGAGAACGGCCTACCCAACTCATTTTCGCTGCGCCATCGCTCATAAACATCAACACTTTATCTTTTGAAATTTGAAATTTTTCCAACGTACTAGGTACAACCTTCGTAATTGCTGCAGCAGTACACTCTTGTAGTCTTCGGCTAGCTAGTAATAGTGGTAATGTAGGTTTACTAGGGTCTAGTATGCGTACCATAATATTTACAATTGATTTTTTTACAGTCTGTTGTCTCGTCAACACATAACCAAAGAAACTGTTTTTTCAATATACGTTTCATTTTCTTCCACGTCATCGCGTACAAATGCAATATGTTTACGCGCCGTTTTCTCCGTTGGCTACCGCAACTCGGGATTGTATTTATCCCAAAAGTCCTTAAACGGTTGTTTATCGAGTAAGCCTAGTGGGAAATTACTGTTTATCAACATAAGAATTACATTTAAAAAAATGCACTTCTCGGTGGCAAGCCCAATTTTCGTTTTCTATGCTGTACGGCATCTACGTGTCTTGTACAATTCCACTTCTTATTTGACATCAAATGTATTTTGCACACTTTACAAACTATCTTACTCCCGTTGTAAAACAAATCGGGAAAGTCAGAACTAAACTTATTTATGTCTTGAAAGGGTCGCTTTTTAGCCTTTGACATGTTCACTAAAAACTATAATTAATAACTACGTCATTTAGTAGTAGTAGACCTTTTAGATTTCTGCATCCTGCGATGTATGTTGTTTGAACAAAGAATGTTAGAGCAACAGCTGCGACTTCTTTGTTTTCTTGGTCTAATATAAGGGTGTACAGCACACTGGATACTGGGGTCGAGTGCTGGAATCTCTGACAGTGCAAACTCTCGACGCAATAATTGTGGGAACAACATTTTGGGTACCGCAAACTGGGGTAAGATTGGTCCGATTTTTTTAAAAGTTACGGACGATTTACAAAATTATTAGCAAATAATAATGCAGTCATTGCCAAAATTAATTAAAAGTTATGAAAATCTATAATTTCCTTGAAATTTGCGCTGTAACTTGGAAAAAGCTCGTCCCGGTAAGGAATCGAACCTGACACCTCAGGTTTGCCGGGCCAGTGTTCTAAACACTACACCACGGAGACCTAATATCAGGAACGTTCACACATAAGGCTCCAGTGGTGTAATGGTTAGCATGCCCGTCCGGCAAGCGGGAGGTGTCAGGGTCGATTCCTTACCGGGACGATATTTTTTTAATTATTTAATTACGTCGGAAATTCCAAGGAAATTATAAATTTCCATAATTCACCGACGGAAGTCAAAATATATTAATTAATTAGTGTAGCGCATGTAAGAATTAAAATTGTCTGTCGAAATATCATGACCATGGACCACGATGGACGTATCATCCACATACAAACACAACTCCGTCCCCAAAAAAGCCCCCGGCAAACCATTAATATAAATGATAAAAGGCAGTGGACCTATTATTGGTCCTTGAGGTATTGCAAGCGAGGTACTACGTTTTGTACCGCAAAAAGAAAATTTTGCAAAACGGCACAAAGCGAGCACAAAACGATAGCGTATACAAAATTTCAAAATCCGGGGGTGGCGAAGCTGGGAACACGCACCGAAATTATTGCTTTTATCTCTAGTTGAGTTACGGGTTTAAAAAAGCAGGAATATCACTTAATACAAACAAGAACTTCTTCAATACTGGGCGAATCCTCAGACCCATGTATGTACCTCATGCGAGAGCATTCAGACGGTCTAGTAGAGAAAGAGCTCAAAAGCTTATAGAACTTGCCAAATTATCACTGAGGGGTCTACCTGCAATTTTTATCGGCTATAAGGGAATTATTAAGGGAATACCTTCACAGAATGTAACTCTTCTTGCCGACCGTAAAATCAGATTCTCTCTGGCGTTGCTTTCCTGACATCAGATCAGCCTCCAATGAATTCTTTTAGTCACTGTTAGACTCCCTTAGACATTCTTTCATTTTACAAAATCCATCTGTGCAGTCCATTCGAAGACTTTCGAAATTGAACTCCTTTGAGTTCCAAAGCAAGAAGTATTATTACTTAATACATCATCTTCTGGTCCTTAACTCGGTAAATGATATGCTATCTTTGATGCCAAATATTACTCATTTCAGCGTAACTACTGAAGTGTTACCGAGGAAATAGTAGTCATGATTAACCCTTAAATTAAAAAAAAGTATACACGGCATCTCTGCCGATAAAGTTCATATTCGCATTGCTTTAGAGTATTGTCTTCGCGAACTTCAGTTTGATAGCGTACACGACTGAACCACGATCCAGCCGATGTTTGAGCACATTGCCCGCGTGAATTATTGCCAGCGGGCTAATTGATGAACTATTGTTACTCGGCGTTGGCTGAGCGCCTGGCGAGCACATGGGGAATTAATAAAATCGCTATTAAAACATTTTGCACCGTAATATCGCCGCCATTTCGTTCTTTATACGTATTTGATTCGTGCGAAATTTACGTTTTGTTTTTTATTCTCTGTATTCTTTGTCCATCTTCTTCCTTCGTCGTATTGCTTGTCGATTTCTCCGTCATGGAGTTTATTTCGCTAGCGCACCTGTTCTTTTAATTACATAGATATTAAAATTAATGCTCGTTTTATGAATTTTATGAATTCCCTTTATTCATGACTATAATACGTGTACGTGCAGATAATTTTGATATATGTATTGTACATACCTTTATATGTAATTACGTTTTAGTTAAAAGTTAAATAATTTACGAAATGAACTACATAAGGACTTCATCAAATTATTTCAACTGGACACAGAGACATTTTTACAGAAGTGATGAGTTATGCATGGACAACCTGCCTTTCTATCGAACACCAAATACAACATTTCTAATAGACATGAAAAGAGGAAGGATTTCGTAAAATCGTTGTATCGTTTTAACTTGGTTTTCTTATCGCTCTTTCTAGGAAACGACTAACATTCTGAGTTGATGAAACAGTTCACTAAAACCTCTTACCACAATACTTAACTCGTAAAATAAAAAATTAAAAATAAGAGAAATGGACGTATCTAGAAAACCTACTACCTTCAACATGAATTAAAAGAAATCATCAATACTGCTAACTTTAACGGATTCTTCGAAGATATCGTCTATAATAATTAAGAATGAGATATATAAGCACACTAGAACGCATTGACGGGCGTAATAATAAGAAATATGTGAAATTACCCTCTTATCTAAGTTACACGAAAAGTCTTCAAGAAATCTTTTCTAAAGTTGATCGCAACATTGTTTTTTCTTCAAACAATTATCTTAAAAACCTTTTAGGAAGTTCCAAAGACCCAGTGGATAACATGGATAAATGAGGAATTTACAATGTAAAGATTGTGATCAAGAATTAGGTACAAAGAACATTTGGCTCATCTCAAATTCAGAAAGTTTGATACATCTAATGTTGCCCTACATATGCTTGAAAGTAACCATAAGGTTGATAATAAAGCGTAGAGAAAGTTTATTATTGAATTTTTTGAAATTTCCCAAGGAACACTTACTTGTAGCTATTGAATCCACTAATATATATTAACAATTCACTTTTCACTTTAACAGTTTTATTTTTCGTAAAAGTGCACCAACGGCATTACACCTGTTTGGTTTCAATCGCCATTACTAAAAATGAAACCGCCAGATATTGTATTTTGTTCGACTACCTCAAAAAAAAACTTGGAAACACTGAATAACCATATAAAGTTTTGCGAATTTTTGGGATAAATAAAAGCCAACCATTATTATCAATACCTGTTGGGAGAAATATGTCCCGACAGTGGGGAAAGGGTTAAGAGTGTGAATGTTTCACAACTTTTCAGATATTACAATTCTTGATTGGTTCTGTTATTATTCGATTTATTACTTATTTTTTAATATTATTCTTACAGAAGGAAGCGCACGCCTATGTCGCGCAGAGGTGTTACCTCGCTTTACTTGATATATAGAGCGGGCCAAATTGCGCCATCCAACAGAATCGGAATCAGACGCAACGGCCGCTTATTGTAAATAGCGTATATGTGAGTCACAGCAGATATGTGATATTTCGAAATTAATACACAAGAGTAAAAAAATAAAAGCTGACCAATAATAATGTTTAGTAATTAGAGCGGAAAATATATATACATATATATATATATATATATATGTACACGCTGAGGTGTTTTTATTTTCATTATGATTTTTATTTGATTGAAAACGGTATGCGTTGTAAATGGGATTTAAAAAGGAAATAACTGAGAAACTGAATGCTTTTTTATTCTGTTGTACTTAATAATGTAACTGTAAATAAAGATATAATAAATAAATTTATCCTTCTTAATAATGCGGATAGGCTTGTTTAAAAAGTTGCACCATCAGATAAGTTTCCACATTTGCCTCGGTGAAGGATGTTCGCGAGACAAAAAAAATGTTCTTATTTTTTCAAAAAAACGACCGTTCCACGTCTACCGAAGTAAGACAGGCGTAATTAAAATAATCTTTAGACTTAGTCAAGGAACCCGCAGATCCCCCCATCGCACATTTGTCTTAATCTCTTTAGTCCGGATTTTTTTTTTAAAAACACTATGAACTTAGCAAAAACTCGTCCACTTGTTGCATCGTTTATACTGTGTAAAAATGTACTAACTTCGTCCACGACTTGCACTGATTCTACCAACGACAAGCCAGAATTTTGCAAATTTCCATCGCGTCTACTAACCCTTTGTAATTGTTGCTAATATTCTTTAGATGTGTTTCAACAGAAATATCGAGAAACCCCTTTCCCGGCTCATCCTAATAGCTCTAGCTTCGGCAGGGACGAATTGCAAAATAACGGATTTGACTTTTTAAAAATGTTCATTATAATAAAAAGCGGTTTTTAACCACGTTCCCCAACGCGTAAGAATGGGCTGTGGTGGTTCTCAATACCAGGGCATAACCTGTGGAATGCCCTAGTCCTTTTTACGACTTTTGAGAAACATTTTTTTTGTGTTTGCTATTAATGCATCCACCTCCGCGTAACACTCTCAAAATTTTTGGCCAAAAGATGTAAAGCATGGATTTTACGGTAACATGTAAAAGTCCTTCACACTTTTCTTTAAGGGAACGGCCTACACTACACATTGTTGCTGCACCATCGCTCATGAACAAAAAAGTTGACTGGTTGACACTTAAAATTTTTTGTAACGTTTCCCAGAACTACGGCCGTAATTCTTTACTAGTACACTGTTTTTAAACTTCTGCTGGGTAATAGAATTGCAAAATTTGGTTTAATAGGGTCTAATACGCGCACTATTATATTCAAAATAGAATTTTTTTTCAAACTGTCGTCTCATCAAGACATAGCCACAGCTGTTTATCTTTTTAAATTTGGCTTTTAAATTGATTTTCAATGTCCTCACGTATTCGTGGAATATCTCTCCGTAACGCTTTTTCCGAGATTGGTATTTTCCACTGGTATTGTATTTCCCCCAAATTTTCGAAATGCTTTTTATCAAGTATACGAAGTGGTAGACCACATACCATAAACGTTAAAAGCAATTCTAATTGAAATTTAGTTGTTGTGAAAACCATTTCTTTTTTTTCTGTGGTGTGCGCTATTTATATGTCTTTCACAATCACGTTTGCTCCAGCACAAATTTCTTTTTACAAATTTTACAGAAAATTGTACTCCCCTTGTAGTGTAAATCCACAAATTCACTAAGAAATTTGAAACTTTCGGGTAATGGCCGTTTATTTTTAATAGTTACGTTTGGGCAAAATCCTTTTAAAACGAGCACACCCACGCCCTTTTTTGGGATGCCACGAAGGGGCAAAATTTTAAAATCTGCAGGCTCGTCATTTGTTGATGAATAGAGCCCCGTCATCCTTTAAATTAAAAAAGCCGCCTGTTGGGTTTGTAAATTTGATGAATGAATTTTTTTTTAGTGGCCCACTGTGAACAACGCCCTATTTATCAACGAACCCCCAAAACTGCAGGTGTATATTTGCGCGTCTTCACAAAGTAATAGACGGGGTGGTTTTGGTCCTCGCCCCCAAATAATTACATATTTAAATTACCTATTTTTAAACATAATCCCCCCCGGCAGCCTGATTGCGAACCTGGCCGTGGGGGCTTTGGGCCCCGCCTATTGATATATCAGAGCTATTACATCGTCTAAACGGGGAAAGAATCCCAAAGGGGAAATAAGCCCACCACAAAAAGACATGTTCCACCTTTATATTAAAAAACCCAATTTTTTTACAAATTTATTAGTGTAGGTATATTCATTTTTTTTTGGTAAAAAAAGTCAAACGTCATGTCGATCGCTATTGTATATCCGATATTACTCACTAGTCCATTTGTTCCGTGCGTTATTCCTCCTTTGTAGAAGCAAATATTAAACCTACAACTCTCCTCTAGCAAACACAAAACGTATACACAATACGCTTAGGAAAGGTACCCACGAACACATACTGCAATCTATTAACACGTCTGCGATTATATGGTCGTCTTGAATACATTAGAATTGATTAGAATAAATAAATACGAAAAGGCAGTGTGCGTAGCGATATTTATTTATTTTTTTTTGTATGGAAAATAGTATAAAGAATGCGAAGATAACTGAATATTTCTTAATTAATTAATAAGAACATCGGAACACACTGGCTTTTGAATTTAAATTTTATGTTGTTTTCTTTGAAAAACTGAAGACAAATGCAATCATATTTTGATTTTTCTGGTATTCTGGTATAAAAAAACCTGCAAAGGAAATGGAGACCACCCACAATTTGAAAAAATAGAACGGGAGACGGGAGGTGAGAGGTTTTTCGTATGGGAGGTGTCATAACTAGAGCTGCTCACTAGCGCTAACGGGCAGTGGCGGAGGTTCGATACAACCCTCAGTATAACTGCGAGTCTCAACCAAATCTGTTGTGTATACATGTACGCTGCCGTAAACACTATTTCGTAGTTCTACGTTCGTTTTAAAAATGTTGCCTACGTCGCGAAAACGACCAATGTTGGACAAAGTTATAGAATTTATGGCAGAAATGCCTGACCTAAATTATGATGGCGTTAGAATTCAATCTGTAGTTTGTAATATCCCTTTAATGTGTTGGTCCAAAAGGGATTGTCTACGTCACGTAAATAGTAAACAGCATTCTTCAAAAAAACATTGCACACGACACTATGACAACTTTAAATTTAATTTATGTGTTACCGTTATTGCATGTAATCTACCGCTTAATTTACTTGAGAAGGAAGCATATGTCTTCTTTTGGAATAAATATTCGGACTACAAATTACCAAGTTGGGCATCGTTACAAAGAATTGTGCCATCTGCTCGTGAACATGTTCAAAAAAGAATTAAATCGGAGTTGAAAGATAAAAAACTGTGGTTATGTGTGGACGAAACAACAGATCGTAAAAAACATGCTGTGGTTAATGCAATTGTACGTACAATGGAACCACATCAATCGTCACCTTCAATCCCATTAGCTTCCAGACGAGTACGACAATGCACTGCCGAAGTAATTTCAAAGTTAGTGTTAAATACATTGTTGAACTTTCAACAAACCAACTGTTGATGTTTATGAGTGATGGTGCCGCAAGCATGCTTTCTGTAGGCCGGTCTCTTAAAAAACATTGTGCTAACTTGTTACATATTACGTGTACAATTCATGCTTTCAGTCATGTGGCAGATAGTATTAGAAAATGTTATCCTGAGGTAGACGCTTTAATAGCGCATACAAAAGCAGTGTTTGTCAAATCCCCAAAACGTATTCGCAAATTTCACAAACTGTGCCCCTGCATGCCTGAGTCACCAGAACCTATTCTTACACGTTGGGAAATATGGTTACAGGCCGCGTTTTATTATCATAAATATTTACAATTCGATCCAAAGGAAGCTGCGGCTATCAGGGAAAGCCAGTCGAAATTTCAAGATAGTCAGGTTAAAACGGATTTAAAAACAATTCAGAACAATTACTTCGGACTAATGGAGGCAATAGAAAAATTACAAAATCCATCGGTGTCGTTAGTGGAATCTCTGCAAATAGTGCAACATGTTCACGCACAGCTATGCACTGTAGAAGATGCAAAAAATGTTTGTGTTCTAGAATGGTTTGAAAGTACTTTAGAGAAAGATTCTGATTTTGGCACACTAAGATAAATTTGTGAAGGTGCGTCAACAGAACCGTTAAGTTGTTCCAAAGATTATTTTAATTACGCAAATATAAGGTCGCTAAATGTAGAACGTTCGTTTTCTGCATATAAATATACTTTTTCCTCACGTCGCACTCGGTTTGCCGAAACAACTGTGGAAACATATCTAATGTTGCAGATATTTAACGGACATTATTCACATTGTGGATTTCATGGAAGACTCTTAAGACGATAAGTGTTTGAGCACGTATTATATTTTATTTCTAACAATTTATTTTGTGTAAACTTTTATGCGCCCGCCACTGGCTGTTGGCGCAAATTGAGCAGCTCTAGTCATAACGACGAAGATCAAGTTATGTTCGAATGTCGATAACTGTAAGCTATTTCTTTCAAGCCAAGTATTTATAATCCCTTTTCTAGTGCCAACTCTAAATTTATTTATATATAACTCTATATTTATATAGCACGCGGGATCACCTCTGCCTCAATTGATTAATTCCCACCAATATGTTGTGTCCAACTTTGAATTTACACAATCTTTTATTAGATCCTTCAACCATTTCCTGTGCTTGAACTAGCATGTTTTCACTTGCTATATTTTTACATAAAAACAGCTGGATGAAGTTCTTTAGTAGCAAAGATTCCAGGAGGCTCTTTGAGAGCAGCTGTTTCTGGCAAAGGTTCACTTTCAACAGCTGGATGAACTTCTTCAAATGCAAAGATGCCAGGCGGCTCTTCCGGAGTAGATGTTTCTAGCATAGGTTAATTTTCATTAAATTCTACGTCTGCTGTTATTGTATCAATTCCATTGTATTGCAGTACTATCAAACTCTTTGAAAATTGTCGATTAACACAACTGAGCGTCCAACATGGCTGAAATTTTCAAAACTGTCTTTCAATGTATGCGCAATTATATTATCAGAATATTTTTCTTCATGTTGACGCTTGAAGCTGTGCGGGCTACTCTCGTAATTTCAACGTTTCTCTTAGGATTTGCCTTTCTCAAAGATATTTTAGACTTTGATTAAGGGAACACGTCTTATACAGGTGTTAATTTGAGCTGAACCTTACGCCAGTTATCTAATGTATACCTAGATGTAATTTGAATATTAAAAGCTTACGCCTGCTAGTGATAACCACTAGCACTTAGCTCCTGGTCACTTCGATCTTAACCATCTATCCCTCACTTGTTTCTATACGCTCGCTCAATTTAAATAAAATCAAAATGTAAATCAACTTAAAAGTAAAGGAAAAGCATGAAAAACACGTCTCCCTGAGCATATTTGTATGCTAATTTCTTCTCTTAGGAGACATCGCTTTTTAATTTTAATCTAAAGTTTATGCCATCGACCAAGTCTTGTCGATAACGTGGCTCGAGTACCTCCATAGATACAGCACGTGCACGCCGTATCTTCATTTTAGAACCGACAACGTCCATTCCGTTCGGTTTACCAAATAGGAAAAAGGCACCGTACGCGTTTTACATTTTAATTACATTTCGGCGCAATAAAGAATATCTGAATGGACGACACCGAGACTATACGGCTCGAAACGTTGTGGAATAATGTTCGTTGCGTAAGTTGGTGCAAGAAGTACTTTTCTAAACGTTGTTTTCGTCGACCTGCTTTCGTTAAAGGCAAACCCTAGAAGAGGATCATAAATTCAACGTATTTATGGACAATGAATTAAGTGAACTTCTTTGGAATCAATTACAGTGATTATAAACTTACTAGTAGTCCATATGAAATCCAGCAAAAATGTGATCAGTTTGAAAATAACCTAAAATTAGAACTCACCTATATTTAATTCGTTAAATGTAGACGGAAGGTTAAAGAATAATGCATCATGCTTAATGAAAAAAGATAAGCCCGTAGAGAACGCTATTTTTCATAAAAACCTTGCAAAATATTCAGCACTTTTTATTTCTCGATTATATGAGCAATATTCGATTCCAAAGAAATTTCTAGTATAACACATTTGATGTACTGGGGCAAGGCGGACTGTAACCAATATGTAAATACCTAAGAACACAAAAATAGAAAAAAGGGCGTACCAACGAGCACGGCCTTTATTTTCGATTTATTATCGAAAACGGTACGTAAGTATACGCGAAGACTTGGAGAAGAAAATCAAATCTACATTAAAAAAATTATTTGCTTTGGTTATGTCATATAATCAAAGCAACTGATTTTTTAATATATGTAGATGTTGATGTTTGTTACAGTCCGCCTTGTCCCAGCACATCAAATGTTTCTCGCACACTTTACAAACTATTTTAACACCGTCATAGTACAAATCCGGAAAGTCACAGATAAACTAATTTACTGTCAGCAAAGGATCGTTTTTAAGCTTTGTTCACATTACACATTTTAAATTGATAATTAAACAGTGCGTCCCTGGATTAACGCATGGATAGGTAAGGCAGACATTTTGCAAATTGAAAGAATTCCTTTTTTGTAAATTTCCGAGATATACTTGATTTTTCGGCAATAAAATTATGACATAAATTACTTACCATTCAAGCATGGCTGAACCCCAAAAGATGAAATTTCAACTCATTAATTTTCTGTCTGCCTTACCCTATCCATGCGTTAATCCGGATACACGCTATATATTAACGAATAACACGTAACACAAAACACAACGCACGCACTCATTTCCTAAACTGAACGAAAAATAAACAAACGGACGCTGACAAATTCAGAATCGATTTTTGCACACAACCCGCTGCTCCGGTGAAACGCCTATATATCGCAGAGACGATCACCGCGCTATATTTATGACATTTAAAACATATTGATCCTCTGATATGTTTTAACATTGGATTCAAAAGAGTATTGGAAGAAAAGCAAACAACACTAAAGTATCGGCACACACCGCAACACACAAGCTGTCAATTAATTAGTCCGGAACAACCGTTTCGAGGATGCGTGGATTCCCATTATCAACCGTATGATGGAATGGTGTTTTTTTTGCTTTCCTTTTATTTTTTTTTATTTTTTTCTCACATCATTCGGTCATATGGAAAAATAGACACTAAACAAGTTGATTCTTTTGAATGGAAAACCATTAATTCCGGCGCTTTGTTAGTCCTATAACCTCCTTTGTGATAAAAATTCAAATCTGTACGCAGCTTTACCTACAACGTAGACCGCGAACCTGGGAAATTTCAAATATGTACGCAGCTTTACGTTTGTCTTATTGTTAGTCGACAATAGAAAACATTGGGCTCGCGCCTACCCATACCTATACGCGCAATATATTTTTATTTTATTGCCGGAGGTTCACTATTCGGAAGCGTCTTCATTATCAGCCCGGAATAGAAATCGATGATCTCCGCTGGTGGCGATTGTTTTTATTGTGCGACGTCGCGATTCAATTAATTCTGGAATGCTACCGCGATGCGCGACCAGCTAAATGATCTAACGGTATGCGGCCGTTGGCGAGTGCATGGAAGAATGGATATAGATACTGGAATGGCACGTATTGTACAGGATTTAATAATGGAGTTTATGTGCGATGAAAATCGTTCCTTTTCGATCTTCGCGCATCTGTCGGCTTTCGTTAGTTACGATGCATGGGAGTTGTGCTTAAAGATAATGTAGAATGAAATCATTAATATCATTGGGTAAAGAAAGTTGCAGAGGTCTGACTTGAACATTTTGCCTATATCGTAACTGGGCTCCAAAAAATCCTCAACCTCCTCGGGGTGTCAACGTCTGGTGCGGATTATTTAATGGACCATATATCTTTGAAGGAACATTGACAGGACAACGTTATTTACATTTTTTACATAATGACTTTCCCGAGTTAATAGAAGATTTTCCATTATCAGAGCGCAATCACTTGTGGTAGTAGCAACAGAATGGCGCTCCGCCTCATAACTTGCGATTGGTTGTAGAGTATGTATTGGTGATTGATTTTCTACCAGAGCAAGATTGATCTTTGCATCCCTAACACTGAAGCTTAGTAGCCTATTGTATTATTCCTGTTTCGGTTTCGTTTTACTTAAACAAGTTAATTCCCTCGATCAGGTTTAAGAGCCTATGTAGTAAATCTTTCTCCATTGGTAGTTCAATTGCGTTGAGCTAACGCTGCGCATCTTATGCAAGTGGCCTTTCAAAGCTGTACCTTGCTTAATTCAAGCACGTCAGCAGTCATATGTTGCGATGGTCTTCCCATCATTCGTTTGCTGGAATTTTGTCCATCTGCATGTTTCCAATTTAATTGGTGTTGTGTTATGATCCACTCATCAATTGCACCACGCACTACACTCTTTGTAACACCTAGGCCCGGTTCAGGGCCTATATAATTAATTTTTAATCCTTCCCTCGCTAGCTGGTCTGCAATGTCATTGCCCGCTGTACCCCTGTGTCCTGGCACTCATACTAGTGTGACCTTGTTGTGTTTAGACAGAGCCACTAGGTTCTGCAGGCACTCCCATACTACATGATAAGAGTATGTATTGGTACTGACATTTGAAACTTAAGTTTCGGTGTGCATGTAACTCCGCTACAACGAATATGCTCACAGCAGCAACTTCCATGGAATTAATTAGACAATTTGAAGCGTGTGTTGTGTCGACTGAAATAAATAAGAAAATAAACCAAAAGGAAGACCAAATAAGGATTTGGACGAATTATGGGGAACTTTTAAAACCGTAGTTTCGGAAGCGGCGACTGAAACCTGTGGGACCAATAAGAATACTAATAAAAAGAAACAAACCGCCTGGTGGAGCAAGGAAATAAAGAAAGAAGTCAATGAGAAGAAAATCCTATGAAAGAAATACTTGAGTAATAAAAACAATGATGATTATAGCTGCTACACAAGACAGAGAGAGAAAGCTAAGACCATGGTAACAGCAGCGAAAGCAAAAGCATGGTAAGAATTCGGGGTTAAGATGGTAAACGATGCAGCAGGCAACGCAAAGATGCAATACCGCAAACTGAAAAATTTAAGGAAACAGAAAAGGAATCCTATTGATAATATAAAAGATAAAAAGGGAGATATGATCACTGGGGAAGATAAAATTATGGAAAGGTGGAAGGAATATTTTGGGAAATTATTAGGAACAGGAAAAGAACAGAAGATGGAAATACAAAAAGAAAACGTAGCAGAAGAGGAAAGTGAAATTGAAAGAAGCGAGGTGGTAGAAGCTATAGACAGAACCAAAGCAGGAAAGGCCCCAGGAATAGATAATATAGGAATTTTCAAAACATTCCACATACTTACCTTGCCTAGTATTTATATATATGAATGCGCATGTTTTGCTAAAAAGCACTACAATGACAATAAGATCATACGAGATAATCACGGATACAGCCCCCCATGTTTAAAAGGAAGTTTTCAATTGCAAACAAGTTTCGCGACAGTGTAAAAAAAGTGCGGTTACCCAAACTTTAAAATATACAATCCCCTTTCCTCAGTACTAAAAAACTCAAAACTTAAAGACGTTTAAGTATAACTTGAAATTATATTTAATCAAAAAATGTTTATACGATATAAGGTTTTTTAAAGAAGAAATAACATAATGTATGTAAACAATGTATGTATCCATGCTCCCTGACGTATTTCATGTTTTTTACATCTATGAAATTAATAGCAGTTATTATTATTATTATTATTATAAGACCAGAAATGAGCAAGTACATGGGAGAAGAAGGAATCAACCTATTACATAACATATCGGAAACCGCATGGAAAACAAATAAAATCCCAACAGAATGGAAGATTGCAGTGATAGATAACACCTATATATAAAAAGGGAAATTGCGATAATTGTAATAATAATAATAATAATCTTTATTTCATAAAGAGATGCAATATACAAATGATATCGCAAAACTCTAAAAGAAGTAGCGTCAAAGTACAAAAAAATAATCTTATTGTCTATTTAGGTATTCACTCAAGTTATACGGCTCTAATTGCAAAAAGAACGCTTTCAGTTCTGTTTTGAATGTTTTTGAATTATGCTTATTAATAAGAAATCTCGGTAGATTGTTAAAAATTTAATACCAGTTAAGCTGGGTCTTTTTCACTTAATGTTAGTCTATGTACAGGATAACTATAGTTTAAAGTTCTTACGGTATACTTGCTTTCCTCTTTTAACTGAAAAGTATCTTTATTGTTCACGAAAAACATTATGCATTCATATATATATAAAGCGTAAACAGTTAATATACCCTCCGATTTAAAGGAACTGCGACAGGTCTGACGATAACCGATATTCAAAATTGTTCGTACGACTCTTTTCTGAGTCACAAAAATTTTTTGCACAAGGCTATTGCAGCCCCAAAACACTATTCCGTGTAATAACTAACTAATTTTCGTCAAAAAGATGAGAGGCACCCCTCATTAAAAAAAATTGGTTTGGGAAGTGAAAAAGCAGACTCTGGATTCACTCTAATTATCACATAAGTAATCCAACAGTTGTTGATAATTATATAGAATGTGTAGTAGTTTTTATTTATTTATTTGACAATTCTTCCTACTATTATATTAACTCGAGCCTGAGGATGGGACGGTAGTCCCGAAACCGGTCGCTCAATTTTCATTAAATCGAGTTGTGACACAGTGGACTTTTCTTTCCACCACCTTTAACCCTAGGATGCAAGGGTGTTCGGATATACAGATTAACATTTCTCGGGTCTCTCAGGCCCGGTTGTTTTTTTACTCTGTTAAAAATATATAAGAACATGAAATATATTTAAATCATTTATTTGTGTGAGTAAAAATCTTAAATAATTAAACAAAACCAAAAATAAATACATGTTCAGATGTAGCAATTTTTATAAATCCTTTCACACATTATTGCGACACTTTTCACAAACTAGTTTGTTTTTTCTGTCTAAACTAGAGGGACACATCATGCATCTCTTCCTTTTATTTGTAACGGCATCAGTCGCAGTTTTTTCAATGTTAATAAATTTGTTCGTACAATTTATTGAATTTCTTGGTATTTTCGGATTTTTTGACCTCCTTATCATATACGGTATTACCAATTGCTCAGCTAATTCCTTCAGAAATAGTCGTGTAGCGTGTGTTAGATTCCTATGATAATCAGATTTCAACGTGGAAAATATAACAAATGCATTTAGTGCTGCAATATCGATCATATTAGAAAAAAGCACCATGGGCCAACGATTCGTTTGCCTTTTACATGTATAGTTGGACTGTTTTTAATCCATTACGTCTACTCCCCCTTTGGTCTTGTAATAAAGTATTAATTCTGGTTTCTGCTTAACATTTTCACTTACAGACATGTCTCTGTGCATGGTGCCGAGCAAAATCTGACTTGTTTTTCTTAGGAATGTAGCCAACCATAGTCATTTTGTCATAAAAGCCAAATGTGGAAGAGTAGACCAGTTTGTTCTTTGCATCTCTTATTTCATTTGGTATTTTTCTCTTATTTTTTCTTAGTGTTCCAACTACTGTTAGGTTCTTCTCTAATAAACGTTTAGCCAATGGAATGCTTGTAAAGAAGTTATCCATTGTAACATTTAGTCCAGAGAAGTGGATGCTGCGTACAAAAATTTGAACTACTTCAGTAGCAATATTTATATGCATAGGTTGATTCGGTCGTCGTCCAGTATATACCATTCCATCAATTGCAGATCCTGATTCTGACTCGCATATCCAGAAAATCTTGATACCGTATTTTGACGGTTTATTTGGCATATACTGAATAAATGAACATCTCCCTCTATACGAGAGTAACTGCTCGTCAATGGTAGCACTTTCGTTTGGCACCAAAGATGACCTGCATTGTTGTAAAAATAAGTTCCATATATACGATATCGGAGCTAATCTATCGGTTTGTAGGCGAAAATCACGAGTTCTCTTGTAATCAAAACGCAGGTACAATCTCATATCTTCAAACCGATTAATTCCCATAGTGGCTCGATAAATAGGATTACATTTATCAGAAGACAACAGTTCTCTTATCGGTACGTCCCAGTTTCTTTCTACACCAGCCTGTATCAACAAACCTAAGAAAGCATTCAGCTCCATCACATCAATATCTACCCATCCTTTGTCTTTTACTGTAGTCACTCTTCGAACTTCAAAGTTTGTGCACTTGACGACTTCTTCTAAGATCGTTCTTGTAATAAAACATTTGAAAGCATTTTCAGGTGTATCACAGGACACTGCTTTGGTTTTTACACCTGGTGCTAAACGCAGTACGTTACGTTTTGCAGTTTTCGTAGAGCTTTGCAAAACTTTATTCCACTGGATGCCGGATGGAGAAGCGAAACAGTTGGGATTATCACTATTGGCCTCCGCTGTAGCTACATCTTCTTCAGACTCAGAATTTTAAGAGGCTGAATTGGCTTCTAATAAATCTTGACCAGGTTCTTCAATTTCAAACGTTTAATTCTCTTCCGATAAAACTTCATCACATTCCTCTGCTCACCGCATTAGGGGTTCCTCGTAATTGGGATCTTCATACCTCACTGTTGCATGTTGCTCGGTCGATTTTCTTGAACTTGAAGCTGCTATAACCAACATTCACAAACAAATTTTAGCAACTAAAGTCTTTTTTGTGCGTTCGCATATTTATATGATACGCATTTCTGCGTGTTGAAACTTGCAAATTCCGTTGAGCGCAGAAGCAGGCCTGTCCTGCATGTTACAACATGTTGCAACCGATTGTTAACACATTGTATTCCAAATAATATTGCAATATGCAGTACGTTGACGCCAGAAACAACAAATTTTTTAAACAAAGACAGTTTTGGATGTAAATATAAACGATTATCAATTAAAA
Source organism: Dynastes grantii (assembly GCA_029619325.2). Classification (NCBI taxonomy): domain Eukaryota; kingdom Metazoa; phylum Arthropoda; class Insecta; order Coleoptera; family Scarabaeidae; genus Dynastes; species Dynastes grantii. Next base: position 51,405,125 of record JAROYF020000005.1, read on the forward strand.
ATAAACCGAGAAATGTAAATACGCGGTGAAACTCAAATATCTAAAATAGATATTCTTATAAATTATATAAATCAAACGCCAATTAGAAATAGCAACAGGAAGATCCAGTTTAGGCATAGACAAGACCCAGAAGAAAAAAAAATTAAAGATAAGGAAGTTGTGAAGCTTAGAATACCACGCTGGGCTTCGGAGGCCCGTGTTATGCATCCTAAGGTTAAATATGTATACCTCACACAGAGTCGTACTAGATCAAAAAGTAGACCTTTTAAGACTCTGCAAACCATTTTCGACAACACTCGATCTTATATTGAATCTACATTGAATCTAGGAAACCCGGTATATCGTGGTCTGTTTAACATTTCATATGAGAAGTGTATAAATCAAAATGATAGCCATGTCAGACTTATTCCGATTTGATATATGTTCCTCTTGGATTCCCATGATTATTATTGACATATTAAATTATTCCAGTGATATAGTTTCCCAAATTCAATCTACTAACGAGACCATTACCAGAAAGTGGCTCATGGTGAGACCATTTATCTTGAAATCTATAAGTCCTACCAATAAATATATGTACATACCGTTCCATCATAACGATACCACGAATCACCAGATGTTATTACAACGGATAACCGGGTATTGTCTTTTATTTTCTCTACAGACACATATGGAATGAACCTGATTGATGCGAGCGAATACATTAATGTCATAAACCAGTCTAAATTGATTGTGTATCAAAAAGGGTCAAAAGCAATGCCATTATATTTCAAGTCGACGGTTCCAAACGTCGTAATGCCTGTCTTCGTGTTCTTGTTGCTTGTTGTTGTTGTTCTTCCACTTCATCTTGTTCTTCACAACGTCTTCGGACGGGGCAACAAATTCACGGCGAATTTCTAACACAAAAACGTGATAAATCAGAGATCGCGATCCAATAAAATATTCCGGAACGGAGCGACAACGGAACAACAAGAAGTGAGAGGCGGAGAAGGACGAGAAATGAAATAGTAGAAGTCGAACAGATAGAATCTACCCTAAATTTAAAGCGGTGACTGGCAAAATACTCGGAATCTCTCTCTAACCTAGTGTCGAGCATGTTTGGTCGATGTTGGCTTGCAGCGGGGCTTCGTGACAATGTCGCTACACTGTAAAAATGTCTTCGAATCGGATAGCAGGATGATTCTGTTATTTTATAGCTATGAGAATTTGAAATGGTGGATATTGTTAATAAAAAAAGATATGGTTATCGTTTGTTATACCTATTATACTCATGGCGAAATTTAGCGGAACGCAAAAAAATTAATATAATACAGATTTTTTTATTTTCTGCTGATTCACAAGAAATATTAACCTATAATTTAACTTGTTTCCCTAAATTTAAAGAAATTTGTAAAACTAACATTTCAACCAAAAACAAAATTAACATAACCAACGCAATCAGCAACGAATATTTAATATTTGGTACATGAAAAGAAGATGACAATATCGTGTATTGCCTCCTCTTGCCCTTAACACTGCTTGCAAGTCTCATAGATATTCCTCTAATCAACTTATCAATGTACTCTAAGCTAATTTGATCCCATTCCTCCAATAGCGCGTTTCTAAGATCTTGTAGGCTCTGAGATGCAGGATTTCTATGCTTGAATTGCCCCTCAAACCTGTCTCAAACATGCTCTATTGGGTTTGAATTCGGGGACCTCGCTGCCCATTCCAAGGTATTCAACTGGACCCCTTGCAAATACTGAGTAACAATGCATGCAATATGAGAACTCGCATTACCATGCATCAAAAGAAAGTTGTCACCAATATATGGCGCGAAAAGCACGACAAGGTCTTCTAAAATGTCTGACAGCTGTTAAAGATCCACTTTCTACAATGTGAAGCTCTATGCGCGTTCCCAAACAAATACCACCCCGTACCATTAGCGATCCTCCACCATATTCGACAATATTACAATGGGCATATCTTTCACATGATCGTCACCACACTCTTACTGTTCCATCTGGTCGAAGACAAAATCTGATCGAAGAGGACCTAATTCCAATTCCTTATAGACCAACGTCGGTGATTTCGAGCGAAAGCCTTACGAGCTATTCTGTGTTGCCTGATTAACAACGAACCTTTGGCAGGTATACGTGAGATCATTCCTGATTCTCCGATCCTTCGTTTTACGCCTGACGTGCTTGTTGAAGGCACTCGTATTTCTGAGCGCGTAGCTAGCGATAGATTTCTCGTTTCTATTTGTTGTTGCTTTTTTTCAACCTTCTCCACGACGCCTTTTATATTGTCCCTTCTGAAAATACCGTCAAATAACAACGAAAGATCACTGATTTTGAAACATTCAGCATTTCGGCCACCTCTCGATAACTGTATCCATTTGCAATCAGAGTGACAGCTCTAAAAATCTCAACTTCAGTAAGATCCCGCATCTTGACTTAAAATTGCTTATCGACAGTAAACCTTGACATTAACAAAGATTATTTGAAAAGAAAAATGAAATTTCTCATAAAAACCATAAGAACATGTCAATCTCACAAATCTATCGGAATGCTGATCATATACAGATAAACAAACAATTGTGTTAGAAAGTGTCAAAACACACTACACCTTGGTTAAATATAAAATGTTACTCGGTACCAACAAATGCGTGTCAGAAAAATTGGCTTAAAGCATTGCTGTTTTATAGTGTTGCTGTTGCTTTTTTGGAGTTCCTCTAAATTTGTCCACCAGTATTTGTGCATAAGTGTACAGGATGATTATTATAGCCATAAAGTAGATTAAATGGTAAAAAGTATTTTGTTTAATGCCTATGGAAATGCAATTACTGCAAAATTCAAATTTCATTATTTCTTAGACCGAACGGCCTGTATATTTTTAGAAAATTTGAAAGATAGGTTAATTTGTAATGTAAAAGTTTTAACGAGGATGGTCTTAAAACGAGCAATAAAAGTAATATGTGAAAGCAAAAATCTTACTAGATACCAAATTCTGAAATGGCGTTCAGATAGGATAGATCAAAATTACTGCAATAATTAAGGACTAGTGCAGAATTAAGAATTAGTGTAGTGCATAGCTATGCACACGTAAAACTTTAACACTACCATGGCGCAACATCAATACTTTCTACATTCTTTTTTAATTTGTCTATTATGGTTTCTACAGAAAATAAGCATACCATATAACGTTTTTCTGCAATTCTATACATTACAAAAGAAATTCTTAATATCAACGGATAAATTTGGGCTACGTTATGGTAATCACTCGAATCACTTGTCAAATTAGTGTAAAATATTGCAATAATTTCGCACTACCTCCTGTGAACGTAGCCTGAACGAAAATGAATGCTACACCTTTGGAAAGTATCAGAAACATTCTAATGAAATACTTTTCACACTTTTTCTTGAAAAAATGGCTGATTTTATGAGTTGTTTTGTTACACGCATCACTGAGATATGTTAAAAACAATTTTTTAAAAATATTTTTAATTTCAGAACAGTCTTGATAAAGCAGAGACGAATATGAACTTCAAATGGAGCATCTCATATAATTATAGTTTCTTTTTATAGCCCTTCTAAATGCATATACTATTATATAATGCAATATCATTGATCCAGGACGTAATAGCTTTTAGAACCTTTTCTGAACAAGGTGACAACTTCAAGATCCATTTAAACATTTAAATCTTTTATTTCCTAGCTATCAGCTATGTATATTATATTTTATTAACGATATAGATAGGCTGTCACAAACACGAAAATATTCAATCAAACAGATGATACCAACCCTTTTTTTGACCACAAAGATATGTTCTATTCAAAGATAAAGTTTTGTTAGCCACCTACGATTTAAAAGAAGTTTTATTCACAAAAAGTGAACTAGCTCTTATGTAATTCTAACTTAAAGTCTATTTTCGCTACTCAATCATCTGTCCACTTCTCATTCATATTGTGATATAGTTTGGAGCACCTCCTACTTTTGAGATTTACTAAAATTGTACCATTTTTGGATTTGGTCCAAAATCTCTTAAAACGATAAATAATGCCTCATTTAAACAGTCTAATTACCACTGCATATACTTGCAAGATTATTATTTCCTCCTTATACAAGCTTTGCTAATATCTTAACAAATAATTTCGACTTGATTTACTACACAGTCACAACTTCTGAAAAAATGTTGTAATTCCTTTTTAGATTGTTTTCGTTCCTTTTAAAAACTTCTACTACAATAAAATTAGCCAGAATTGAAAACATACATGCTGTTCCACAGAAAATTGAAAGCATGGGCCTCTGAAAACGTGCAAATCTGAAAAAACTACAAATTTTATGGTTTACTAATGTCTGTTGCGGTAATTCAACTGGAGATTACTACTAAATTGATTATTCTAAATAGAATATCTTGTAGGTTGTATGTGTACTGCAATAATTCGGATCCATTAATTTTTGTGATATTTATGAATGATCTACTTTCACTATTGGACTACATTAAGCTGATTTTGCAAATGATTTAAAATGATTCTCATAAATAGAGCGGGCCAAGAACGCCACGCGCCAGGTTCGCAATCAGGCTGCCGGGCGCATATATGTATGTAAACATAGGTAATTTAAATATGTAATTATTAGGACGAGGACCAAAACCCTTTATTCGTCGTGAAGCGCGCAAATATACACCCAGTTTGGGTGTTCGTTGATAAAAGGGGGTTTTCGTGGGCACTACAAAAAAAAAAATTCATTCATCGACGGCTACGAACTAACAGCGCGCTTATTCTTTCGGATGACGCGCTCTATTCATCAACAAATGACGAGTCTGGATGTTAGTTTGACCACTTCGTGGCATACTAGAAACAAGCGTCGGTGTGCTCGCTTTAGTGATTATGTCTAACGTAACTATTAAAAATAAACGGCCATTACATACGAAAGTTAATAAATTTCTTAGTGAATTTGTGGATTTACACTACAATGGGAGTACAATTTTCTGTAAAGTTTGTAAAAAGAAACTACTGTGCTGGAGCAAACGTGATTGTGAAAGACATATAAATAGTGCACACCACAGTAATAAAAGAAATGGTGTGTCACAACAACGTCAATTTCAATTAGAATTGCTTTTAACGTTTATGGTATGTGGTCTACCACTTCGTATACTTGATAAAAAAGCATTTCGAAAATTCTGGGGTACATACAATACCGAGTGGATACTACCATCTCGGACAGCGTTACGGAGAGATATTCCACGAATACGTGAGGACATTGAAAATCGAATTAAAGCCGAATTAAAAGATAAACAGCTGTGGCTATGTCTTGATGAGACGACAGGTTCCAAAAAAAATTCTATTTTGAATATAATAGTGCGCGTATTAGATCCTATTAAACCAAATTTTGCAATTCTATTAGCCAGCAGAAGATTAAAACAGTGTACTAGTAAAGCAATTACGGCCGTAGTTCTCGAAACGTTACAAAAATTTCAAGTGTCAACCAGTCAACTGTTGTTGTTCATGAGCGATGGTGCAGCAACAATGTGTAGTGTAGGCCGTTCCCTTAAAGAAAGGTGTGAAGGACTTTTACATGTTACGTGTAAAGTCCATGCTTTACATCTTGTGGCACAAACTATTCGAGAGTGTTACCCGGAGGTGGATGCATTAATAGCAAACACAAAAAAAGTGTTTCTCAAAAGTCCTAAGAGGACTAGGGCATTCCACAGGTTATGCCCTGGTATTCGAGAACCACCACAGCACATTCTTACGCGTTGGGGAACGTGGTTAAAAGCCGCTTTTTATTATAATGAACATTTTCAAGAAGTCAAATTCGTTATTTTGCAATTCGTCCCTGCCGAAGCTAGAGCTATTAGGATGAGCCAGAAGGGATTTCTCGATATTTCTGTTGAAACACATCTAAAGAATATTAGCAACAATTACAAAGGGTTAGTAGACGCGATAGAAAATTTGCAAAATTCTGGATTGTCGTTGGTAGAATCATTGCAAGTCGTGGACGAAGTTAGTACATTGTTACACAGTATAAACGATGCAACAAGTGGACGAGTTTTAGCTAAGTTCGATAGTATTTTAAAAAAGAATCCGGACTACACGAGATTAAGACAAATGTGCGATGGGGCATCTGCAGATTCCTTGACTAAGTCTAAAGATTATTTTAATTACGCCTGTCTTACTTCGGTAGACGTGGAACGGTCGTTTTCGAAATATAAGAACATTTTTTCGTCTCGGCGAACCGAGGCAAATGTGGAAACTTATCTGATGGTGCAACTTTTTAAACAAGCCTATCCGCATTATTAAGAAGGATAGAATTTATTTATTATATCTTTATTTACAGTTACATTATTAAGTACAACAGAATAAAAAAGCGTTCAGTTTCTCAGTTATTTCCTTATTACATCCCATTTACAACGCATACCGTTTTCAATCAAATAAAAAATCATAATGAAAATAAAAACACCTCAGCGTGTACATATACGCTCTAATTACTAAACATTATTATTGCGTCAGCTTTTATTTTTTACTCTTGTGTATTAATTTCGAAATATCACATATCTGCTGTGACTCACATATACGCTATTTACAATAAGCGGCCGTTGCGCCTGATTCCGATTCTGTTGGATGGCGCAATTTGGTCCGCTCTACTCATAAATTAGTACTCCTTAGGATTGAGTGCATCTTCAAGACATAGATAGTCTTTATTTTTAAAATGGTGGAAATTCAAAGATCCTTTCAATAATTTTAGATTTTGAGAATAGTACTTTTTGTAGATTTTGTCAGAAAATAAGCAACCAACTATAATAAATTAAATCTTATATTGTCGATGCACAAGAAAAGTGACACACTTTAAATATCACTATTTTTGAGTTAAGTGATGAAATATATTTAGGAAATTGTTCATTTTTATCGGGAAAAAGGTCATAAAAATAGTTTGCAAGACAGTCGGTGGAGGGAATAAGTGTCACTTTGCCTTTGTGCGCGAAATTAACGGTTCCTCTCAAGATAAACGTCACAACTTTAGTTATGTCCGTTCAATTGTAGTGTGCATATCGAAGTTATCAAGAAAAACATCACATTTACAATTAGTCTTGTATTAACTAAGTGTTTGTAAACGTTTCTCACTCATTCAAGCTGAAAAGAACAACCAAATTAACTGTTCTCCAAAACGTCTTATGGGGAAGAGCAATCTCAGACCATTCAGGTAAAACCACAAAGAAAGCCAAGTAGTGACACTGTCACAGAATTAAATAAACCGTACAGTAGCAAACCTAGATTAAGTGAAAATAAGAAGACCAGCATTTAAGTTTGTTTTCTCAAAACAAATCCAAAAGATTCGTTATTCTGCAATATTACTTTAATTATTTCAACGATTTGTAATCATAATTATAACTTATACCTACAGTAATTTACAAAGATTAAGTACTTTGGTTGTACTTCCCAAGTGTTTAAGGTAATTATCACAAAATAATAACAATTGAGTTCTAAAAACAAATGTTATAATGTTTTCATTTCATTTATTCCATAATTTTGTCTCTGAATTTCAATACTTTTCAAAAAGAGCTTCGCAAATCAAATGAGACTACAATATTAAGGGTACTTTGTTAAACTTTATCTAGTCAATATTTTTTATAGCCCGTTGTATTGTGGAATTGCTAGGAACAAATATGTTTTAAAAATTGCACCTACATTTTGTTTTTTTAATAAAGATTGTTTATTTACTTACATATATACGATGTTCCACGCGAAAAGTTTATGTTTAAATGTAACTAAATTCATTTTAGTCAGTATTATATCAAAATTGGGATATTTTTTTAATAGATTTTTATGGGAACTTAAATTATTTTCGATTAATATTCAGTTCTGCATTTTGATTATTTATATTATTAATTTTTTAAAAAAAAAAAACAACTTAGTTAATGATATGTTACATGGGATAATCAAAATTCCCAGGTTTTTTTAAGTTATTTACTTTTTAAAAAACATTATTTGAAAAAATGTCACGTACCAAAAAAAACACTGTATTTGGAAAAAACCCGTCAAAACCCCTTACGCCCCCTCGACAAATTCGATTTTCAAAACATCAAAATTAAAATAATGTTACTTTGGGAATCTAGGGAGCCCAAAAACGAAGTTAGTAACGTAAACATTCTGACAGTAAACAAACTTTTGGCTGACGTTTTTAGAAATTAAACTTTTAAAAATTAAATCCCCCAAATTTAAACAAATGTATTGAAAAGTGTTAAAAAAATAAACAATCACGAACAATTATCAAGAGTATTACATCAATAAAGGAAATTTTTAAAGAAGTAATTCAAACAATTTCACCCAAGGTGATAAAAAGGGGTCAAAACATGAGGTTTCGGTATCAATACTGTGAAGGGGAAAGGGAAAGGGAACCCATAAGGATTATAAAACACACACATAAACAAAATCAAACCTAACTGTAAGTAATTTTAACAGATAAATTTCATTTTTTGTTTTATATTTTCCATTTGTAGATGCGATCTTCTTCTTGTCTTATATGTTTGCGGTCAATTAGATATTTGTTTTAATTTTCTATTTTATATGTTAATGTTAAGTTTTTAAGCTTTATTGCTTGGTTAATGTTTAATTCATTCGTTATTTCATATCCTCAGTTGTAAGTGTCCCTTTCTAATTTATTATTAATTTAAAATTTTATTTTTTGTCTTTGGTTTGTTGTGTTCATGTGTGATGTAAAAACTGCAATTTAAATCGGTTTTTGATGTAGTCTGGTATAAAACCTTTTATTTTGTTTATTCCTGCTATTGCTGCCGCATTTTTATTTACGAGATCGTTAATGTGACTGTCCCATTTCAAATTTTGTCGAATCTTTAGTACCAAGTATGTCGTTTTGTTTATTTGCTTTATTACTTCGCCTTTTATTTTTATCTCAAGAGTAGGTGCTTGTGCCTTTTTTAATTACCATGCATTCTTTTTTTTTCATTAATTGTTAATAAGTAATTGAGACCATTTTTCAAATATACCAAACCCTTCATTCACGTTAAATGCAGTAGATAGCGCTACGATCGGCGTCCATATTACACCGAGGAAATATCCCGGATAGGAAAACCGGTGAATTAATTGTTAATTGACAGGGAAAGCGTTAAAAGTTTGGTTATCAACTTTTTGTAGTAAATAGCAAAGTGTAATATCGTATGAAATTATAGTTCTTCGTATTTTATGTGCGATATGTTATGGTTATATTATGACGTGATAAAATAAAACAAGTGAACACATCTCTGAAATCAATTCCAATATAAATACATCTAATCGGGTACTCGGGGAAATCATCTTTTGGTTGTTTGATTTGATGGAATAGTTGGAGCTTGTTTAATTGTATTAGTAAATAAATGGGATTACATTTGGCGTTAATTGAATAAACTTTTGCCCTATTACAAATTTATATAGTTTTCTCCCCCTTTAAAATTTGAATTAACATTAATAAATAAAAAATTTGTTTAGTTTCAGCATTTTATTTATAAAATAATTTATGTATACATAAAATAAATATATAAATGTGATAGTATGAACAAGATGAACAGATAATTTCAATTTTTTATGCAAATGTGATTAACTTAATAAAATACGAATGATTATTCAGATTCTGATGACAGGTCTGACGATGATGATGATGGTATTTGCTGTTTGATAAATTCTTCAATCATATCTTCAATGATATTATCCGTTGATACATCTTATTCTCTTCTTCGATAACATTTTGATACAATTTCTCCGCATACTATCCCAATGTTTGCCCCTCAATTAAAAGTTTTAACCTCGGATAATCAAAAAATTTTTTATTGGCAGCGACATGATGTTTCACTTGTGCCCAAAAAGCTCAATGGGGTTTAGGTCGCAGTGATATGGGGGCAAAACTTAAAATTTTACAACCCCGTCTAATACCATTTGATCGATAACATATGTAATAGGATTATCAACAATATATATTTTTCAAATTCGAACTCAACCTTTAGTAAAGTATTGTCAGCACCAATTTCTTTCGCAAGAAGCCATTCAATCAATTCTTGCTTCTTCCAGGCAGATAGGATATTTTTCGGTTCTGACTGTGTGGTAAAGGGGCATTGTCCATGACAATAACGAGTTTGGTTTGTTGTACGTCTCATCCACTCAGTGAACACTTCCTGTTCTGGGGAGCCGTTTTCAACGAAACCATCATCGCTACCAATATGCAATATAACTAAACTTTCCCTTTCCTGCAGGATTCCTCAGTCCTGGGAACCCCTTCCACAAATGCTTGTCTTGCTGAAGTACTTGGGATCTTCCCATATTTTTCGTTTTTTTATGACCTGCGTTGACCCAATTCCGTCTAAGTAATATATCTTTCACCATCTGCACGAAAATTTTCCCGATGTTGGAAATATCGACGTCTCCATAATACAATATCTTGCCGTTCCATTAAAACACTGTTTCGACTTCGCGTCATCCATTAAACCCCCCCTTCAAAAATCTTCCATAAGTTGTTTTTTTCAATGTGGGCAAAGTATCGTCTGCATTAACAACCCATAAGATTTAGTAAGGTGATATAAGTGTAAGATAAATGTATATATTATATTTACACTCAATATTTTTGTGCATGTTGGTAATTCGTTGAAAAAAAGGAATCACGTTCTTCAATTATTGCCGTTTCATCCAAAAAATCATATATTGTATGACAAAAGGGGGTTTTGGGGGGAATAACAAGTCCCCTGATATCCATTTTTTTTCAATATCCCCCTTGTTCTTTCACCTAGCCCAAGCTCCAGCCAGTTTTTAAACTTAAAAAAATTGTCCTGCTTAAAAGGGCCAGATACAAATTTGCAAAACCTTTCCTACTGCTAACATGCTTTTGGGGGATTTTTTATGACCCTGCTGGTGGGTTAAATTTCCTCTTTATCAGCCATACCCAAAAATGTTGTAACAAAAACTATGTTATCAGTATCATTTTTTATAATTATTACAAGAATACCCTTTAAATTTCCCAAAAGAAAGTAGAGCTCAAAAAGAACTATTTCGCGACAATTTGCTTAAAAAACACCCAACGACAATAAAAAAACAATAAATACAAAACCAAAGCCAACAAAGATGTTTAAAATGACATTAGATATCGGTGATATTTCGTTTTATCCCAAATTAATTTCTTTTCTGAATATCACTGAATAAAATGTTTTTTTTGTTTGAATCTCCCCGTCTATTAGCCAATCACAACCAGAATTTTTGTATCTATTTTATCGCTGCAGTCTTACAATGAATGAAGTATAGATCCCTGTCGATTTTGGTCTGCAACTCCTTCCTGCTTTTACCTCAGAATATAATGCAGGTATCATCTGCGTGTGCGTACATATTGCTTTCAATATCTAGTTGAAAGATATCGTTTGTATACATGATATATAATATAGGAGGCAAGTTACCGCCCTGTGAGATGCTATATTCTGAACTTAGTTCGTGGCTGAAATCGTTATTTACTTCGGTTATTTGCATTCTCCCTATCAAATACGTTCTTATTGTGTGTAATAAAATTTAAAACCGTTTTCTAGCAAAATGACAATTGTTGAGATGCTTCACTTTTCTTGTTCACCGACGATATATAGGTACCTTTCTTAAGAAAAATTGCAGGTAATATCCGAAATTTAAAATTATTGAGAATTTTTCTGATTCATTTTATGAAACAAGGTAATAATCCTCTAAGTAAGCGTCTGAAAAAAGGCTTTCTAAAACGTATTCCGACATTTTTATTAGGTAATCATATTCACAACGAACCTACAATCTACTTTACATCGTCGTTGCCCTCATCCAACTAACGTTAACGGTGTATTACGGATATCGTACCGTAAACCAGACGATATTTTAGTACAGAAATGCTAGAAATGTGACTTTTTTAGGTCGTCATTGTTGCTTGCGCTGCTCCACTCGAACCCGCCAAGCAAGCACTCGACGAGCGAGATCGAGCTGAGACAAGGAACAGAGTGAGAGAGGCCACATCGCATCGCATAGCGAGTGGGTGTGAGAACGGACCCGCGTGGCCACCTGACCCGCACTTGTCATCAATAATCTGTGACATCAATGACTCTAGATCAAACCGAGTGTCCTTATTTATTAGACGTTGGCGAGAGCACGGTCGGTATACGGTGAGATGGTGGAAAGGTCGTAAAGAGTGGTTCTCTATTCTTCTCCTATTCTGGTACTGGCTGCGGTTTCTGAATTTATTATAACATATTTTCGACTTTCGACCAAACTAAACGGAACAGGTGACCATCCATCGACTGAATCTTACCTGTTCTCATTAATATTTCTCGCCCACGTCAAACGGAGTATGGGCTTTGGAAATTCTTTCGAACTTCTTTATATATTATGTTAGTAGTAAAGTAAAGAATAAGGAATTCTGTATTGGTTTTTTTTTCTGTCCGGTTTTCGAAGACACTGAAGTATCTTGTGTTGTTTTTCTCCTTCTTTTCTTTTTGGGGATACGATTTATGTAGAGTGTCGCTTTTTTTGCGATTTGAGACGATTCCCTCTTATAGAAAAGTCGACCATAAATCCGAGCATAAAAGATAAACGGGGTGAAATAGTGGGTCTATTTAATAACGAACCTGAGATGGGATTAAATAAATGATCCCGGCCTGCGGGACTACTTGATGGGTTTGGGTAATTTATTTTACGTGAATTTACATACGGTCGACCATAAAAATTTCGAATACAACATAATGTAGTTCGTTTATTTTCTCGCGCTGACTAATTTTACAATTTCGGTAGGTTTACCCATATATTTCATATGTCCAATTTTTCAAGAAATTCCTTGAAGTTACATTCACAAGCTCGAACTTGTACTTACAATTAAATAAACTAATTAACACAGTAATTTACAATTTTTGATCATTGATAATGCAGCAGGCACTACTTTCAATTAACCTGTATTTTTTATTTACATCGTCGAGCGCAGCTGTTATTCGAACATGCACAGTTTCAGTATGGCCACTCGATCAGTATGAAATTCCCTCTGGCGGATATTGGTTCTTTTTCGAAAGCCCTTATTCCTCCCCGAGCCTCCGATATTCGGAATGAGGGTATTCAACTAAGTCCAGACAACGACAAATGTGGGGTAATGGGGACGAAACACCTCTTCTGTACAATTTCACCATTTCAACTGCCAAGGCAATAGAGATAATTAAGTTAAACTTATTTAGAGATTACAATGGAGGATGCTCTAGAATGCCAATCACTGCTTTAAATTCTGATATCTGTTTGCATAATCAACTTGACCATGCTTCCGTTTACGACTATATTGTTCGTTTTTAAAATCTGGATTATGTTTGTGGGAAAGTGAAATTGATGTTCGATAAAGCCATTGATAAACTGCTGCCTTGGGACCTCGTACTTCGGTCATCGAAGTATTAACCGGGTGATATCCGCCGTTTCTTCACCACAATTGCAATAAGGATCTGATCTTAGATAGATTTTATGTAAATGCGCCGGAAACTGATCATGTTCAAACTCCAATCTTGCTATTGTAGAATAGAACAATCTTGATATACTTTAATTTTTGTACCATTGCTTGAACTTTACCGATGGTTTAATAAGGTAATACTGCGTCGTTCTTTCTACATTACTCCTATTCCAGCGGACGTTCCACTTTTCCCACACTAATTCATTTGTAGCGATATTCATTACTTCCTTCCAATATACTCTGACCTCTTTATCAAGTCCATCTGTATACATCGTTGGAGGTGACAACATGAGCCATTTTCCAGAAAAACCTTATCTTAAAGTGATGTTTCTTGAGTCAGATAGTGCTCCCATATGTTTTTAATCGTAATGCATTGAAAAAAGACACCCGAACAATAGCCAATGGTTGCTCTGGGAGCATTAGTGTAAATAATCAGTACATATCCGATTATTAGCCACACTATATCTGGTGTATAGAGGACAAATGGCTTCCCAAATTGTCAAAGAAGTCGAAGTTCAATGATACAACTTTGTATACAATATTATCGTAATTGGTAACGTGGTTGCATGCATGTGCCAACGGTAAAGATTGTATTGAAAAGATTTAAACCAGCTTTGAAGGATTTGTATGCATATCCAAATAATCAAAATTAACACATTTACTAAAAAAATATATACCCATTTACAAAATCTTTTTAAAGTGAGATATCTTCCAAATATAATGAGAAGATTAATAATACCCATCTTTGAAGGATCCACTAGTAGACATGGCATAATTTACATACCTTAAACAAATTTACGTCTGCCTTATATCAGTTTCCAAACACGTCACGATCTCCTGACACGCAAATCTTTATTATAACGAAATACCTCAATCTCTCTTCGTATGAGATTAATTGTCGATTTAGCGAAACGTGTTAACTCCAACAGTAAATATTGATGTGCCATTGCAGAAATATCACCTAATAACATATCTTTCTTGTATTTTTTCGCAATGTAAACTCAGAATTTTAATTACAATAGCTCTAGAATGGATATCACGCGATAATTTCATGACATTTAGCAAACTGGTGTTGAACCGACTATTCTGAGTGGAATACATACGTGCCCGTGGCGAACTTTGGCTAATTTTGACAAATTTCCCAGTAAATCGAAGCTGGTAAATAGAATATTCGTCAGTAACTTGCGTCATCCCTTTTGTTTATGTGTCGTCCGAAAAAATCAACATTGTTTAGATGTTAAATTGACAGATCTTGTCATCGTTTACTTACGCTGTAATATATGTATAGCGATTGAATTCCTTTTTTTTTGTATATGCCTTACACCATCGCCTTGTAGTGCGATGTTAAACAAAATCTTAGTGATGTAAGTACACTAACATTTATAAGCTTAAGACCGGTGAAATCTAGAATCTTAAACAAACAAAGAAGAAATAATGCTGTATATTTCTATATTTGTGTCCACAGTTCGTAATACTAGCACCCAACTTGATTCAAACTAGAGCAACGCAACTGAGCTGAAAGCCAGTGGCGGACGCATAAAAGTTTATCTAAAAAAAATTAAATGTGATACGTGCTCAAACACTTACCGTTTTAAGAGTCCTCCGTGAAATCACAAAGTGGAGAATGTCTATTTAATATTTGTAACATTAGATATGTTTTCAAGGTTGTTTCGGCAAAGTGAGTGCGGCGTGAAGAAAAAGTGTTTTTGTATGCCGAAAACCAACGTTCTACATCTAATGACGTTATATTTGCGTAAGTAAAATAATCTTACAAATAACTTAACGGTTCTGTTGACGCACCTTCACAAATTTGTCTTAATTGCCAAAATCAGAGTCTTTGCCTAAAACACTGTCAAACTTTTCTAAAACACAAACATTCCTTGCGTCTTCTATCGCGCATAGCTGTGCGTGAACATGTTGCACTATTTGCAAAGATTCCACTAACGACACCGAAGAATTTTGTAGTTTTTCTATCGCATCCGCTAGTCCCACGTAATTGTTCTGAATAATTTCCAAATCTGTTTCAACTTGACTATCCTGAAATTTCAAGCGGCTTACCTTGACAGCCGCAGCTTCCTTTGGGTCGAATTCTAAAATCACGTTCTTTATATTCTCAAAGTATTTAAGATAATAAAATGCAGCCTCTAACCATGTTCCCCAACGAGTAAGAATAGGTTGTGGTGGTTCAGGAATACCGGGGCATAGT
This sequence comes from Dynastes grantii, assembly GCA_029619325.2. Taxonomy (NCBI): domain Eukaryota; kingdom Metazoa; phylum Arthropoda; class Insecta; order Coleoptera; family Scarabaeidae; genus Dynastes; species Dynastes grantii. The sequence continues at coordinate 51,420,777 of JAROYF020000005.1, forward strand.
CTATGAAATTCCCGAATACGTTTTGGGGATTTTACAAACACAGCTTTTGTATGTGCTATTAGAGCGTTTACCTCGGGATAACATTTTCTGGGTACTATCTGCTACGAGACTGAGAGTATGAATTTTACATGTAATATGCAACAAGTTAGCACAATGTTTTTTAAGAGACCGACCTACAGCAAGCATGTTTGCGGCACCATCACTCATAAACATCAACAGTTGATTTGTTGAAAGTTCAAACTTTTCCAATGTATTTAACACCAACATTGAAATTACTTCGGCAGTGCATTGTTGTATTCGTCTGGAAGCTAGTAAAATTGAGGGTGACGGTCGATGTGGTTCCATTGTGCGTACCATTACATTAACCACAGAATGTTTTTACGATCTGTTGTTTCGTCCACACATAACCACAGTTTTTTATCTTGCAACTCCGATTTAATTCTTTTCTCGACATGCTCACGAGCAGACGGCACAACTCTCTATAATGTGTACTTGGTAACTTAAAGTCCGAATATTCATTCCAAAACGAGACGTATGCTTTCCTTCCTTAGTAAATGAAATGGTAAATTACATGCAATAAAGGCAACACATAAATTAAATTTAAATTTGTCATAATCTCGTGTGGAATTTTTTTTGAAACATGCTCTGCACTATTTACGTGCCGTAGACAATTACTTTTCGACCAACACATTAAATCTATTTTACACACTACACATTGAATTTTAACGCCATCACACTTTAAATCAGGCATTTCTGCAATAAATTCTCTTATTGTGTCCAACTTTGGTCGTTTTCGCGACGTAGGAAACATTTTCAAAACAAACGTAGAACTACGATATAGTATACGACAGCGTAGATGCATACACAACAGATCGGCTTTCAGTCGCAGTTATACTGACGCTTATACTGAATTGTCCCGGCCGTGTTTATTTTGTGTAAACTTTTATGCTTCCGCCACTAGCTTTCAGCGCAGTTTGCGTTGCTCTAATTCAAACTACAATATAATAAAACCAAAATCTATATCGCAGATCGTTACAAATTAATATTACTTCAACATCTTATTGGTGTTCTTAGCCCTTCTCTGTCATAATTTATCGATCTGAATTCGAAATTTACATATCCCATAACAATAAACAATAATGTATACGATAAGTGCTGATTCATAGTATCTTGTATGCAAAAATAATTCCCACTGCCTGGTTTCAATTTGAAATGCTGATCGTATGCGCTTGTGTACCATATTCCACTACACTGTGCGTGCCTAATCGGCGTATTTTACCATCACAAGAGATCTGAGGAGCAAGTACTGTGCGTACAGTATACTGTATTGTCTAGAGTCAATTTTAATAGTATTTATGTAAAATTTATTTAATGAATTTCTACGAAATTTAAAACAAGTCAGTAGGAATTTTGTAGAAAATTGATTGACTTTTGCTTCAAACAAATGCTTAATGCTTTTCTCTAGGCCAGGCCTCGTAGGACTAAATGAACACAGGTAAGTGTACTTCACCGATTTAAATGAAACTTTATGGGTATATAGACTGATGTAGTGTAAGAACAACTGTAGCTCTCTTGGCTGCTCAATCGCCTACTGGCTGGATGTAAAGCACCCTAACCTCAACACTACCATTCGCTGTTCGACTCAATATCTCAGAAATTATAAGAGACATCAAGCAAAAGTGGAGACAAGATTTAAACAGTTTTACATGTTCTTAACGATGGCAGAAATATTTTCCCTATAACAAATATTTGTTTAAGGAAACAATCCCAAAACCCCAATATTTCTTTGCAAATTTCAGAATTTGTATATACTACAAAAATACAAAGCATACGAAAAATGTATATATATATATATATATATATGTATTACATCTGCCACGAAATATTCTTATTTGTGCAAAAAACATCATAACTGATGAGCTATATCTACAATAATGAAAAAAACCCGCAGATTGTTATCAAATGATTTTATTAATAACATGTGAGTTTAGAGTTTACTAATGACTATTTAAAAAGTAAGTTAAGAAAAACATTACAATGCGTATTCAATATAAATTTTGTACTATAGTAATAAAAATGGTGTGTGTTGTAGTAATAAAGAATGATGATGCTGGTAGAATGTGTAACATATTTCATAAATCGACTGCTTGTAACAGTCTACGCTAAATAGTTATTACGGCTACTGTACTGCTTCTGAACGGCTTTTGAACGGCTTCTGACTAGCTTTTGAACGGCTTCTGACCAGCTTTTGAACAGCTTTTGAACGGGTTCTGAACAGCCTTTGAACAGCTTCTGTATGCCGTATGGAAGCTATTGTTAGTGGAGGTGACTCATGTTTCAAATGTGTTTGGGGGTCGGATAGGTAGTAGTAGGTAAGTGGTCAATTGAGCGTGGGTTCGTAAATAGATAATGAACACCCCCTCAATTGTTACTTTTTTATCCGCCCCAAAACCTTTTTTGGCGGAGTCCCCTTTCCCCCTTCCCCCTTTAGGCATCAAAAGGCTGTTCAAACCCCTTAAAAAAGGCTGTTTAAAACCCCGTTCAAAAACTGTTAAAAAACCGTTAAAGAACTGGTCGGTATTTTAACGACATGATTGTGAGTGTTTCGATTCCGCGAAATTATTCGCGGATTAAAAGCGCGAGCCGCTAATCAAACTTCGATTCCGCGAAATTACCCGCGGATTAAAAGCGCGAGCCGCTGATCAAACTTCGATTCCCCGAAATTATCCGCGGATTAACAGCGCGACCTTGAAATAGCCGCGAAATTAGCCGCAAATCAATCCGCGAACCGCGGATGCATGAAGTTATGGGACGCGAATAGCCTTGAAAGTGGTCTAGAACCCGCATAGCCTACCTACTCATATTTAAACAGATTGAAGAACCTTGGCGATAACAATTGATTATGAGTTAAAGATTCTAACCGAATAATACTGTTTCTTTGATGTAGAATTATGTCGTAATCCATAAGTAGCACTTCATCTGAAATCGTTCCCACAAAATGTTTCCATCTTCTAAAATCGTAAACGTCTAAAGATTGTACCATTGAAGTTGCCTACCTTGGAATTGTGAAAATATTTACTGTTTTTCGTTGGTACCAAAATTTCCGTGATATTAAAAGAAACCTTTTAATATCACGGATATCGTTCATGGTAAAGAACAATGGAACTGCAGATTAGCGCTCCAAACATTTGTTTATCTCTATTGAATTTGCTTAAGCATTTCAATAATATTTGAATGAATACGTTTAAAAATATATGCTGCAAAAGTTTTTATCACAACTTGGATTACATTTGGTTGAGAAGTGTATTGCGTTAAATTTAACATTAAAGCCGCAATATATTGCATCAGATTATGAAGAAGCAAGCTAGTGTAACAATTATAAGATGCAGATTCCATCTGACTCAATATTAGTGGCGGAAGATCCATAAACTTGGACTGGTTGCTGAATGTAAACATCCGAACTCTGCTGTTGGGAAATGGTTGGTGAATACATTTGGTCTTCTTTTTCTTGATCTTGTATACAAAGAAGTCTAAGATTTTTCAGTATTTAATTTTATAGTAGATCAAACAGATGATTCAGATTATACAGGTCTGTACACACCCACATTTTTTGTTGTACGCATTCGCTTTACAAGACCTGTATAGTTTATAATTATATTTTAAATGATTTTACATTTCCGCTTACAGTTTTTGCTAAATCTACTTCTAGTTTAGAATATACAACAAATACGTGTGAATCATTCCACTCAGGTTTTAATAAACATTTTTACATTGTACATCCTTCTTTGTATCAATTTATTCACATAGAAACATATATCAAACTGTGTAGTTTACAATTTCCTCGAGTTGTTAGCGCTAGAAGAATTAGAGACGGGAAAAAAATTTTAAAAAGGTTATTCTATATATCTCAAAATAAAATTATATCCAGATACCAATTTCTTAAACAGGTTGCGCATAGATACCAAAAATAGAATTTGTTTAATTTTTTGTGTCTATATGTATTTATATCTTTAACTTTAGCAGGTACCCATGTAATACGTATATTTTAAACTCCAATGCAATTTAAGCCTTCTTTAAATAAAAACTTTTCTTGGATTATCTTTTTTTATGTATTTAAAATTTTTATGTATGAGGGAAGTTTCCTATGTTATCGACCTAGCTATGAAAACAAGGAGTTAGAGAACAAATAAAGTGTTATTTTTCAACGTAAGAACCATTAGTATTAACATACTTAAACCAATGTTTTTCTAATAACGCTATGCCTTCGAAAAGCATCCTTTGATAATTCTGCAAAATACGACTCCACAGTGTTTTCCAATTCCAAACGATTAAAAGCGATGCCCTCCCAGGTGTTTTTGAAATTTTGGAAAAAGATAGTGACAGGGTAAATGTTGTAATTCCTCAAAGCCGCGTTCACTGACTGCTGATTGAACAATTTGTGTTTTATGCACCCTGCAGTTGTCGTGCAGAAGAAGCTTTCTGAGCGTTTTTTTCGGGTATTACCGCTTTCAAGTTCCTAATTGTGCCTTTCCCGTTATTGTAGCCCTTTTTGGCATGTACTATGGCCATTACTTTTCCCGCAGAAAATTGCATCTTTGCCTTCTTGGGTGGTGGAGAGCCCTTATGAATCCATTGCATGGACCTTTGATTCGTGGGAGCGTCCCAGTGGTGTACGATGGTCTTATCCCCTGTTATAATTCTATAGAAGTCTTCATCTTGGGATAAAGCAAATTTGTCATCTACACAGTTTTTGTACGGGAGGAGCAGTCTGGGAATCCATCTTGCCGACACTTTGGCCATTCTCGAATCTTCGAATAGAAATTTCAAAACACTCGTTTCTGGTATTCCTACTTCTCTAGTAATAACCGAAACTTTTACTCGGCGGTCAGTCAACACCAAATCTTCAACTTTGTTGATGATTTCTTCAGTTCATGCCTCCAGAGGTCTTCCACACTTCGGGTCATCATGAACGGATTCCCTGCTCCATTTGAACCGCTTGCACCAAAATTTGACTTGGACTATTCTCTCCTTGCACTGCCACCATTCTCTCATGGATATTCTTTGGGCTACTCCCTTCTTTCGATAGAAATTTCATGACGCTTCTGTGTTGAAGATTCAAATCGCTTCTTTAAACTAATATATAAATGACAAATGGTAAGCAATTGGAACCAAACTGGGAGATGACACAGCAAAATGTCACAGAAACTTGACATAAGAAAATTGGCGCGATACCATTGTTTTCATAGCTAGGTAGATAACATAAAGAACTCCCATCGTATTTCTGAAGAAGACAATAAGTTTGTTGTCGAAACTTAAAGCTACGTTTTAATTTTATTTATTTGGTAATTTGTTTAATATGTGAAACTGCTACTACGAAGAAAACTGATTCAAAAACCTTTTTGTATAAGTGGTGAGCTGTTTAATGAGAGTTATAAACTATTAAGACTGTCGCAACCTTTATTGTGTAAATTGACATGGTCAGCGATACGGTTTTTAAAATGCCGCATTTAGAAGCGTATCATCTTACCACTTATCCAATTCGCGTTATGTATTAAATAATATTTGGATCAATTAATTTATACCCTTCTTTAAGAGTCATTTTTACTGCGACTCACTGTACATCCGAATTTTATCTGACGATTTCTTTTATTCTTTTTTTTCTTAGCTCCACTCACTTCTTCTCCTTTCGGTATTCATCGAATCGCCTCTTGCACTCCGGGATTAAGAATGCTGCTGGTTTATTATTAGGTTAGGCCGAATTTGTTATTATTATTATTAATTATGTCATTATTTTAATTTATGTGTACGTTTCCTTGGGCGATTCCTCGTTTTAATCTAACAACTGTACGGTCACACATCATTTAAATTACGATCATTTATTTTGGAAGCGACGTTAGGTGTGGATTTCCTGGTACTATTTAGTTAAGTGCGCTGTTAATTGATCAAGGAATTCAGATGAAGACTGATGATGATAGGTCCAGGTGGTGAATATCTCTATACATATGAATCGTTTTAAATTATTAGGAATTAAGAAAATATGGTTTTGGTAACAAGATTATCATGTGGATTTTACAAGCTCTAAACGCTAAGGTTTTCCACACTTTATATTCATGTTACATTTCATATTCCAAAGAAGCTGTTAAGGTTAACACTGATTTACAGAAAATCCATTTAGTATGATGCAAATAACTTAAAATGTTAAAATCGCTTACGTCTAACGTCATAGAGGTCTAATTTTCTCAACGCTTTACCGGTCGGGTATCCAAAATTATCCTAATCATTCTCGTTTATTGTAAAATGTGTAAAATATTTCTCGGACGTGCAAGAGTTGCCACCGAAACAGTTAGAGGTAATATTATAGTAAATGGAAATGTAATATAATTTACACTTATTTCAATATTACCATTATTTAACATATATGACTTAACTTAGCCTTAAAAATCGGAGATTTCTTTACATCACTTCTATTATTATATGTTTCAATAATTCACGGAATTTAAACGTCGAGTTATTGGAAGAAATATAGCTTTTAAGAAAAGAAAACATTTCGATTATGTAGGTACATATATGCGAGCTTTAGGTAAAGATTGCATTTTGACTTATATTAAATGAAAAAATTTTAAAACTATAAAAAAGTATTTTACAAATTAAGAGAGTCCGTAATTTAAAAAACATCACCATACTCTTGAAACGAAATCAAAATGCCATCATACCGTTTTACTTCTAAAGGGTGGCCCATCCGATACGCCGGATTTAATTTTAAAACGAAATTATTGTTTAATTGGGCAATTTTTATTGATTTATAAAGTAGATATGCTGAGATTAATTATGGCATATGATGTCAGCCAAATCGCCGCCGCGGCTGTGCTGGCATAAACTGGCCCTTTTGATCAAATTTTCGAAGACTTTTTCCAAGTCAGTTGGCTCAATTTCAGCAATAACGCGTTGGATTTCTGTTTTCAGTTCAGGAATTGTTTATTTACTTCACAAGACCCCAGAGCAAAAAATCGCATGGCGTCAAGTCACAAGATCTGGGCGGCCAATTAACGTCATCGTTTCTGGAAATCACACGACCAGGAAAGAAAGCTTTGTCTTAACAAATCGATGGTTTCTCTTGCGGTATGGCATGTGGCACCATCCTGTTGAAACCACATTTCTTCGAAGTCCGTATCGTCTAATTGATCCCACAAAAAAGTTCGATATCATGTCACGATATCGCACTCTATTTACAGTTAAAGCTTGGCCAAACTCATTCTCAAAAAAGAACAGTTCAATTACACCTCCAGCTCAGAATCTGCACCAAACAGCGGCTCTTTGTGGGATTTTCATTGCCCCAAAACCGACAATTCTGCTTATTAACAAAACCATCCAAATGAAAATGAGCTTCATCGTTAAAGATGTTTTTAAAAAAATTGTCATTCACCGTTTGGTTTTCCATCGCCCAATTAGCGAATTGTCTCCATTGCAGATGGTCTCGTAGCTTCAGCTCCTGAGTTAATTGAGCTTTGTAAGGGTGGAGGTGAAGGCCTTTGGTGGGAATTCATTCCAAACTGGTTCTACTAATGTTCAATTGTTGAGGACGATGACGTGTTGATGTTTCTGGATTCTCATCGATACTCCCATTGACGACCGCAATGTTTTCGGCCGACCGCACTTGAGGAGGACGCGGTAGAGTTTGTTTGTCCATAACCGAACCAGTTTCTTCAAATTTTTTAATTAATCTTCGAGCAGTAGACTCATTAAGTGAAATATGGATACCAACAATTCCACGAACTTTTCCAACAGTCTCCGCAAAACCTTCGCCAAATATGAAATGTGTTTTAACAATAACAACACATTTGCATTTTTGCGACTACAAATGACACATGTCAAACATTTTGGTTGCCAACTTACAAAAAAAGGTGGGAAATTTAAATCCCGCGTACCCGATGGGCCACTCTTTATTTTACAACATTTGTAATAGTTACAGGACTATCCAAATTACGACGGCAGCCTGAAAAGTTTCAAGCCTCAATATGAAGATGGCGCCACTCGTCAAAACTATTCTGATAATTGAGCATGCATTGAAAGATGTTGCTGATGTTAGTGCTTCTAATGTCTTATGTGCCAATAACGGCCCCAAGACTCCAGAGACGTCATCGTGTATTGCGACTAGAATTTGGTCGAAAACATCAAAATTGGAATGATGACCAGTGGGGTCAAATTTTGTTCACGAACGAGAGCCGTTTCCACATAAATTCAATTAACGGTAGAGAATGATTGCATCCATGCCAAGGAGAATAAAGTGCACCATTGACTTTTACTACTACTGTGTCTTTTGGTGGAGGTTCAATTATGGTGTGGGGCAGCACATGTTTGAGGACAGGCACAGAGTTAATGGTGATTTATGGCGGTGCCTTAACCGCAAATAGATATGCTCCAAGACCATGTGGTACCTTTTACCCCGTCTTTCGGAGAAAATTCCACCATAATGCAGGATAATATGCGCCAACATGTCGCCTACTGCGTGATTGACTTTTTAGACCAAGTGGGTATAACAACAATGAATTGGCCAGCGTATTCCCCTGACCAGAACTCGATCGAAGATATGTGGGACATGCTAGGCAGAAGATTTAAGTCAGAAATTCCTGCTGTTCAAAACATTGATTGAGGAATGCGACAAATTGCCTCAGGAACTGATCGATGACATCATCAAAAGTATAGGAAGACGAATGACTGTAGTTGTAAGAGCTCGTGGGGGGGGGGGACTAGATTAGATTAGATTCATTCTCCAGGTGGTTCTTGACCTATCCCACTGCGACCTTTTCAGATCTATCGTGGTTCCTTTATCATTAGATCAATTACGCTAGCTTTACCTCTTTTACTAGACCTAGCAGCCTTGTGAGTGATCCCTCTACGTAGGTTTCAGCTTTGGATATTCCGATTCCATTTCTAAGAGCCGTATTCTTGCTACAGTCGCACTACATGTCTCCTATTCTGTCTGGCAGAATCTACATGCTGCTTCCTCTATCAGGCCTAGGTTTCTCATATATTTCTTGAGCATACAGTGTGCTGTTGGCAGGTCTACTATTGTTCTAACAGACTTTCTGTCCCTGCTTAGTAGGTCTGCTGTAAATTTAGGCCTGTGTCTAATTGGAAATTGCTTGGTCTGTCTCTGACCTGGGCTACTCTTCCATCAGTCTTGAGGTGTTTCATTTTTCCATTGTATAGCAGTTGCTTTAACTACCGCATATGCTATGCCCACCGAATGTTTTTTGTCAGCATTTGACGATCCTGCTCGAGCGACTTCGTCTGCCTTAACATTCCCTCGATGACCTTCGTATTCTGGTACCCAGACCGGGTCACTTTAGTTCGGCTGCCCAGCCTATTGAGGGCATTCCCACACTAGTTTCGACACGCTATTGAACACACGCTTTTGAAGCAAAAGAGAAAACGGACTAGATAATTAACCAATCTCAAAATGTACAATAAAGTTATTCTGGTTAAAGCCAGTATTTTGTTCGAGTTTGATACTTTCGAAGTTTTTTCTTCTTCAACAGGATTCACGTAGTACAATCTTTGTAAAACAAATTCCAATTACTCCACCTAACGTCGTATCCAAAGAATATTTGAGAAATATTAACCATACATATACTACGAAGAAAATAATTAGATTTTATATCTGTTCCTTTAAATTTGCCTGTGCCTACGGATAAGGAATACTTTAACAAATATTAATTAATTATACTTTTAAAAAAGGCTTCAAAACATAAGATTGAAGATGTTTTCAATAAAAACTGGCAAACTACCTGAAATACCGCTGGTAATAGAAACTTTCTACCGATTTATGATATATTCTACTTGCTAAAAAACAGTTTCTGTGTGCTTCGCCCAGCACAAAGGTCATATCAACATGATCGTTTTTACTGAAATTCATCATTAATAACAAAAATGTTGTTAGTGCAACAACATACAATATCAACTGACCGGTATTTTAAAAATTACAGCAGCGAATGTTTGTAGAAAACACCGCCCACCACAAAAAAATAATAAAATACAGTAATTTTTTTGTGTTAAATATATGTTATTAAAATTCTAAAACGACGGCAGATATGTATAAGGAACCCTTATACTAATTGATGTGGAATTTAATTTGCCATAATATGGAAACATAATATACAGGGTGCTCCATTTGAAATGATTGAGAAAAATAGCCGTGGAGTTGTCCATATTGAAAAAATCATTTTGAACGCCCTGTATAATATTGCAGCACGAAACTTACAAAAATGCACTGCCGAAGCCTTAGCAGAAACAGAGTACAAATATTATTTGTTGAACTTCGTGTTTGCGAATGTAGCGATTTTTCAAGTAGAAGTATGAAATAGCCAATTCTTTTCATCTTGGAATTGGCTCGGCAACCTATGATTGGACATCGCTAATATTTTCAACATGCATACTGACCATCGATGGGCATAAACAACTGCAAAAATATACGGGATGTTCCATTAAAAAAATGAGCCGACCATCGACACTCTTTTTTGGGACATGCTGTATAATTGAAAATAATTTTAGAATATGCATATTGTCCTCTTAAATACTTGCTGAAAATTTTAACTTCATATCTTCAATAGCAACTGAGAAACAGAAGACAGACGCATTATTGCAGGACCCTGTATAGTTAAGTAATATGTTGACTAAAACTTATCAGAGAATCAAATACGCTCAATTATTTTTAAATTATAGCAGTTTGCTGTAAGGATGTCAACAAAATGCAACAAAACTGTTACACAATGATGTATAGAATCCACTAAATCCAGGCCATTTTTGTGTATATAGATACAATTCAATTTGTATCTATTAAATATTTAAGTAGACTACTCTCTTTCCAAGAAGAACAGGTGTACACAATCCATTTCAACAAGCTCTGCTACACCCATCGTTAATAAATGCAAGGAATTATTTCAAGTAGCAAATACCTAGAAGGTTCCACCGCTTCTAAAAGCCAGTAGGCAGCAGATTTTAGAATAAATAGTGTAACAGGTCAATAAGTGAGCAGACGGCTATCATAAACCATTCGAAATAATCCCCTTTGGAGGTTAAACGTGAACCCATTGAAAGCTTTCCATTTGTAATACGCACGTAAGTACCTGACTTAATCTTTGGTTTAAAATCAATTGATTTATTAGGAGATTAGGTCTGATTATTTATTTTAATGATTTTCTGGAATTTTCGAAGCTAGATAGAAAATAAGGTAATGAGAAATAGGTATGGCGCGTTAACAAGTTGGTCATAGAGTATATTCCTTGCTAAACAAAAAAAATATTACATTTGTGAAAGTGAAAAATCAAAATAGAAATATTCCCAAAGTAAAAATATTAAAAAAAAAAAAGTAACAGCAACACTCTATGTTAAATGCAACTAGAGTTTTTGTTAGAGCAACTACATATTTTACTGGATTAAATATACGTGTTGTAATTCTTAGAATAAATTGTTGTTATTTAAAAAATACAAGGGTTTGTTGTCACAAAACTTTCTCTGTGTATTGACATGATTTCTTTTATGTAACTAAAAAGCCTCTTTGTGTTGAACTTGATTAAGTGAACAGAACATATTTTTGGAACAATCAAACTTAATCAACAAAATTATTTATTACAAACAAATGTAGAAGTACGAAATCTGTACTTTGTAACAAATCATTTTATTGCACCTTTGTGCAGTTCTATCTTCCAAATTACTTATTAAAATCTCATCTGCATTCATCCATTGTTTACCTTCTTAAACAAAATAAAAAATTAACCAACACGTCAGATTCCTATAATTTAGACGTATTACCTCCTTTCATATGAAAAGAAGGTGAAGAAACAATAGAAAATGAACAAAAACGAACGCATAATACACCAATCTAAGACACCTATGTTTTGTATCACAATACGATAATAACAACGACAAAGAACGAATGACTGCTGCCGTTATAGGTATACTGTTCCTTGTGCTGCTGTTTCTGCTGCGTGTATATGTAAACAGTGTGGTCTTTAAGCGGCGCGGCGATCCCGGCGTAAAATTTTCCTTCAATACCCTGGGTAACGAGAGGCCACGGGCAGTCATAACAGGAGAAATAAGCGCATAGAAGCTGCAGCGGGAGAAAGAGAGGTAAAGGGAGAGAAAAGTCAAGCTATTACCAAGCGGTTAGGACTGATTGTTCGGCTGACAGTGACAGAGCGCGGACAGTTAGGTGACAACAAAGAAAGCATTAAAATCTCAGGAGGGCACCCGCCAAGAAGGATTAACTTCTCCGCTACTGTACGGAGCTCGAGCACCCGTCGAGAGAGGAAAAAGATTAGTCCGGCTATTCTAATGAGAGCATTTGCCGTGTTATTATTATCCTTTTATGCTTACGTACTACTATATATTTTATATATAGGCGTCTTTTTCTAACTTTGTCGTTTTTATGAAGCATCCGCGTGTCTAAATGTATAATCACGAATCGAGCTTGTACAACGACCCACAGTGAAAATGATGTACCGATTAATTAATAGATAATCATAATAAGTCCTGTTTTTATTTTCAATGCTCCACTTACAAAGTAATTTTGAATTACTTACAGTAAGTGTTTTGTGTTTGACTGTTTTTTTTGAAATTCTGTTTTCTTCCTTTTTTCTAGTTAATATTGTAAGTCTTTTTGTTGTAAATCCCCTCCAATTGCTTTTCTTACCTTTTTGGGTTTATTTTTCTTCCTTATTTCCTTCGAAATGCTTTTTGATTACATTTAAAACGTTTCCCAAATAAACATAATACTTTGAATGTTGTTTAAAATGTCTGTTTTTATATCTACACTCTAACAAAGATTTGGTAAAATTCATTTACGAGAAGAAAAAATCCTTTCGCAGGTAGTAAAATCCACCTACGAAAATATTTTGCTAAGACCTGCTTGCTAACATAGAATTTTTTTTAATAACAGTTTTCCCTTCATGGACAATTTCTGTATGTCCTAAATGTGAATTACCGTTGGAAAACATTTTCAAATCTTAATACTTACAGAATTTCCTATTGGTAAATTGAAACATATACGAGTTATTCAATTTAAGAAATATAATCAATTCGAGATAGCGCTGAAATGCAATTATTTTTACCATTTAAATTTAGAAATGAAATCTAATAGTCTACCGGCCATAATTATTTGATTAATATTATGAATTTAGATTTAATAGTTATTCTGTCTAATGTTCTTCCTTAAAAAAATTATCTAAAATCAGTATTAAAATTCCGAAAACAAGAGAGTTACCTACAGAAATGCGCATAGTGATTGTTGCTTTGCATGATCTTGGCCAAAGTCACACATTATTAAATAGAAAACGAACAGGACGACGGAAAGTGACAACACCAGGGGAAGATCGTCAAATAATTAATATGAGTAAACGGAATAGACGAAAAACTACACTTGAAAGAACAGCTGAAATAAAATTAAGCGTGAAAAACAAGTTAATTTAACCACCGTGAAAAAGAGGTTAAGAGATTATGGTTTATTTGGCCGAATAGCGTTGCGTAAACCACCCATACGCAACCAAAATATAAAAAAACCGGGCTAGAAAAGGTTGGGTAAAATGTCGTTTTTAACCGGTTCCAATTTTAAATTTTATAATAGAATAAAGACTAAAACATTATTTATAAGTATTTCTTTGGGTGTGCAAATTATTATGCCCGGTAGTGTATATCTTATCTCAATCACTACATTAGTCTTTTGCTATTGACTGTAGCTTTCCAGAGCGCGGCTAAATTCCTAGTTCCATTCCGCTCCGTAACAAGCCGGTATAAATATCGACGGCCGCGCGTAAAATATATGGTTGCAAGCCCGGGAACAATTCACACGCCGCGGACACAAAGCGCACTCACACAGCACACAACACCACTCCATGCAGGGCTCTCACGTAATCATAATCTCGACGAATCTTAAATTCCGCGCGCATTCCTCCATTCAACAAAAAAGAATCGGTCGAGAATACGCCGCTCCGTAAGAAAGGCTGGAGAGCTTCAGCTCTCCGAGTTCGTAGGTGTAAATTACAGAAATCGAAATAAGATCCTCGGTATTGTACATAAGTACGTCGGGTCGCACATTCGGTACGATTGTAGCCATCAGACAACGCGAACACCCGGCATTTCCAAATTAGTTTTCCCTTGTATAGAAGACACGAAGCTAATCGAGATAATGATATGCGAGAGGTGTAAATTACTAGATGACGGCTACGAGAAGAATAACAAGAATAACTAGCTTAGATATAATATTATTGCGAAATGGCCATCGCATAGGTGCATCTATAATATTGATTTTGATTTGGAAAGGAACGTACATTGTATTTTTTTACTAATCATTTTCTCTGTATTGTAATTTCAGTTTTATGTTACTTACATGAACAATAACAATAGTTAATCTCCGGATAAATATACAATGTGACGAAAAAAACGAATCACCTATAAATGTACTTATTTTTTAACCAAATTTTGTACAGATGTTTATGGTGTTATGAATACACAAAGTGTCTCAGAGGGTTTTGCACATTTAATTTATCTATAACATTAAAGCCCGTTGAGGTATAATTGCCTGATTTTTTGCAATGTGCTACGCTTTCATTTGCAATTCCATGCATATAACAGAAATCGTTTGCCTTCATGCTCCTTGTAAGAACATATTTAAAAGCTGAGCTAGCCCTCCTAATAATAACCATAGCTGATTGGAGATGTAGCAAATGAGTAAAACAAGCCTTGGAAATTTAATAATTGACATGTGTCACAATGGAACGGTTTGATGTCCAACAACGTACGTTGTGTGTTCGCAGTTTTTATGAATTGAATCATTCTTAGATTACACCTCGGCGTCGCACTATAGGGCCGCTGCGTAAAAACCTGACCAAAAATGATTTTTATGGAATTCAACATATTGCTTTGATTTATTTTTTTTTTTTAGTATAGCTAACATATTGAAATTTGTTAACCCATACATTTTTTTGTTTTAATCCATTTGTCAAAGAATCGACTATGAGTTTAGCGTATAAAGCGAAGTTCTGTACGCTAAGAATTTGGAGCGTTGTTTAATTAAAATAACCGCTTAAAAGTGATTATCTCATACAATGTTCTACACCAACAGAAAGGGTGTTCTATATACTTCCTTATGAAATTTTAGTTATATTTAAATAAATGTCTATTTTTCTATGTACTGCAATTAAGTAGGCACATGTTAGAAATTCTATTTCTAAAGCTGTCGTAAGGTTTTAATTGTTATCAGGGTTTGCCCCTGTAAAAAATGTTGGTTCAAAAGACAGAAAATTTTATGCATTATGCGATCCAGAAAGAAAAACCTGCTACCTGATTGCACTTTCTTGTTTTTTTTTCCAGTAATACGGAATGCTGCGCTCAGAGTACATATTATAATATTATGTGCTGTAGTAACTTACGGTTTCTTAAGTTGCCACGTCCTGAATATTGTTTGTATTTTTTAGGCTTTTTTTTAACTAACTGTAAGTTTTTAAGCCATATTATGTATTTCGAAATTTTTACCCCTCAATAATAATAATTATTAAAACACATTACAATTGTGTTTGTTGCATATCTAATTTACTAATAATGTATAACTGGCTTACGGTATAGAAATTCTAAATACACAATTTATGTATTTCGATCCTAAAGGATATTTTTGTGGTTTCTTGATAACTAAATAACATTTAAAATAATCCGGGGTAAATATTTTTAATAACATGTTGATGACGTAAAAATAAAAGCAACTTGCTTATTGAGTATTATCAAAACCATATCTAACCGCAAAGTCAATACATTTGATGATGCTAGGATTTTGAAAATATTGCTTTCTTGTCAATACCATTATTTTTGTTTGTTTGAATATTTCTCTACCTATATAAAGTCAATACAATATACCTACATTTGTGCATTGGTTATTTATACCCTACAGTATAAAATATTTGATTATTTTGTTAGAATATTTTACAATGAGTTCTTTTAATATTATTAAACGAGACTTATGTCTGGCTTTCATTGAACATGAAAGTCAAGATATCGGCAGCAGCATACAGCAGAAAGATATATCAAAGACACATTTAATCTTTCTGAGAGTAATTTATCTTGTGTAATTGTGAAGATACAAAAATATTTGTTACCTGGATTTAATTCCGATGGAATAAAGCAGGAAGAATAAAAGCTAAATTTTTGGAGACCAATCGACCAATGGTTAGCTGATGAGTCTTCAGTACCTGAACATAAACGAGGACGACCATGTAAGTCATATGAAGAATCGGCGGAAGTGACAACATAGGAAAGCAATAAAATTATTTCGCGAATCAGGGTTAGACCTCATCCATCAATCCTACATTCAAGGGCTGCGTTCACTCGGTGAAACAAAAGAAGCATTAATTGTACGAGAGTTACGCTTAACATCATTAGAAACTATGGAGTTTCTCTATCAAATATTAAAGAAGGGGCGCTCCTCTACTGTTGCTTATAGTACCGATGAAGCTCTAGCTGTTTACAGTTTTTTAACCTAACGCAATTCCTAACCGCCTATATTAAGATATTTATAAATTTATTTGAGTTTTTTTACATTTTTAATCTTGATTTAAAATGAGTTTTCTTATTTATTTGGCCAAATAGTGAATTTTGTGCCATGATTGCTTGCTTCTTTCCGTGTATTGGGCATGTCGCAAGGGTTGCTTTGTAGGATGAACAGTTAATGCTAAGTGGTATACAAGAATTTGTTTGCCAGAAGTCATCAATGAAATCAGGAAAACCAATCGAGAGTGTCGCATCATCTTTCACCATGGAAATGCCAATTTTGACACTGCCCGTCAAACAATTGATTATTTGAAAGAGAAGAACATCGAATTAATGCCCCTTTTCCCATATCACCCGATTTATCGCCTAACGACTCCTCAAGAAGCTGTTGTCTTCAAGATAGAAAATGCAGAAAGCGTATAAATCTTAATGGCGAATGATTTGAAAATCAATAGAACGATTTGTACCAAAAAGTATTTTTCTTTCATTGTTTTTAACTAAACTAGGAAGATAAGGATAGCTGTCTTCATTTTATAATTGCTAGTATATATCTAATATAAATTAGATTTTTTATAGAAAAAAAGGAAATTTATTTCCAAATTCCATTTGAAAAATTATAATCTTTCGTAATAGATAGCAATTTCTTGATTTCACTTTTCATTTCAATGAAGATATAGTACTAAATCTTTTTTTTCCCTAATCTAAAACACATCGTTACTATCTCTTAGTATCGAAAGAAACGATAACATAAATCAAAGACAACGACAGCAAACCATACTAATACATATATATATATATATAAAAAACTAGATTATAGTGTCGGAAATTGATAGCAATAATACGAACGGATCCGACAATCTATACTGGCTACGCGTATTAGCTAGGTCTTTCGTTTTATTTCTAACCGGGACAAGAGAAGACTACTAACGATGTCCATGTCCGCACAACTAACATCATCAATTGCACAATACTGTCGTAATGACCGAGATGAAGAAAACATTATGAGGTTTTGTAACGCGTTAGATTCCCAACGGTGATAAGCGACATATACTGCAACTGCAAAAAGGCATCGGAGCCCAGGCAGCGTACACACTGGTAACCAGGGACTTGCGGGGCAGTGTCAATTTTATCTGATCGGATTCAACGGCTCCGATTTGTGTATTGACGGCGGAACGATTCTATCTTATTCTATAATATGTGTAGCTTATACAATATAGAAATAATAAAAGGTGGTATCGATGACTTCAAACGTGAAATATGATGGAAATGTTGCGTTGAAATTGATAACGTAACGTTCATACTTTTGTTAGAGGTTCTGTGCAGATGTTCCATACGTTAGATGCAGGAAATTTTCTGTTCTAGACAGTAATGGTAATATTTCTCCTATTTACATTAATTACTAGCACATATTCTAAGTGTTCTTCCTTAACATGGATCCTTTTCGTAATTGCAATATTCATAAGCATAGATAACTTTTTTTTAATATCACAATTAGTGAGATATGTACTGAAATATCTTTCTCAGGGTTTCTACTCTAAATTTTGTTAAATTTTCAAATTTAACTCTATTTAATGATTTTCGTAGGTTCGGGGGTATCCCTAGATATCAACTAACCTTTAAACTTTCGACCGACGCCAATGTAAATAAACACCCTGTTTAAATACACACCACAGGAACTGCCTGTTCTTGATATTTAACCCAATTTGACTTTCTAATAATGACTTTCAATACACCACGAACACTTATCTTTGATTTTTCACGACAGACTTTGATTCGACCAAGGCCGAATAAAGATTGATAATTGAGGGCGTCCTTTCTCTTTCTTTTTTTTTTAAATCGCAAAAACCGGCGATTGTTTTCTTCCACACCCAATTTTGATAATTTGCGTAAATAGAAACTACCTCTTGATGACTTTCAATCTAAATGATATTTGTACTCGGGAACGAATGCAGTGATTAAACCCAGGAGGTTGTTTGTTGATGATTCTTGATACGAATTGTCCCCAAAAGTTTTAAAAAGAAAAATCCACTAAATTTAGGGGAAACCTTTCAGATAAGGATTTAATTCACGAAATATTATCTGTTGTGTTTTGAAATTTCGTTGTTCTTTTGACGTTTTTTACATAATTTAAAGGTAATTGAATAGGAAGATTGATAAACGGTAAATTGTCCATGATACCCCACACTGTCGTTATCGGGACTTAAAATTAATTTCTACCCCCCGCGCCAAGGACGGTTGGCGGGAGGGGGGAAATGGTAACCCATTTACCAATTATCCCCCCCGCAAAAGGGGTTTTTGGTTCCCAAACAAAAGTGGCCAGCCTGACTTTTCTTCGGACCGAAATGACAACCGAGAGAAATTGTCGTCGTCGTAAACACGACGTTGAACATAACATAACAGTACATTAAAAACAGATACTCGATTAGTATTCAGTAACATACTAATAATTCAATTTTATTACTAAACATGGTATCCTTGTAAGTCCATACACATTTCCCAGCGATGCCCCCATTTCTTTAATTCGTACAAATAGTAGTTGACAACTAGTTCGGCAAAATAGGTCTTTATTCAATGAAAATCTCTGCAGGGGATACCAGTATCAATTGTAACATTCGAGATATTGTGCCATCCACCGAATTTATTAAGAATGAGTCACCTATACAAATAAGTCCGTTTGAATGTATTTAGACAAAGGTGGTGTTTAACCGATTTTTTAAATAAATGTGTTTTTAACCTTGCAAGGTACATAAGTAATCGATATTTTAATAATTTTGTAATAATAAGTTTATTATCATTATTCCATTGTAATCAGCGTATGTTTGTAAGTTTTTTATGACTACTAACCCGGGCAAATATGCTATAACAGCCAGAGGCGTCGACCATAAAGTTTACACAAAAAAAGAAGGGAAAAATAAATTACAAAACCTGTGAAACACTTACCGTTTTAAAAGTCTTCCGTGAAATCACAAACTGGGTAACATCTGTTAAATATTTGAATCATTAGGTATGTTTCTACAGCTGTTTCAGTCAAGTGAGTACGACGTACGGAATAATTTTTTTTTAATGCCAAAAACGACCGTCGACATCTAGCGATGTTATATTTGCATATTTAAAATAATCTTTGAAACAACTTAATGCATCTTCACACGCACCTTCACAAATTTGTCTTAATATAAGAAAATCGAGTCTTTCTCTAAAACACTTTCAAATTGTCGTATTACACACCAATTTGTTTTGCCTTCTACAGCGCATAACTGTGCGTGAACGTCATTCACAATTTGAACAGAATCCACTACCGACATCGAAACATTTTGTAATTTTCCTATTCCCTCCGCTAGTCCGAAGTAATTGTTGTGAATAGTTTGTAAATCTCTTTTTACCTGACTATCTTGAAATATTTCCTGGCTTTTCTTGATTGCTGCAGTTTCTGTCGGATTGAATTTTAAAATTACCGTCTTTACTTAATTAAAATATTTGTTGTAGTAAAACGCAGCCTGCAACCATGTTCCCCAACGTGTAACAATCGGCTATGGTGGTTCAGGTAAATCAGGACACAGTTTGTGAAATAGTCGAGTACGTTTCGGGGGCTTTGAAACACGCCTTTTTCTAGCAATCAGTGCATTTACTAGTGGAAAACATGTAGGAATAGTTTGTGCCGCAAGATTTAGAGTATGGATTTTACACGTTACATGTAAGAAGCTACCACTGTGTTCGCTAAGAGATCGGCCCAAAGAACGCATTTGTTCAATGGGTTCAACACCACCTTTAAAATCTCATCGGCAGTACAATTTATAACTCTTTTGAAAGCAAGTAAGGAGGAGGATGACGGTCGGTGTGGTTCCATTGTACGTACCATTACATTAACCACAGAATCTTTTTGACGATCTGTTGTTTCGTCCGCACGCAACCATAATTTTTTATCTTTCAATTCCGTTTTCATTCTTTTTTCTATATCTACACGAGCAAATGGCACTACATTTCGTATCGATGTCCGACTAGGTAATTTACAGTCCGAATATTTAGTCCAGAAGGAGACAAATGCTTCTTTGTCTAGTAAACGAAACGATAGATTACATAAAATAAGAGTAACACATAAATCAAATGTAAATTTTTCTTGGTCTCGTATGTCACTTTTTGCAGAAGAATGCTGTTTGCTTTCGATGTAACGTTGACAATGGCTTCTGGACCAACACATTAAAGGGATTTTACAAACATTGAATTTTAGCGCCATCAAAAATTAAGTCCGGCATGTCCACTATAAAGTTTTTAACTGTGTCTGCCATTGGTCGTTTTCGCGACGTACCTAACTGCGATATTTTTGAAGCAAACATAAGCGTACAGTTACGAAATAAGCTACGACAGCCTACATATACACAGAACTACTCGCATACAGCATCGATTTAGTACTGACGCTGTGAGTGTGCCCTTGAAATGCAAGAACTTAATCACGGCTCGATATTCTGATACAAGCGACTGTTAAGCAACAACTGAGCGTTCAACATGGCTGAAATTTTTAAATGTATCTTTCAACGCGTGCGCAATCATGTTCCAGAATTATTTTGATGAGTAACACCATCTTCATGTTGAGGCCAGAAATTTTTCAGACTTCCCTCGTATATCTGTAATTTTCATTATATACAACATTCTCGTTGCAAAAACTTTTACATTCAGAGCTGGAACATTTTATTTTAAAACGCTACTTTCAATATAATTTCTACACCCAATTTTTTCTGCAGCAACAAGATATGCTCATGTTGGCTAATATTTAATTGACTTGAAAATAGTATTGTTCTTGAATTGATTCTTTCAATGACTTCCAGTCATTAGTTATTATTATTCAGGTTACCCAGTACTTTACAGACCTACTGTACATTAAACAAATTTGGCCCTTTATTCCTACAACGGAAACAGCATTGTCATTGTCACTATATCAATTCTGTGCCTATTGCTTCCTGTGTACCTATTGCTTCCTTTATGTAAAAATAATCTAAAAATATTAATATATTTTTATATAAATCGGGCATAATTGCGTTAAATGGGTCCCACATTTCGAAAAGAAACACTTATCTCTCTCAATTAAAATATTTGGTTGTTTCAATGCATCCACCAAGGACCTTTTTTCCCCTAACTAAATTGGTGACGTTCACATTACACCTTTACCTCAAACAACGGGATCACTGGAAACAGTAACCCGCTAATAACGGTAGAGACTGACCGTCTAACAGCCCACCGTTCCCCGTTGTTGTTCTTAAAGCCTAACAATATGATGTGCTCGACCACGATTTATGACACCGATTTGCCTTTTGGTTCAAAGAAAAACGTTTTCGCTGCAGGCCGAAAGGATTACGCTCTACGGCCAAGCAAGCGGACAACCACTCGTTTATTAAAAGCCCGGGGTACCAAAACAGCTACCGGAACGCCCTGGTAAGAGCATATTGAGCGTGCTGTGTTTGCCGGGCTACCATACGCCTGTTGTAAATCACGATCTAAGACACAAATTTTAGAATATGAATCGAGCACCATCATTATAACGTTCTCGGTATTCTGACAGTCGATAATGTCGGAGTCCTGGTAAAATTTACAACGTACCGTAATCCCCAGCCTTCAGTGCACCTAGTTTCCTTTCGATAATCGGTTGAAACTTCGAAATTTGTTCCAGGAGCTGTAAAGAAGGGGTTTTTCTTCATTATTCTCTTGGAGGGCTTGTGTTGACAGAAGGGATTATGTTACAGTTCTATTTTAACATGTAAATGAAGATATGGAAGGGAAGTTACTTAAAATTCCTTGGTCGTAATTAAGATTGCTACTGTTGATTGATTTGCTTGTCTTTTATGGTTAAACACAACGTACAACGTAAATTAGCTTTGTTTTAATTCAAATGCAAATAGACGCTGAAATCCTTTTTGATTACAACACGGATATTTCGTAGTGTATTAAACAAGGTAAGCGCAATTAATAATGTGCATATAAATAATATGCATTTCAAGAATTCAAAGTAAAAAATCCTTTATTTTAAGATGGAACTGCTGATTTATGAACAATACCTAAACGCTTTCTGGATATAAGAATACTATTTACTCTCCTTACCTACCTTATCCGGCTTTTTTCAAATTTTCTACAAGATTTTCTTGAATCAAGTTAACAAATAATAATAATAATTTGGAAAGGAGTACTACGATCGTACAACGTCAGGAAGAAAGGTGGTTGCACTGTAGCAATAGATAAAACTTAATACATGGAAAATACTATACCACCACTACAAGATTCATCGACATATAAACTTCTGAAAAATGGTCCAACTGAAACTATTCAGAGAAAATATAATACACTTCTCAAAAACATTTGTCGGATGAACAACTTCAGCACCTAACAATCTACAATTCAAACTTTCCAAAACTCTATTGCTTACCGAAAATGCACAAACCAAATATTCCATTCCGTCCTATTGTTAGTTCTATCAATTCAACGATCTACAATTTTTCAACATTTCTTTCGCGAATTTTAATAGACTCACTATCAGAGATCACCAGCTACAATGTTAAAGATGCATTTTCATTTGCTAATAGAATTCATGGTTTTATATTTCCAAATAATTATATTTTAATATCTTTAGACATCGTTTCGTTGTTCGCTAACATTCCCCTGCAACTATTGCTAAACATTCTGGAACCAAAGGGGATTTATTGTCAAAAATCACACATCGTTATCGTTGAATTCATTTTTACAGTTGACGTCCTTCATTTTCAACAACTGTTATTTTGCTTTTAATAAAAAGTTTTATTTTCAAATTTTTGGAACACTTATGGGTTCGCCCATAAGTCCCATTTTAGTTATAGTTGTTATGGATCTTTTGGATAGTATGATACCACAATTGCCTTTTCGTCTACTATTCTTTTTAAGTATGTTGATGACATCGTTTGTGCCTTCCGCATGACCATATATACTTCAAACTTTCAACTCATTCAATCAGCATCTTCAATTTACTATTGAAATTGAACAACATAATAGTATAGCATTTTACATACGAATCACCATGGATTTAGGAAGAACAAGTCCACTACCACCGGCCTATTATCACTCTACGATATCTTACTAGAACAGATTGATAACAGAAATTCTCCGTTGGCAATCTTTTGTGATTTTAGCAAGGCCTTCGACTGTTTACAACATTCCATATTGCTGAATAAGTTAAATAGTTATGGTATCAGAGGAAATGCTTTAGAGTGGATATGCTCATACCTTAGCGGCCGCATGCAATACGTACGGATACAATATAAACAGGAGGCATCCTCTTAGAAGCGTTAGATCCGGTTGTCTGCCTATTCCTCATGGCGTTTTTCAGGGAACTACATTGGGTCCAGTTCTATTCAACCTATATACAAATGACATATATAACTTCTGCTCTGATTTATTAATTTTCATGTATGCGGATGACACCACCGTACTCGCAACTGGCTCAACTCTATCTGAGACCGAGGCATTAGCAAATAGTGCCATAAATAGGCCATATGACTGATTTTGTGCCAATAAGCTAAGCTTTAACGAGGAGAAGACAAGCTCTTTGCTTTTTCACACGCGCCAGCGAACACAAAATATACATGCTTCATTAACTATTCACGATAAACCCATCTCCCAAAAAGAGATAACAAAATTTCTCGGAGTGCATGTTCAGGATAACTTGCTCTGGAATGTTCACTGTGACCACCTAGTGAAAATGTTAAATACCAAAACGTTTCTGTTTCGCAGCCTGAAGGATCAGGTATCATTACATAGATTGCTGTCTGTATATTATACTGAAATACAGTCGCGGTTGGGATATGGCATACTCCTCTGGGGATCTTCATCTACTGTTGCCAAAGTCTTTGTAGCACAGAAGCAACTTGTTAGAATATTGGGCGAGCTAAAACCTACAGAATCATGTAAACCTCTCTTTCAAACGTTGCGTGTTCTAACTCTTCCGTCTTTATACATCCTTGAAGCCATGTGTTACCACCATAATCACAAGGAGGAGTATACCGTTATAAAAGACATACATCCCTATGAAACCCGGCGAAGAAGTGATCTCCATATTTCTAGATGTACGCTCATTCACTGATGGAGGATTAACAAGCAGTGGGAAAAATTATACAATAAACTACCTCGCGAAATAAGAGTTAGCGCCAGATTTAAGCAGTCTACTAAGAGGTATTTAATAGAGCAAAGCTACTACAGTGTAGAAGAGTTTCTCAACCCTAGCAAGTAATCTATAGGGATAATCCACCCCATCGCTACGTTTCGTATTTATCCTCATGTTTAATTTAGTTTAGCATTATTCTTTATTTTGTTTTTGTTTCCTATCCTTTTGTTTGATTAGTTGATCTTTTCTTGCTTTTTGTTTTAGAATTTTGTATTCGACCATTGATTTTATATCCTTTCGGATAATTTTAATCAATAAAAGTATTATTATTATTATTATTATTATTATTATTATTTTTTTTATTTTTATTATTATTATTATTATTATTATTATACACTTTTTGGATACAAAATTGATCAGAACCAACGATGGTACAATTATTACTGATTGGTATCAAAAACCTATAGCTTCAGGGAGGTTCCTAAATTACTATTCTAACCACCCTAGAAATCAAAAATTCAATACAGTCATAGCAATGAAAAATCGTGTAACACATAAATCTCACCAAAATTTTCTGCAGAAAAACTTGAAAAAACTGTTTAGTTTGTTTGCCAATAAGAGATACCCCAAGCCACTTTTAAACAAATTAATATATAATTCCAATTTTTATGATGGTCCTTGAATCACTGAGATGTTATATTTAAATACAAAAAATTACCTTTCATACAAAATTTAACAAACAAGATAGTTAACATTTTTTAACCTTTCAATCAACTTTGCATAGCCAAGTATAATTCTACTAAAGTCAGAAATTTATTCACTACTATCAAAGATAAAACTCTTACGGACTGTAGTAATACCTAGGTCAAACGTCACAATGGCTTAAACATCGAATAAGCCAACATAGAAGTGATTGTAGGTTGGGCGAAAGATCTTGTGCTTTGGCCAATCACACAGAAGAAAAGGATCACCTTTTTGATTTCGAGAACGTTAAAATTTTGGATATTGAAAGCGTTTACGAAAACCGATTTTTCTTTGAAATGTACCATATTCAAAAAAATAGCACCATTAATTTTAAGTCAGACACATATCAGTTAAGTCATATATACTGTAATATTTTACTACATAAGAAGTAGTAGTTTAATTTTTTGGAAAGTGCATGTATATCTGTTTTCATCTCAGCTGTAGTCCTTTCCTGTCTAGTGTGTTTTTCAATTATTTTGAGCAAGTTTGTCAATTTTCAATTCTTAGATTATAAATTGTTGGTTAAAGGTTTATATTTTAATATTTGATCTAGTCTCTTCGCCTGTTGGAACTGTATTAACGTCATTTAAATTTTAAATTACGATTTTATCTTGAAAATAATTTAAAAAAATAATGTTAGTAAAGTGTTCAATCTTTTAAATTAATGACCGATTACCCGTTTTAATTATTTTCTTCCCAATAATAATAATTAGAGAGCGGAATTTATGCAATTTGCATTTCCCATATTTTTGTAAGTACTTGAAGGTGAAAAACATTATTGTTACTTGGATGTAGTTAGCAGAGTTATATATTTTAATTTTAATATTTGACACTATCTCCAGTTGCTTATATATAATTCTGGCCTGATGATGTGTTGGCAAAACAGGGAACCGGTCGCCTAATACGATTAATAGAATTTAGTGTGATTTGGACCATTGTTTTCATTACTACTACGTTTGCGTACTTCATCTCACATAGAATCACTATGGATTATTCAGTAATAACAAAATTGTATATCCCTTTTACTCTTAGGAATACATCGCAATCTCACGTCAAAGGAACGTATCTGATAAACGCTTTAATTAGATTTCCAAAGAAAAAATTTGACGGATTCGATTTTGATATGGGATTGTTTACACAGCCGCCTATTAAATTTCGCTTAATACCTCTTAAAATCCGCTTTCTTCTTATTCTTTTCCAACGCTCAACGTTTATGAATAAAAAAAAGAACATCAATCGAAATTTCCGACGGCCCGTGTAACCTTAGCGTTGAGATACGCAACGGTAATTCGTCATACCGGGGCGTTAATCATTCACAATTACGGATGGATCGAAGAGATCGGATATGGCATCGAACGTTAAGCCCAGGTGATTAGACGATGACGTTATACAGGATAGAGGAGAGAAATATTTAGTGAAGTTGGTAGAAGGGAGGGCCGTCTTTCCCATAGACCACGTGTTGTTCGGTGCGCGGACGGGTCGGGACACACCGCGGGGTGCCGCAAGGGCCGTTACCCGCACCACACATGCACAGACAAGTATATACGTACACATCCGAAGAAGATAGAGTTAACATTTGAGATCGTCATCGCCTTTTACGGTGTGCATTGTGTACGAGGTGTGACAATTTAATTGTCGGTATCTTCTACTTTGTAACATACCAAGAGACAGTTTAGAGTTCCATGTTGAATACTAACTGCATCCGCATTGGATTGATATGAAGACATAGTTCTGTTATATCAGGTTTACACTGATTTTGATATGTTATTTAATAGTAAAGATGTTTATTTATTCTAAAGACATAAAGAAACAACGTATACCAAACTTTGCATCAAAAGAAAAAAAAGAAAATCACAAAAATAACAAAAATTCAAAACGGTACCCATGCAAACTAGTATCTATGTTCAGAAAGAGTAAAATAAATGATGGCTTAATAAAAAACAGATAATTGTAACATAAGGTAAAGAATATAAACCAAATTTAGCTCGATATGAGAGACCTTTATAACGTGAAAACTATCTCAAGAACCTAAATTCAAAGAAAAATCCAATACAAGTAAGAATTAACAATAATTCTTAATAAACATGTATATTACTTGTCAGGCATAAATTTGTCTCCACTGTAATAAGAATTCTTGACAAAGTATGTCTTAAGATCTTGTTTAACATTCTTAGATTGGTTTATACATTGAGGAACCTCATTGTATATTCTTAAGCCATGAAAATTTTTGAGTTTTTGTTTATTTCACTTTTAGATTTAGTTCCTTGTGGTGCAGATTATGTATGTGTCTAGTCTCATAAGTAATCTGGGCAAACAGCGCTAACAGTCAGTGTAGTAGATATGTGGTGCGGAGTCGGCGATTATTTATTTGACGCGTTCACAGCGTCAGTACTAAATCGATGCTATATGCGAGTAGCTCTGTGTATATGTAGGCTGTCGCAACTTATTTCGTAATTGTACGCTTATGTTTGCTTGAAAAATGTCTCAGTTAGGCACGTCGCGAAAACGATCAATGGCAGACACAGTTAAAAACTTTATAGTGGACATGCCAGACATAATTTTTGATGACGCTAAAATTCAATATCTAGTTTGTAAAATTCCTTTAATGTGTTGGTTCAGAAGCCATTGTCAACGTCACATCGAAAACAAACAGCATTCTTTTGTAAAAAGTGGCAAACGAGACCAAGAAAAATTTACATTTGATTTATGTGTTACTCTTATTTTATGTAATCTATCGTTTCGTTTACTAGACAGAGAAGCATTTGTCTCCTTCTGGAATAAATATGCGGACTATAAATTACCTAGTCGGACATCAATACGAAATGTAGTGCCATTTGCTCGTGAACATGTAGAAAAAAGAATGAAAACGGAATTGAAAGATAAGACACTGTGGTTGTGTGTGGACGAAACAACAGATCGTCAAAAACATTCTGTAGTTAATGTAATGGTGCGTACTATACCATCATCCTCCTCCTTACTTGCTTCCAAAAGGGTCGTACTTGACTGAAAAAAAAGTTTTTGTGTAAACTTTTATGCGTTCGCCACGCCTCTGGCTGTTACCGCATATTTGCCCAGGTTACTCATAAGTATGGAAAACACTATTCGAAAGACATGCAGAAATATTGTCGTAAAAGTAGCATCAGACATTTCAGATGTCAAGCATTCCACAGGTTACGTACATGTTAAATTTGTGCTTCGTACCAAATTTGCTGAAAACTAGATACTTATTCAATTTTTTTTTTAAAATTGTTGTTCTAAATTTTGATGTTATCTTTAATTTAGCAACAATTTGATGAAGATAGCGCATCATCTTACAAAGATAATTATTTTTTTATGCGTTACGTACACGAGTCAAAAGCTGACATTTAAAATAAGGCTTCTACAAATTTGGATATAATTCTGCGAATTAGTATTGTATTTCCAAAAACAACTTTTTTATATAATAGTAAAAGAAAATCCGAACACAAAGAAAAAAGTTTACAGTCTTTTAGGAATGCATTTGTCATTTTGAAACTGTGAGGTACTTTTACGTGTGTTGCGTAGCGTGACATAATTAAAATCGTCGCAGTTTTATTTCTTTCTTAGCTATTACGTACCGAAGGTGCAATTTTCACTTAATTAATGGAAAACTTTGGACAAGCTTCTTAATCAATAGAAATGTTAACTTTGGCTGCTTAATAAAACATCAAATTTCAATTTGAACTTTCAAAATAGTCTGTGCGGTAGTGCAGGTTTCAATAAATCACTTTCAAGTTTTGCTAGAATTCTGAAACCGAAAAATCTGGAAAATGTAAATGCCGGTTTTAGAAAAATCATGCCATGGAATTATGAAATCAAACAAACGTGCTTGCATTTGTCATTCCTATTTGACGTTTTTGATTTACGATAAGCAATATCGCTTTTTAATGTTGCTTTTTAATGTTTAGAATTCTGAGATCGGAAAAACTGGAAAATTAAAAATGTCACGTCTAGAAAAATCAGTGATACCTTTGGCATTATAAAATAAATGAAAAATATAACAGAAACCGTAATTTTATTTATTTTAACAATAGGAACACATAATATTACAAGAAAACAAAAAACACAGATTACAACAAATATTCGAACAAATCAC
The DNA here is from genome assembly GCA_029619325.2 of Dynastes grantii. Classification (NCBI taxonomy): domain Eukaryota; kingdom Metazoa; phylum Arthropoda; class Insecta; order Coleoptera; family Scarabaeidae; genus Dynastes; species Dynastes grantii. The sequence goes on from JAROYF020000005.1 coordinate 51,450,284, forward strand.
CATCAACTACTAGACAATGGCCTAGCCTGTGATCAAACTGTCGTCTAACATTTGCCAGTTAATACCTAGATAGTTTGTCACATTCGGTTTGAATTCGATTTTTTAATTGTTCCAAATTCTGAAACGTTTGTCCACAATAAATTTTGATTTTAAATGTCCCCAAAGAAAAAAGTCGTTAGGTGAAAGATCGGCGGACCTGGCAGACCAGTTAATTGCATAATTTGGACCGTCACTGCCGGAGTTATTTCTTCTTGCAAGAGCTGTAAGAATCGTTCTCCTATTAAGTTTTCACGCAAGAAAAACAGTCCTATAATGTGATGACCTAATAACCCCACCCAAACATTAATCTTTTGGGGATATTGGGTTCTGGTTTGTAGAACGTTGCGTGGATTCTCGCGTGCCCATATTCTGCAATTTTGCACATTTGGCTCATTATTCAGGGTGAACGTCGCTTCATCCGTAAAAAGAAAGTTTTTTATAAACTCTCTGTCTTCGTTGCATTTTTCCATCATTTGGAAGCAGAATGCACTCCTCCTCTCCGCATCACTTTCACGCAACTCTTGGTGAAACTGGTATTTATAAGAGTGGAACTTATGCTTCTTTTAAAATTTTAAGGACTCGGGAGTGATGGAAGCCGACGTTGTTTACGATTTGCCGTATACTTACGCTGGGATTTTCAGCCACTGCCGCCAAAACATACAAGTGTTTTCATTTTCTTCATTTTCATCTAAGTTTGGAACGTTATTAGTACACTTACAATTATTTAGCATTGTGCCTGTAGCTTCAAATTTGTGTACTATTCTTTCAATCGTCGTACTGCTTGGGATTGGCCGATAGGGATATTATACGCTAAACAACGCACTTACTCGACGCGCACTATTGCCCATACAATACTATTTTACCATTTTAACCTTTTCTACCGTTGAATACATGTGGCAGAGAACAGAATTTAATATTGACAGGAATGACAAATGCAAGCACGTTTGTTTGATTTCATAATTTCATGGCATCAATGATTTTTCTAAAATGGGCATTTACATTTTCCTGATTTTTCGGTTTCAGAATTCTAAAAACTAAAAAGCAATGGTATGTATGGATGTAGAATTTTTTCTCGACAAAAAACCTACATACACTTTTCCTGTAAAATAATTAGGGAAGCAAATAATTGGACATTGCAGATCTATCATTATAATTGCTATGCTGCGTCGGCCAAGTCACCACATAAAACTTGTAAAAGAGGAATTTGGACGAGAACTTTCGTTAATGATGGATTCTGAAACACGTTGGAATAGCTTACTGATTATGCTAGAGCGTTTTTCGAAGATTATAAGCCGTGTTAGAAAGAGTCTCATAGATTTGAAGTCAGATACCAGTTTTACTGATAACGAACATACTTTGCTTTCTAATACAACATCAGCATTACAACCAATGAAAGTTGCTTTAGAACACTCTGTTGTGAAAATGTTAATTTACAAACAATGAAATTACTACTAATTGTCATTAACCACCATACATGGACGCGTTTCGCTGCCATACAGCTATTCAGTCTTTGTGGAAAATGGCAATTTAAGTTGATAAGTCGTATATATAAGAAGTTCATGATAACTTGTATGGATGAGAGTATATAATTAAAAAAATTTTAATTTATATGTCGCCGATGTTACGTTGAAATTTATGCTTGATGAGCTAACGACGCAAAACGTATTTTTAAGTAACGAACTTAAAAACACATTGATACGACGTATAAAGGAACGACGAACTGTTTATTCTGATGTTTTGCAATTTCTTTATGGCAACAATTTCAAGAATTCAAATGAATTTTTTCTAAGACCAACAAATCTACAATAACGAAGATAATCGTTTACGACAAAAAACGAAACAGACACTATCACTGAATTATCAGAAACTAATGATTCTGATTCCGAAGACTTTGGATGTTCCTTTAACATCGGCTACGCTATCACTTGAAAGATAAGCTGCAGCTCTTAATAAAGGAAAATACGTAGAAATAAAAATAAAAATTTTACACCAGTAGTTAGAAAAGAAATATATCATTTTGAAGAGTAAAAAATAAGAGGGAAATACACACAAATGGTGTATGATTTTCTACTAATCTATCGAACAACAAGTATGGAATCGGAAAGAGCCTTTTATAAGTTGGTTTAATTTATAGCAAGATTATATCACAGTTAGGGGATCCTAGTTTTAATAAACTATGCTTGTGTTTTCATGAAATACGTAATAATAAACAATAAGATTGTACAGAATAGTTATTTGATTAGACTAGTTACTTAATTTCTTTAGAGCATAGTTATTTATTTAGATTTGTTATTTACTCAGAATAAAAGCATTATTTTTTGTTTATTTGGTATGTTTTGTATATATGTTTTCAATAAAATTTCATTAATTAATGTTTGTTTGTAATGCGCGATTAAGTACGTTTATAAATAAAATTCCTGCTATTACTATTAACTGCTTTTTATTTTCAATATAACTAAATTTTCTGAAAATGAAAATTATCGGTACAATCCCTAGTGGCGATACTTTAGTGTTTGCAAATTTGAATTTAAACGAAATATAAAAATACACGGCCATCGTAAAAACTAAACAGTTACGCCTCGTATACGCTTGTATTTGTGCACATTTGATGGGTCACATGTTGTTATTCCATGCCCGTTTGATCGTCGGTTCTTCTTCGACGATACGGCGAGATACCTATCGCCTAACGCAGGGTCTTCCTCGGCCATTTATATAAATACACACATTAAAAGGTCTGCGTTCGGAAAGCCTCTGCGAAAGGGATTAATGTTCTCTATTTCGTATTCGAAAATGATAAAGTGCTGTAATAGTATCTTTATTAAAAACGCTTTTTTATAATAACTATATATACGTAGCCCATAAATGGATAATAATTTTTAAACGCTAATAGCTTGTTGCTGAAGGAAGAACCCACGAAAATTCCATAACGTTGCGAAAATTCATTCTTACATCAATAGAATCTTTTCCCTATTAAGCATATTTATCTCCAATATATAATTTGAGAAATAGATAATTGATTAATGATAGTTTCTAAATTAATACAAATAGGTGTTTCTGTATATTACAGCAAAAATAAATAATGTACTTCATAATAAAATATTTTCTGGGATAGAAAGTATGCATTGAAATGTGTTTTCTTAGGGGAATTTGTGAAAAATTGGAATTTTCTAAATTTAATTAAAATTCTAAGTTCTTTGTGGGATCGGCGGCAATTTTATTATGAATTTTGAATTAAATTAATGGAAATCAACCAATTTTAGAATTAAAAATACCAACTAACCTTGAATTCGAATTATACTGTAACATAAACACTCTGTTTATTATGACATTTACAGGAATCTGCCTGCTCTAACCTCGAACCTTTTCTTCTTTGAAATTATAAAACACTAGCTAACAAAAGTCTAACCAGAATTGATGAATTTTCTGGCGTCCCTCTGCCGCTTTATTTAATCGCGATAGCGATTGTTTACTTCTTAATTTTGATGATTTTTGTCTGAAAATAAATTTTATGGTGCATTTCGATGAAAGGAAGTTATTTATAATAATAGCATGCGAGAATGAATGTGGTGACACTACCAGATGACTGAAATTATATGACCCTATGACCTAAATTCCGACTGACAAGGTTTAAATATAAAATTTTACTGCCAAAAATGAAGATACCTTAATGAAATGGATTTAATGTACGACATAATGTTTGAAATACCTTTGAATATACTCTGCTGTCTGTTTTAGGAGACTTTTACATTAATTTTGATGATTTACAAATGGAGAAATTGCATTAAAGATGGAGTTTTACCTACGTTACCCTAAGATCGTCGTTGTCTGGATTTATATATTTTATATAATGTCCTGACTCCAAGGCCAGTCGGCCTGGAGGAAATTGTGGCTTGGAAAATTACCTTTTTACCCGCTAGAGGGACTTTGCATTACTATCAGGTGGCTATCCTGAATACCCTATACGTTCTAAATTGACAGCTGCTGCTCCCGATGTAAATATTGAACATTACAGTATGTACACCTAGTTATATATCATGCTGCAGTAAATAGGAATATAATAATTTGCATTGCAGCTTGTGTTGACAGTTAAGATTTACTGTAAACTTAACATACTTGGCCTCATTTAAGCTAATAGAACTATTCTCTTAATGGCAACTTAACCAGTAGTTACGTTACCGCGGCTTTTTAACTTCAATTTCTAGTAAGTATCGAGTGTAGTGAAAACTAACATCAACAAATGTCATTAGCGGGTGCTGTACTTGTCTAAGTACACCTTCAACTTGGAAGGAGTACACCAGGTAATTAAATTTACTTTAGTTACCTTGTAATTAAAGAGTCATTTCAGCTCTTAATATAGGCATAAATATTTTAAGTTCACCTGCATAGGTTAGTAGTATAATCCCCAGATAAGTATGTATCCAGGGTGAGTCATCGTGGATTCGGAAGATTGTGCCTTTGTGAATGGAGATTTTTCTTCTCGTTATAAAATCCCACGACTCAGTTTCAAAAATCGCCACAACGAGAAAATGGTTGATTTTAGACCACTTGCATGCATTTTGCACTAGCTAAAATAATATATCGAGCGTTCCGTTTAAAGCAAATTACTTTTCAATAAAGTGGTGTAACACCAACTTAACTCATCACTAAGCCTGATTCAAAGCGCCACAGTGTTTCAAGCCGAAATAGCAGCAGTGCTGGGCTGTATTGAAGAATTAGGCAAGCAAGAAGTTAATTATCGATCTATTGCTACCTATTGAGGTAGTCAAACAGTGATAAAAGCACTGGATTCCACACAGGCGAAGTCGAAACTGGTGTGGCACTCCATGAATTCCTTTAAGAGAGTGGGTAGCCGAATTAAGCTGACTTTGATCTGAGTACCAGGGCACAAACATCATCGAGGGAATGTCAAGGCAGACTAATTAGCCCGAGTAGGCTCGTCAACTGCTGACAAAAATACAAAGCACTCTGTAGGCATAGCACATACGGTAGTTAAAGCAACTACTAAACAATGGAAAAACTGATGGAAGAGTATTCCAGGTCAGAGACAGCTCAAGTAATTTCTAATTGAACATAGGCCTAAATTTACAGCAGACCTACTAAACAGGAAAAGAAAGTCCGTTAGAACAATAGTAGCTCTGCTAACAGGACATTGTATGCTCAATAATCACATCAGCAGCCTAGGCCTGACGGAGGAAACAGCATGTAGGTTCTGCCAGGCGGAAGAAGACTGCCGTCTAGGTGCTATGCGACTGTACGGCACTGGTAGGAATACAGCTCTCAGAAATGGACTCGGAATCTCCAAAAGCCTACGTAGAAGAATCAGTCACAAGGCCGCTAGGTCTGGTGAATAAGGCAATGCTAACGTAATTGATCTAATGATAGAGGAACCACAATAGATCTGAAAAGGTCACAGTGGAATAGGTCAAGAACCACGTCGAGTACTAATCTAATCTAACTCAATATTACACACATCTCATTACCAATTAGGTACTAAAATCACGTCTGTCCAATGCCTACACCGAAGAAATAACGATTTCGGTAAATGTCGATTAAAAAAGTACAACTTTGGGTAACTACGAAATTATCAATTTCAATATAATTTTAGACCAAGCCCACACACAGGCCTCATTGCAAGAAGAAAAAACGTTTTGAAAAATCTCCATTGACATTAACATTCAAATCTTCCAAGCCGGCGCATATTTCATAAAATACTTTTAATAAAACTTATTTTTTTTTTAATAATCTTGGTTTGACATCTTAATGCATTAATTGTATTTCTTCACTTACATGGATAAATTTAACAGAAGAATTGCCAGGTAGGTGTGTTAACCAGTACACCACGAGGAATATGCAAGGATCGTTCTCTTTTTAGTTTTATTGTTTTACCTGCAAAATATGTAGTAATATGTCGGCGGACAATTTTTAATTTTACCTGCCAAGTACACTAATTTAATTCATATATTTTGGTTTCCAACGGTAAATTATGAAATCCATAATTTTCTTTGGAATTTCCGAGGTAATTAATTAATGAAATTAAAATTATGTCCACGGCGAGCAATCGAACCTCACATCTTCTAGGTTTTGTAGTGGTTAACACGCCAACCCGCAAGCAGGAGATTTGAGGTTCAATTCCTCGCCGTGGACATAATTTTAATTTCATTAATTAATTACATCGAAAATTCTAAGGAAAATTATGGATTTCATAATTCATCGACGGAAACCAAAATATATTAATTAAGAGAAGGATATTTCCAATTTAGTTGTTCATCAGTTTGCTGGTGCCAAAGATGCAATGTGTCACCTATTTATTTCATCATAGGCCAAGAAAAATAATCCAGAGTATTCTCAAAGTCAATTTCAAATTTACCCAGAAAAAGTTTAACCATAAAAGGGATAAACTGTTATCCATTGTCGTTCTATCAGTTCGTAGATAAAAGGTGTTATTAATCTGGAAAATAATTATTTCAAACAAAACCTTGCCAAGGAAACTGAACTAACATCTTCACTATCCATTTGGTTATCCAACAAAAGTTTTTCTAAATACTGTTACACCCTAATTTGCAAATTTCTTAAATTTATATTTAAAATACTTCAAACATATCATTTCGCGCCAATTCCTCTATTTCAATGTATAACGAAACTGAAGGATGACTTCATCGCGTCTATAATCAGTAGGATTCGTGTATATTTTAGCTAAACCCGTTCCCCTAATTTGTCCTAAGGTTTGATTTTTATTATTTAATAAAACCATTAAAATTAATCATTTCAAAATTCTACACCGCTAACAATCTTTATTTTGAACCCTACTTGCCTATGATAACAACAAATTTGAGTTATATTCTTAAGCTAATGAGATATCTAGTAATTAACTGTTTAGGAACCCTTTTCTTTCAATTCTTTAAGCCCCGTAGCTTCTTTGTTTATCAAAGAACATAAATGAAACTTTGTCAACAGATAGTATAAATTCCGCTTTACATTTTGGTATCACTTAAATTAAATTTCATTCGTAGCTAATTGTTATAATTAGCAATCGCCCAGTTCAATACACGTACGAATACGTCGCTAAACACCGATCTTGCATACGTCATCATATCTTTGCTTCCGCATTGGTCCATTCATATCTCGCTATCCCATGGGATTCTCGTAAAATATATAAATAGAGGCATTTTCCCTATCGAAGAGATGAGTAATGAGACGCTTGGCAGGAGTTAACGTATCAAGTAGTAAGGCCGTAGTTTTAAGATTTAAGAACTGCGCTTCACGCAAATGTTGCTGCCTATTTTGACATTTGGTAAATCACTTTAATAACTTGTCTTGTGTATTTAATATTAATCTTTGGATATTCGTTTGGCGCTTTTATTCATTTCTTTGTAAACTTTGTCAATATTTATAGTTATTATTTTGGCCTTGAGATATTAATAGTCTTTTTGTAACATTTTGTCAATATCGTTTTAATGGTGCTCTTTCATTCAATATACAGTTTGTTCAGATATATGCTAATTTATTTTGCTACGTTTTGGATTTCTTTTGTACACACCTTTCTTCCTTTCCCTCGAAAACGGAATGGTTTCCGACGGAAGTATCGACCACCAGCGAGGCAACCAAGTTAAACAAAACATTCAGTGGCGTCCTATGAACATCGGAATTCTTACCCAAGGGTTCAAATACCAGGTCGTCGTCTCGCCGTTGTATTATTACACTCCTTGACTCCTCTCCTTCTAACTCTACGTGTAAAATAGCAATCCTGAGCGCATAATCGCTTTAATTAACTTTATATATATATATTTTTTAACCGTAACTCCAATACTCCAAAAATAAATTGAGAGGAACGTTATAAAACTGCACACAAAATCTGTATTTTACCTTTTCTCCAGAAATTAATTTAAAATCAACTAATTTAAACTGACAGTTAATGCCTATTCAATTTGTGCTCGAAATGACAAGAGCGGTTAAACGTTAAGAAACTGAATTGTTAGAGAATTGATCGCACAACCATACAAAGGCGGGATCCAGTTATTCTCCTCGACGAATCTCATATTTTATCAACTATTTCTACCTCTCCTGTCCATTAGATAACGTAGTTCTCTTAATAAATAAAGTCAATTAAAGTCGAAGCATTCCATTCCCATTCGATTGAAGTGCGCGGACAAATTTCTCTCGATCGAGAACATGTAGGTCTGTCTATAAGAGTGCGGCGTTGAATATTTATTTATGTTAATATTTACTCGAAACCCGTGTATTTTTCTTGGGACAATTCAACGGCATTCGTCACGTGTCACAGTTCGAAACGATCTGCGGGCTAAATATCCAAAGTTACATTTATTTCCACGGCATACATTTGCATTAATAATAATAGTGTAGCACCGCGCGAATACGCCCTGAAAGAGCAGCGATTTTTGGCTCGGAGCGTAATGGTACGTGGAAACCGAACGGGATTCTTGTGCATTGGTCCCGTTTCGTTTGGCTGAGAAAGTCGTGCATGTTAAATTTTAAATGGCGGCGTTGCCGTTGTAGGTGGATGCTGATGGTCTCAAAGAGTACGAAAATTGCATTTCTTTTTGGTGAAAAAACAAAATTTTTACCCTTCAAAGCTGTGTTAAATTACCAATTACTACGATCATAATTATTATTATCATTATCATCATTATTATCATATTTGCTTAAGTAAGTACCAAAAAATATGTTATTGTGTTTTTCTATATCTTCTCTATTGATTAGGGTTCCATTCTTAGTCCTCTGCTCTACGCCGTTTTACACTAATGATATTCCGGTTAGCATTAGTGGAGCTGCGGTATGCATGTACAACACTGATGATACCTCCTTATTACTCCAGGATATTGACCGGAAAATCCACTGCCGGAAATCCGATGTTGCTATTGGAGATGCGAAAACATGGTTTGCAAACAAAACGAACTAAAAGTGAACGTTGATAAGACACAAAATCTATTCTTCGCTACCACATACACTGGCCAGCCTTCGGCGATAAATTTTCGTATCAGGCATCTCGCGAAGCAACTATCATCTACACTATTCACATTTTGGAAGCTTAAGCACATCGCCACACATGAAGCAGCTAACAAGGAAACAAAAAGTAAGTGCATCACACCGATTTAAATTAAACTTTGTGGGTTTATAGACCGATCTAGTATAAGAATAACGGGAACTATCTTAGCTGCCTAGCCGTCCATTGGCGGAGGGTAAAGCACCCCAAGCTCAACACTACCCTTCGCTGTTTGACTCAATAGCTCGGAGACTAAGGGAGATATCAAAAAAAGTTCAAACAAGATTTAAACTGTTTCACATGCTCTTAACGGTGACGTAAATATTTTCCCTCTATATATATAATCAAAAACCCCTTTTATCTTGGAGCTGAAGAGGCAATTTTATATCTAATTTTAACCATGCACCAATTTATTCCAGTCCCTTTTATTTCTTGCTATTGATCATGCCTCATTCCATGTCAGTCCTCTTTTATCCAATATCTTGCCTATCATACATTATTCCAAGTCTCTTTTGGTCTTCCTCGTTTCCTCTTTTCCACTGTTTTTGCTTCCCATACTTTTTTGACTTGCCTTTGGCTGTCCACTTTCTCCAAGTGTCCCCACCAGCTCAGTTGTCTCATCTCAATGAATTCTAAGATATATCCTACTTCGAGGTCCTCTCTAATTTGGAAACTTCTTAATCGGTCTCTTTTTGTCACACCTCGAACTCTTCTCAGATATTTCATTTCCATGGCTTGTATCGTCTTTTTGCCTTTGGGACAATGTCCATGTCTCACATCCATAAGTAATGGTTGAGCGGTAGATAGCTCTGTATACATTGATCTTTGTTTTTTTGAGATTTCTTTTTTATTTATAAACTTGTTATTCATTGCATATTAGAGTTTTGTTGCGTTACCAATTCTCTCATTTATTTCCGGTTCTTGATCTACTTTTTTGTCTATAAGCACTCCCAGGTATTTGAACTGGTTTACTTGTTCTATTTTTGTGTTCTCAATTACTATATCTATTTTTTCTTCTTCCTCAGCCAATACCATTACTTTAGGTTTTCCTGTAGGCCATGCTTATTCTTAGCCACTTTCATTATGTTGTCTGCGAATGCGCATTCGGAGATTGATACTTTCTATATCCTACATAAATTATCTTTTTTTGTTGCAAACTTTGCCTATTTCATCCATGTATATATTAAACAGGGTGGGGCTTAATCCTCCTCCTTGTCTTAACCCATTGTATGTTCTAAATGTTTCAGATTTATAATTTTTTCTAATGACGTAGTTGATAGTGTTTTATAAAGGCTTCTAATGGCTCCAATCAGTTTATTATCGACTTCTATCTTCTGCATTCCATAGTCTTGTTCTTGATACATTTTCTCTATAACGAATATTTATTTAGGAAAACAATTCCTAACCCCATATTTTTTGTAAATTTACAGGATCTTTAAAATATGGTAGCCGTTCGGTATCCACTTTTATACCATGCGTATTTAAACAGATTGAAGAACCTTGGCGATGGCAATTGACGAACTTTTCCGAAAGATTATATAGAAATACTGAACCTAGATCATAAGCAACATATTAATTATAAGGTTAGCGTAATTTTAAGTTATATATTTATTATCTTTCAACATTCTAAAAAGGGAAACTGTTTCGGTTTATTTAGGAAAGTAAAGTAACAATTTCCTTTAATAATATTAATAGCAAGTATTCTTACACAAGATATTTTTTCAAAATTTAAAATTAAATGTGCATTTGTCACTGGAGATACATTTTTATTTCAGTATGTTATAAAACCAGGCATAATTTTGATTTATCTTTTAATTTTTTAAAGTTAGAAATTTTGATCCGCTTCAATGTTCGGAAAACTAACTTCTCAGCACTTTAAAGATTGGTTTACAGATGTGTACTTACCAGATACTTAAACACTGGAGCTGAAGGTGTTTGGTTATTTAATTCCTGGAGTGGGCATTGTCCGGGTGGTGTGTAAAATTTAGTACCAACGAACAAAAAAGTAAAAATTTTTACAATTCCAAAGAAAACAACTTCAATGGTACAACCTTTAGACGTTTACGGTTGTGGAATATGAAAAAAAATTGTAGGAACATTTTCAGATGCACTACTTATGGATTACGACATAATTCTACACCAAAGAAACAGTATTATTCAATTACAATCTTTAACTCATAATCAATTGTCATCGCAAAGGTTCTTCAATCTATTTAAATACGCATTGTATAAAAGTGGATACATCGCCGAATGGCTACCACATTTTAAAGATTTTTAGACATTTAAGTCGGTGATATGCACTTACTAGTGTTTTCTCGTAAGGCGGCATATTTCACAAATTCCCACTCAATAATGTGCTACGGTTTAACTTTATGGGGGACATCTTCGAAATGACTTCCACACTACAGAAGAAGGCTATGCAATATAGAGACAGCTGTAGAACTTACTTTAAAAGAGAAGTAACACTTACCCTTCCGTTTGCATTCATTCTGACAGCTATCAGTTACGTCCACCAAAAGAAAAAAAAAATTATCGAGAATAGAAATTTGAAATAAAATCAGACTAATAATAAAATCCTCGGCTTCGTTCCATCTATAAAATTACCCTTCTCGAGGTCGACCAATAAGAAATCGAACTTGTTCGAAGAGAAGCCAACATATCCCTATACATATACGTAAACAGAACGTAGTAGAAACCTCGAACGACCTAACCAATAAATAAAACTGATCGATCTATCTACATAATAAATGTTTATTCCAGGTTTTATAATCGAGCTACATGTTAAATCAGCGCCGGGCTGCCGGGTATCGTGTATACACGAGCGTGGTCCTGTGTGGCCTTTACCATTTCGATCCCACGCATTCTATACGGCGTACGTTCGTACCAACACAGAAGACGTACAGACATACAAGCGAACAAGCACCGTAGCGTCGTCGGGTTGCTGGTTCTACTACTTCGGGTAGTCTCTGTCGAGCCTGTTGGACGGCGTGAATCTGTCAGGGTATCGGACGCTGTGTGTTCTGTGTACCTACTCGAGAATATGTCGAAAAGATCGTGCGCTTGACGTGGAGGACGACAAACGGTTAGTTTATGGGAACCTGTTAGCGGAAGGGGTGATAATTGTATCCAGGCACGCTTTCGCTACGGTTATTGGCTGAAAATTTCAAGTAGTCTATGTATAGAGAAGTGAATTCTTGGATGACATTTCAGCATTAACAAATTATCATTTCCCAAAACTCAAAATGTTGACATCACACAAGTATTTTGAACATGTGATAAAAAAATGTTTTGCCAAGGTTAATGAACATAACGATATGAAGCATTTCGACTAACAGACTTGTAGCGCCATCTATGTACATTATATGTACTATTATATACAAAAAAATTCAGCATTGAAGCTAGCGCCGTGGTGAGTGTCGTTCAATAGGCGTCCACTCGCCTGACTTATAGCAGTGAAGAACCGTACTTGTCTCTTTCTCGACATTTTCAGTAGCTTATATAGCCTCGATCCCCCTTTTCCTATCCTTAGCATTTTATTAGTTAATGTTATCTCCATTTAATGATAATCCTGGTGAAACCGCTAAATAATTCGTCTTCTCTTCATTTTCTTCACGTCATAAATCTTCGCTTTTAATGTAATATTTTCTTATAAAAGGTACAAAATAAATTAACTAGCTTTTTCAAATTTCCAAATCGCGTGACGGTTACCACAAAAGTTCTCTAACCTCTTTGGGGAGTTTTCTTTCTATCTACTTCACTTTCGTAAAACGTCATTATTTGCTGTTCATTTTTATTTAAACTACCAAAAGAGTGTCCACGGGACATCACCATCCTACGCTACTGATGAAATATCCAGTAATTTTATAGTAAAAACGATACGCTACTGAGTGGTGGTGGCAAGGTCATTTAATTCCACACAGAATCGAACCAGAGCGTAATATAACGATTTCAGGACTGCCTCATTGGTAAACGTTTTGCAACTTCGCATTATAAAACCAAGGGGTCTTCTAGCCACAAGAGAAACGTTGGGAATGTGTTGTTATTATTATTATTATCATTATTATTATTATTATCTTTATTATTATTATCATTATTATTATCATTATTATTATCATTATTATTATTATTATTATGCATGCAACATTCCATACATCCGGAAATAATGAAAGTTTGAGAAATCAATTAAACATTTTGGACAAAGACCTGTAAGTGTTTACAAAAAAAAAATTAGGGAGGACCATAACTGTGAGACAAACTTCCACATGGGTTGTGGAACATACACCAAGAAGATCTATAAACTTTTTTTCAAAAAAAAAAATTGAGTTTCGAGGAAAAATGAGTAACAATAAAACATCGTTTACTAAAGGGAAATGGGTTCGGTTGGTCAAAGGTGAAAAAACAAAAATAGTCTTTCAAAATTGTTTATCCCATGCTTATTTCATCGATCAACAATATTTCTTGCAGTTAAACATTTCCTTCATGATTTTCCATTCGTTTCGTCGTAATTCACCTATCAAGATAGAAATGCGGGTTTATACCATTTCCTTGAAGATTATAAAATGAAATTAAACTATAAAAAGAACAAAAGTGCATATTAAAATTTATATTGGTATTAAAAATAAGAGAAATAAAAACCTCTAGCAATTATAAAGCGCGCGATTTGATTGGAATGAACTGAATTAGTTGTAAATTCCATCAGAAACACACAAACACACTCACAAACATATACGTAGGACATATCTTCGTGCGCGAGTATACAGCGGTTTTACTACCTAAACACACAACATAAACCTCGTCCGCTAATGGAATGAATTTGTTTTATCTCCGTTTTCATCTTTAGAAAAGGCTATTGTGCGTGGTCTGCTAACTGTCGTCGATGTTATTAAAATTTTACAGCACGACCATACCAAATTTTATGTTCTGTATCAATGGCATGTTTTTAATAATAATATAAATAATAGATCTGGTATATCGTGAGGTCCGAGGTGATGTAGGATGTTACAAGATCGGTCCATATGGGTCACATGTTGAGGTGCGATGCCTCGCTGATTACGACCTAACGTGAGAGATAGATGGATTTGGTTATCGATGTTACCATGGCGGTAAGGTATTCAAGGATGATGATGTTGATGAAAAAGGTATTCGAGTAATGTGCGAAGCCGTTTAAAATGAACCATGTTTATAATGCAATATATTTGAAGTTGCAGCCATAAGAAGTGGATTATCTTAATGGCGTTTGGGAGGAACTTCAGGAACATCGCGATAAGATGTGAAAATGAATGAGCTAAATTAAACCGACTGGCTATGATGCACGCAGAGAAATGCATTCTTCAATTAAATAAGTTTATTTTGGGCTAAGAAAATATGTTTTGTATAATCGCAAGAAAATATTTACTTAACTTTCGGTGAATGTCTTGATACAAGGATATACGTGTCACAATTTTAGAATACCCATATTCTTATTAAAAAAATTATATCGATTTAAAAGTATAGTATATCTGTATTGAACGATAACATACAGAGGCAATACTAGTGCTAGTATTGCAAGAATCAAACAAGAATGGTGTTTTCTTTAATAGTACTTTAACTGAATTACATTGCTGGAGTGGACTGTATACATGGTATGACCGCTTGCGCGGTTAGAAGACAACTTGTGTTAAAAAAAGGTATGCATATGGTTTTGTTCATATAACTAAATAAATAAAGTCCTTGTCACTTCTAGTTGCACGTCACGTCACGTCGTTGCAACACATAAACAAATTGGCAAGGTAAGCATGTTATTTGCTATTGTTCATTGTAAAAAATATTGTTATTTTCATAGATATAAACCAACACAATTGCTAGATTATCCCAAATGCTCTCACAAAGGAGAAGACGGCCCTTACATAAGCCGGGCACTGACTATGCAACAGGTGAAGAAGTTTCATGAAAACAGCTGATAAAATCAAGCAAGATTTTCTTATTTTAAAATATTCCATTGGCAGTAAACCCAAACGAAATAAAACCACACATCATTCTATTACTATTAAGCATTATATTTCTATTGAAGATGGAAGTTTAGTTAGAGTATGCAAGAAATCTTTTTTGAGTATAACAACTTTAAGCACCAATCGGATTGAGAGAGTGGTGAGAAATTTTAATGTTGGTTCTCAAACGCCGTAGGAGAAATAGGGTGGTGACCGGATACAAACTAAAAATAATAATCGAAAACAAGCAATCAAAAAGTTCATTGAGAGCTTAAATTGTGCCGAATCTCATTATTGTAGAAACGAGAGCTCAACAAGAGAAGATCTCCCGCGCACTCTCAATTTTACAAAACTGCATAAAATTTCTTCCGAAAAATGCCCTAATGAACCCGTGAAACTGAATTACTTTAGGAATTATGTTAACTTCAATTATAATATTGCTTTTAAGACGCCCAAGGCCGACGTATACTCCACATGTCTTCGGTTAAAAGAACTGATTAAGAAAACAACAAACGAAGAACAACGAACTACTGGAAAGAGCGAAGAAGGCACTACATAAAGTTTGCCAGAAAAACTTGAGTCTACATATTTTAGCCAACATATTAACTATTTCAATTCAGCAGTAGTAAAAGGAAACTCCAAAACCAGCCTTACTCCGAAAAATATGTTTTCATATCTATAGTGGAACCAGATTCCCCAAAACATCCAAACTCGATTGCCTTTGCTATCCATAACTTTTTAACAACTTGTTCCTTCTTGGAAACCATAGAAACAGTACTGTTTGCAAACAATTGTGGAGGGCAAAACAAAAATTCGGTGATGATGTCTATGCTAGAGTATTGGTTAGCTAAGGAAGCACCTACACACGTGAAAACTGTGCAAGTTGTCTTCCCAGTAATTGGACATCCTTTTTTATCCGCGTTTTCGGACTCATTGAAAAGCAGATCAGAAAAATCAGTTGCAAAGAAGAATAAGAAGACATTATCAAAAATCATTAATCACGATTAAGAAAGTAGGAGATGATTAAAACATTTTCGATTGGAAAGAGGAGACCAAGAAATTTGCAAAAAGTCCAGACCAATGGCATTTTAAATTTAGTCCTTCAAAAATATTTATATTCACTAAAAGCAATGATTTGGTGAGGTAGATTACCATTCCGATCTTTGTGAAGACAAGGTTATTTTGAAAAAGAACAAAAAGTTCGACCAGTTCAAGCCAAAACTATTACCTCCTCAAAATAAACTTAAAGGAGATAAATCCACAATAGACTCTATATTGAAGAAGCACTATGGAGATGGCAAAATCCAAAGATGGCATTTTATAAGATTATCGATCAACGTAATCCAACGATGACTGAACAAGCAATTGAAGAAAATAAAGTGGAGGACGATTTCTTTGAGTGCCACAGTGACATTGACTTAGCAATGGAGTCTCACTACCATATTTTTGTTCTACTTGCTATTAATCTATAATAAAATGTTTAATAATTGAATTATATTGATTTTTTAATCACATTATTTACACAAAAACGTAATGTTGGCTGCAAAACTGTGTATATGTAATTTTTAAACTGAAATTATTCCCATTTTACCTTAAAAAATTTGAACATTATTTTATCCTTTGGTTGGGTGAAAGCAACTCTATCTATTAACAAAAAGATTCTTACGAAATTCTATTTATTATACTTCAAAACAGTTTTTTGCAATTATCTCAGAATGAGTTGGACGTCATATACAAAGTTTTGCATCTAGTGGCCTCATATACAGATCTTGCGTACAGCAAAAAATGTGAGCGCTATGCCAAGCAAGTTAATCTATATACTGATATATTCAATATTTACATCGGAAATTAGCTGTCAATCTCAGACGTATAGGGTATTCAAGATAGCCACTCGATACTAATGAAAGTCCCTCTAGCGGAGAAAAAGCTCATTTCGAAAGTCACAATTTCCCCGCAGACCGACTGGCCGTGGAGTATGGACATTATATAAAATATATAAGTCCAGAGAACGACGTTCGTAGTGGAACATAGACAAATCCACTCTTCTTTTTATTCTACTAATTTCGCAAATCCTCATAAAACAAACAACAGGTAAATTCAAAGGTCTTTCTAACATTATTTCGTAAATTAAATCTTTGTCCTAATGTTATTAAGTAAATCGTCAGTAAAATTTCATATTTTTGGATTTCTCCAGCATAGAGTTGCTTAATTTCAGTCATCTTGTAGCGTCACCAAATTCATACTCTCATGCTATTTCTATGAATAACTTTATTCGTCGAAATTCATCATAATATTACGTTTAGAAAGACTTCATCAAAATTTGCTGTGGAAATAAACAATCGCTATCGCGATTAAATAAAGAAGAAGAGGGACGCCAGTAAATTAATCAATTCTAGTTATACTTTGGTCGAGTTGCGGTCTCAATTTAAAGTGTACAATAGAGAAATTAGAGGGGTTAGAACAAGCAGATTTCCTGTGAAGGTCATAGGAAACATTGTGTTTATATGACAGCTTCATAAAATTCAAGGTTAGTTCATTTTTCGATTTTAACATTCGTTAATTTACATTTATTAATTTCAAAATACATAAATAATTGCTAAAAGAGTATCAAGGAATACTCTCGATCCTACAAACGAGTTAAAAATTTCATTAATTTTGAAAATTCAAATTTTTTTACTATTTTCCCTGAGAAAACATATTTCAATCTATACACTAGTGTTGTTGCTTGAAGTATTTATTCATTGGGTAGAAGCACTTTGATTGCAGTTATATCTCAACCTTATTTTCAAATTTAGATAAGCTTAACCCTATAAAAATTTCCGGAAAATTATTATATCTTAATATCACATACTACGTAATATCTTGGAGTTTGCCTGAGAAACACCGGACCTCCAAAGAGGAACAATCGCTTCGAAAATAGGCTCACGAGTGTTATTCGTTATGATTAGAGCAACGCAAACTGCACTGAAAGCCAGTGGCTGACGCATAAAAGTTTACACAAAATAAACACGGTCGGGACAATTGATTGTGATTGTCTACGGCACGTAAATAGTGCAAGGTATGTTTCAAAAAAAAATTCCACACGAGATTATGACAAATTTAAATTTAATTTATGTGTTACCTTTATTGCATGTAATTTACCATTTCATTTACTAAGGAAGAAAGCATACGTCTCGTTTTGGAATGAATATTCGGACTTTAAGTTACCAAGTGAGAGAACATTACAGAGAGTTGTGCCGTCTGCTCGTGAGCATGTCGAGAAAAGAATTAAATCGGAGTTGCAAGACAAAAAACTGTGGTTATGTGTGGACGAAACAACAGATCGTAAAAAATATTCTGTGGTTAATGTAATGGTACGCACAATGGAACCACATCAACCGTCACCCTCAATTTTACTAGCTTCCAGACGAATACAACAATGCACTGCCGAAGTAATTTCAATGTTGGTGTTAAATACATTGGAAAAGTTTGAACTTTCAACAAATCAACTGTTGATGTTTATGAGTGATGGTGCCGCAAACATACTTGCTGTAGATCGATCTCTTAAAAAACATTGTGCTAACTTGTTGCATATTACATGTAAAATTCATACTCTCAGTCTCGTAGCGATAGTATCAGAAAATATTATCCCGGGGTATACGCTCTAATAGCACATACAAAAGCTGTGTTTGTAAAATCCCCAAAACGTATTCGGGAATTTTATAGACTATGCCCCGGTATTCCTGAACCACCACAACCTATTCTTACTCGTTGGGGAACATGGTTAGAGGCTGCATTTTATTATCTTATATATTTTGAGAATATAAAGAACGTAAGTTTAGAATTCGACCCAAAGGAAGCTGCGGCTGTCAAGGTAAGCCGCTTGAAATTTTAGGATAGTCAAGTTAAAACAGATTTGGAAATTATTCAGAACAATTACGTGGGACTAGCGGGTGCGATAGAAAAACTACAAAATTCTTCGGTGTTGTTAGTGGAATCTTTGCAAATAGTGCAACATGTTCACGCACAGCTACGCGCGATAGAAGACGCAAGAAATGTTTGTGTTTTAGAAAGGTTTGAAAGTGTTTTAGATAAAGATTTTGTTTTTGGCACATTAAGACAAATTTGTGAAGGTGCGTCAACAGAACCGTTAAGTTTTTTTTGAAAGATTTTTTTACTTACGCAAATATAACGTCACTAGATGTAGAACGCCCGTTTTCGGCATACAAGAACACTTTTTCTTCACGCCGCACTCACTTTGCGGAAACAATTTTGGAAACATATCTAATCTTACAAAATATTAAATAGACATTATCCACTTTGTGATTTCACGGAGGACTTTTAAAAACGGTAAGTGTTTGAGCACGTATCACATTTAATTTATTTTGTGTAAACTTTTATGCGTCCGCCACTGGCATTCAGCGCAGTTGCGTTGCTCTAGCTTATGATGTATGCTATACCTAAAATATTCACACAATCTGTATTAAATCTCAGTGAATGCTTTCCTAGATGTATGGTTATGTTTCCTGTGTTGTAATTATTTGCGTATTGTTTTGTAATATTAATTGATATTTGTTGTTGTATACGTAAGAACTAGCTTCTAAGATAGGAAAGCCTGGATAATGGTGAGACACAGAGAATAGTGAGATATTTTAATTAATTTTGGTTCTATGTGGGTTGGCAGCACATAAGGCAACTGGTGTACCCATTTGCGAATATCAATCTTTTCTAATTAATAAGTTGTGATGGTGTTCTCGTTAATTTGACCCTAAAGTAAATTACTGGTGGCCAGCTTCAGGTTTCCTGAAACAACTGTACATATTGTCATTGTCATTTACATGCTAAGGTGGTCCGGGATATTCTTTTGGCAAGTATTTGCTGAGGCATATTTTCTGACGAACCCATACAAATATCAAGTTAACAACTTTGTATGCACAATATGTACTTCTTAGTTCACGGATACGACGCCTAGCAATTTCGAATAAATACATGATGGAAATTACTAGGTGGCTCGAAGTACTAACAGCTACTTACGCCAGTAATTACCGCAAATCATAATAATAAAGCAACATCTATTTGAATTATTGCAAGGCAAATTATAAAGACGCACTAGTTGCGATAGCGGTTGAACTTTGACACCGTGTTTATTGTTGCTTTTAAGTGCGCGACCGTCTCAGGGAAATTTTAAGAACCGTTAGGACATCGCAAAGTAATATGTACCGTTTACAATGTATCATCTTCGGTTACGCGCAATTGCGTCATAGACGGGACATCGTTATTTAGCGTAGAAAGTGCTTTAGAAATTGGTACAAGAACACAAAACAAATTTGTTTCTATATTAACGAAGTTGTTTAGGCTTCTGGTAGTAAATTTGATGTTTACTGGTGTTATTGAGACGTTTAATGATAGAACATAATCTAAGATGGGGAACACGTGTATGAAAAATGTACACTGAAAATAATTAGTAGAGTAACCAAAACTTGCGGACTCGCATAGGCGTCGGTATTACAGGTTAATATAAGAATACGAAAAATTCATAAATAAACTTACTTGCTAATTATTCAACAAATTAGAGGCATCAGGAGGGAACTACTGTAAACTTGCATCATTGCATATGTTTCCACAGTTACTCCTTTAAACCTTGTGGTCGACAAGAAAAATATTCTTATACATAGAAAACGATCTCTCCACATCTAAGGAAGTTACATTTGCATGTAGAAAACTGTTTTTCAAAATCACTTAAAGTTCACTATTCTTACACTTATTATAAACGGCCTCTAAAGTATTAAAATGGGGATTTTTCCTTAAAACATCTCCCAACTTTGACTAGCGCATAACCCTCATATTTATGTGTGTAATTTATTTTTACACTCTCCACTATTCTAATGATTCCTGCAAAAATTCAGTGCATTGTAGTTTTCTGATGGCATCTAGTAATACTGTATAATTGGTACATATTGTTGTTAAATCTTCTAAAAGTTGAGGAATTTGAAATTCTCTTTGACTTTCTCTCATTGCTTTGGATTCATTCCGATTAAATCGCATTATAACTGATTGAATTTGTTGAAAATGGATCGAATAGTAAGAAGCTGCTGTTAGCCAAGTACCCCATCGCTTTAAAATTGGTTCAGGTGGTTCTGGAATACCTGGACAAAATTTACGAAATTCTTTTTAAAAGTTTAGGAGATTTACGAAACACTGCTTTAGTACTTCCAATCATCCGATCAACGTTTCCGTAATGTTGTGGAACAATTTCACCAACTAAATGCAAAGCATGCAGCACACAGGTTATATGTATTAAGTTAGGAAATATATGTTTTAAGGATCGCCCAACACTTAACATCGTTGCTGCACTATCTGTCACAATCATCACAACTTGATCTTGGGCAATTTTAAATTTTTTCAAAGTGTTCATTATCACTTTTTGAATATTTTCCACGGTACATTGTTGAACACGTTTGCAAGCTAACAAATATCGAGATGCTGTGTTCTCGCTCGATAAAACGCGAGCTTTTACATTCACAATACTGTTTTTCTTTATATCGGTCGTCTCATCCACGGTAATCCATATTTTCTTGGAACACAAATCACGTTTACACACATTTTCTAGCATCTCCTTCATTGGTGGCAAATGATTCTATAATTATGTTTGTAAGGGTAATGGGTACTTTGGAACGTATTGTCGCCAAAACATTTTAAAAGCTGCTTTTCTCACCAACGACAACGAAAGATTACAAGAGGTAAACATAATTAATAAATGTATGAGGAATAGTGTATAAGGTATTTCAGTTCTTGCATTTCTCATATGCTTAATACCATTGACATGCCTCTGGCAATCAGTTCTGTCCAATGCAGCCAAACGAACATTGCATATTAAGCAAAAACTGCACTACCGTCATATTTTAAATGGGGAAAAAGTGACACATACTTATGTACATTAGTAGCAAATCTATTGCGAGGCATTGTTTTCTTAGGTATGTAAATATTAGTTCTATATGAAACGATACACTAATTATGTACTTGGTATAATACTACAACACACAAAAACACCAGCTATATTTTCAAAAGCGACACGTAAGTACATAACCTTGACCGTTCGACTAATCTCTGCAACAGCTCAACCGGTACTAAAACGAAATCTCTCTCAGCGCGGTTTAACATGATTTATATTCAAGGTCGACACTACATGCCTGCTTCTCTACCGGTTTAGTTTATTTATGAATTTTTCGTATTCTTATATTAACCCGTCATACCGACGCCTATGCGAGTCCGCAAGTTTAGGTTATTCTAATAATTAGCGCCGATTTCGTTACACAAGAATATTTTGAGGTTTTTTTTTATGTTATATTTCTATCCGAAATATATGAGTAAATATTATGATGTGACGGGTATTTCGGCGGCCATTTAGAAACCACAACATTTATATTTTGATTTGTTAATACAATTGAGTTAAATATTAATTTAAACTTTTTAAGGAACTTCTTCCACATCACACATTAATGTGTTGGCGTGATCATGTTTAATAGAACAAAGGCCGTCTTCTTTACTCCTACCTGCCTCAGTTTTACTAAAATTAGCTACAGAAGGAACGGAAGATGATGATTTTGCTTCAAAAGGCAGCCACTCCTCTTCGCTTGCGAGGAGCGGTTCTAAAACAGTAAAACATCATTAAAAAACCATGTTTTGTGCTGTTAAACTTACCGAGGCACTCATCATTAAAATTACACCAAATAAAATCAAATCAGGCAACGTAAATAATAATAAATGAGACTAGGATCACGTTTTCTAATCTTTAATTTTAGGTTAGATTAGTTAACCATATGATGCGCACGTAAGGACCTTTTTAGAACAGAGACTTCTTCACGAGCGTAGGGACTTCTTTATGAACATGGAAACTTATTGCAGAAAATCACGAGCTACACTGAAAAAATGAATTCAATAAATCGTGCTTGTAAACTTCGTTTTGTTAAAGTAACGAAAAAATATTATATTAACTAATAAACCGAAATAAACCCCGTTTATTATAACATCGAAATTAAAATGACAAAAATTGGGGAGGAAATTTTCCCTGCGCGGCAAAGCGTACGCTTCTCTCAGTAAGTGCAGTACCAAGAAAATAAGTAATAAATCGAATAATAATAACAGAACCAATCAAGAACTATAATATTTGAAAAGTTGTGAAACACTCACCTTCTAATAAGCAGCGTTATCAAAAGGGAAGCGGGGTTTTCCCGGGAAATTTTATATAAAATCAGGGTTTCCCGGAAGTAGGCCCATAGCTTTGTTGCATAAATTTCTCTTCTTACCCCATGTCTCCAGTCCGTAACTTCCAAAAATTTGTAGGTCCTTTTTCCCCACTTCCAACCATCCTGTGCGTGGCGTCCTCTCCGCCTCCTTCCCGTGATTCCCCATATACTTCTTTGTATCTCTCTTTCCGGCAGTCTTCAATGTCCCAGCCATTTATTCTTTGTATGTTATTGACGGCTCATCAAAAATTTTTCAGATCCTTATTAGTTCTTCTCAACTTTTAAAAATTTTCCCTCCTTTGCCTCCATATATTTTTCTTAGTACTTTCCTTTCCCAGTAGAAGCATCATTATCAGTATTATCACCCACTGGTTAAGAGTCGTAAAAAGTTGAGAGCATTAGATCGTCTCGTTGCACGATGTTCGCCGGGGTAAAAAAACTTTTCACCACAGCGTTCCCCAACGCGTAAAAATCGACTGTGAAATGCTCGAATCCATTTGGAAGATTTGAAAAAAACTTTTTTTTTTATTTGCTATTGATCATCCATCGGGGGAAACTCGAAAAGTTTGTGCCCAAGATGTAAAACATGAATTTTTTACGTAACATGTAAAGGGCCCTCCCCCTTTTTTTAAGAGAACGGGTTAAATACCATTGTCGCTGCTCCGTCGCTCATAACAATCCCAAAAGTTGAAAGTTAATTGAAATGGAACAAAATATTAATTGTTGTAAAATTTTTTGTTTTGCTCTTAAATTTAAATTTCGGTTTGCGGTTGTATTACTAAATATTAAAATTTTTTTAAATCTATTTAAAAACTAGCTACAGTGCATCTTTAATTTGTTTATCCATTTTTTTATTTTTCGTATACTTGGTAGTTCTTTCCGTAGCGCTGTTCGGGATTGTATATACACCAAAACTGTCGAAACGGTTCTTTATCGAATAAGCGAAGCAGTAGACGACAAACAATAAACATCAACAGAAAATCCAACTTAAATTGGGTTTGAGGTGGCACGCCATTTTTCGCATTTTTGTGCTGTACACTATTTATACGTCTTTTACAGTCGCCTTTCTTCCAGCTCATTAATGGTATTTTGCAAACTCTGCACAATACTTTAGTTCCATTATAGTTCAAATTCGGAAATTCACTGATAAATTTAGTGACTTTATTAGCTAATGCTGCGAAGGGTTGATGAGAAACTATTGCAATAAATTAATAATATCATAATATAAGATTAAGTAAAAAAAGGATCTACTACTCACAAAAATCCTTTAATATATGATCACAGAGCTACCGGTTTCGGGCATTCGCTCATCCTCAGGCAAGAATTTATTTAGTTACAGTAGAATTTGTCTTAAATTCTTAGCTGAGGATTAGCGAATGCTCGAGACCGGTAGCTTTGTGATTATATATTAAAGGATTTTTGTGAGTTGTAGGCCCTTTTTTTACTTAATCTTATATTATGAATAACTCACACGAAGTCACCATCGAACATCTCAATAATTTCATTCGCGAAGGTAGCCCGTGCCGATTAATCTGCATACATACGTCGCGTAGTGGGCGCGACAACCTCACTTCTAACCTGTCGCGAAGCTCTCTGTGCCCGGCCTAGTAATCGCCTTCGCATTGTCATTAATAAGGTTCGACAAACGCGTCCTACGGCAGAAGCGCCGAGAAGGGATTTAGGTCAATGCGAAACCAGTGGAGAGTTTAGTCATTCGATAATTGTCGGTTTATCGGTATGCGTCTTTTAAAACAAGGGTCGTCGTAAGCGAGATTTACCTTTAGCATCGCATGTGAATAAATATATTAGTCGTTTCCCTGGGTTGGAATAAACAGGTACGGGTATCATTCAGTGCAAAATTTGCACTATACGGATGATGGGTCGCGATATATTTCACTGTAGGAGACATATTACAAGTAAACATCATGTACTGAATTTAAGCAACAATATTCCGTACTGGGAATTTCCGATGATTTTATTTTTATGCTAAGTGTGTGCAACATCCCACAACACTAGTAAAAAATGAACCTTTCGTCTGTTTTGGAAAAAATAGTTCCCCGGGAAACTCCCAAACCCAATAGACAATTGCGATACAATTTACTAGATTTGCGGGGAACAGAAAAAAACTGTATGTAGACGAGTTAAAAAATAAGAAAATTTGCGTAAGTTTTGGGCCCCGGGTCCTTTAAAAAAAATTGCCCACAGCTTTTTGTTAAACCAGAAAAAAGTGATGCTGAAACCGTTGGTAGATAATAAAAGATTCTTAAACAATTTTGTATCACAGGAGCCCCAAAACCAATTTTGTTACTGATGGAGCTGCAACAATGCTAAAGTTGGGAGGATGTTGAAAAATGCTTTCCGCTTTTCTTCATAACATGTCCCCTACACGCGTATCATCTCGTTGCAGAAACCATTCGAAAGAAGTATTCGATGGTGAATAATTTAAAAGACTAAAAAAAGTGTTTTGGGAAAACTCCCAAACATACCCGCGTTTTCAAACAATTGTGTCCGAAACTTCCACTACACCTCAGCCTGTAATAAGTCGATGGGGGAAAATGGCTCCAGGATTTTATTTCCAAAAAATTTCGCAAAAGGGAAGGATGTGATTTTAAAATTTAAATCAAATGAATCTGCAGGATTGAGAGTCAGCAGCTTTTTTTCCCAATTCAGTTACAAAAAGATGAAATTTAAAAATATTCGAGTTGTACAAGCAAGAGATAAAGGAATATCTGAATTGCAAAAAACTACTTCGCTAAATGTAGAACGATCATTTTCGAAAACACGAAAACCTTTTCCCCAACGTCGAAGGCTAAGTGAATCGACGGAAGCGTTGTATGTTGCAGTTTTACGCGGCTTACCGGGGCAGTAGTATTTTGTCGCAGTGGACATCAAGACGTCAATAAAAGGTAAGAATATATTATTTTTTAATAATACTGTATCTCACGTACCTACTTTTGCGCGATACGCCTCTGACGTTGCACTCGTTTGTCGAGCCTTAATCATCAAGATGTATCGGAGTAAACTGTTTCACTTTTTTATTTACATTTGGAAAATGGTTATTTTAAATGTCAAGTTCAAAAATCAAATTTATATCTACCACTTAGATCTATTCATGGGAATGTCTCCGATTACCTCATCAGACTAATAGATTCATTCAACCAATGCGATAGAATCCAACAGATATTCAATTTGTGAGACAAACTCGATCGTATTTTGGTTAGGAATAGTCGTTAACCTATGACCGCTACATAAGTGTAGCTGATGTCAGCGAGATATTTCAAGAAAATCTATTCCGGCGGTCGTCTTTTTTTACCTTTCCCAAAATTTACGCACACCTTCAACTCACGTCTTTAATAAAAATAATCAAGTTTATTTATTACCCTATACGTATGTATATTAAACGTCATAAGCGGGGCTATATGCCGTTTTCTTTTTGTTTATCTCCTTCACAATTCCTGTCTTCATCTTCTTCTTGCTTTGGGAGAGAGAACGGAGTCATCTAGAGTCGCGCAATGTAAATTAAAATATAATATTGCCCGCAACGCCCACATTCGACTTCATTAAACTGGTTAGAGAGACGGAGAAGAGCACGCGGAACGCTATGCCATCCACGGATGATAAAATTACGTTCTTTCTTTTCTTCGGAGTGGTAATAATATCTAATTAACATCTCACATAAGCTGAGACTCATCTGAAGGAGAGCTTACGAGCTCGAGTTTCGATTTTATTAAAACGAGAATAAAGTAAAGAAGAAAAGAAAGGAAAACAGTTCTTAGGCGCTATAAAATTTAATTACCATTGGAATTATGCACTTAAAAGAAAAATTCTCCGAGTTCCTATTGTGTGTGTGTGTTTGAAGAAATCGTTGATGGAGTTCTCTTCCAAAGGATCGAAATTATTGTTTCGAAATTGACATTTTATTTGGTGCGTTTCAAAGGTTTAATATAATGGATTTGCTTCTCCAAATGTAATGAATAAAATTTGTTGAGTTCTGAGTCGTAGGTGGGATTTAGTTTACTGTAAGAACTAAAGTGTTTTAGATGCAAAAGACATTTAGCTAACCACTAAATTCAATTGTTGCATAATTTAAGAAGTGTTTCCTATTTGATTTTTACACAACGTACTTACATGTGGCCATCTCTTCTAGTTGATGAATTGGAGCTAATTCTCATTTCTTAGCCGAAAAGAGCTCTGTAAACAAATCTTCAGCACCGAAGAAGAAAACAATTCTTTGCTTTTCTTCTCTTTTTCGGCAAACTGCTACAGTAGCAACGTGTCCCATTGATAGCCATAATAACCTATCCCCATATATGATTTAGGGTACAGTCTCATACTATTAATAAACAGTACTTTATATAATTGTGATTTAAAAATGTAAGCGGGATTAATGTAAGAACAATAAACGTTTGTAAAATGCTTCGTTGTGATTATTCTTGTTTTATAACATTTAACAAGAGGTTAATCAGTATCAGAAGCATATGTGCATAGAACCGCATATTTAGCAAAAATTGTGCATATTTGAAGAATTTTTTTGCATATATATGGGAATTTTGTCGATTTCCGATCCATATAATTCCGCTCTCTAGTTATATCAGTATAAGGCTAATAAGTGGTGATATAAATGTCAAGTGTACAAGATAACAACGTGCTTTATATCCACTCTTCACACATCTAATGTAAGATTGGCGTTGTTTGGGTAGTACGCTACACTAATTTACTAATTTATTTCATACTTTTACAGCCGTTGTCTATTTTAAAAATACATCTCTCTAAATCCAATCAATTTTGTTCGCTATTGTGAAATGATTTCATGATATTTATCGTTGTTCCTTGTGTCGGAAGATCGTATGAACAGGTTCCTTGCAAAAGGAAAACAAAATTTACGATTGCTTGGAATATATGAACCTTTTAGCAAAACGGAAGAACGCAAATCTTGTTACCTAGGAAGTTTCAAAAGATAAATGGCCCGTCGGTCCAAAAAAACGGGGTAATTTTCCCTTTGTGAATGTTAACAGAGCATTTGAGTCTCACTGATAGATTGCAACCAATATCATAAAGCGAGCAGCGGTACGCACGCTTGTCCGCTGAATCAATATTATAATTTAAAGCCCTTTTGACAAAATTAGTTTAAAACCCGAATTACCGCGAAATTTTTTTTATATTCTCAGATTAAAGAAATTACATTTTTTTTATGTTCGGTTTTTGTTTCTATAGATGTAGGAGAACGAAAAAAAATTCTAAGTAGATAAATAAACAACGACTCTTATAAAATTAAACTAAAGAAGAATAAATTCGATAATTATACAAAATAAATTGAAATTCTAGCAATGTTACTTTATTAAGGGGAAAAATCTCCTGGCAATATTGAACTTTCTAACTTTTGTATTTGTTACGTTTCACAGTACTTTTACTAATACCGATTTCGTCTGAAATTTGCCAGCTGAAGCAAGGTTCGCCCATTTCAACTAACGAACAAACCCTCACTTCTCTCTCATCCCACTCGGGATGCGTTAGAGGGATTTGTTGGCATTTACGGCAATTCGCAAAATACCATTTAATGATCTGTACCATGTCTGCGATTGCATAAACTAACACAACGTTGAGAAAGTCCACGATCTCTTGTTAGAACCTTACGAACGCACAGAAAGACAAAAAGTGCGTCAGATAGGCTATAGCAGGTGCGCGTGTCGAGGCTGGCCGGCGGGGATAAATGCAAGTATGCCAGATCGCGTTACGTACAATATGTCTCGCATTCCCGTGAAATGTGGAACAACGTATATACACAATACGTGTCAATTTGACATCTTACGTTGCCTTAATGAGAAAAGCCGTTAAAAGAAAACTCAATTAAAAGGAAATTTACAGGAAACAATGGAAACTGTTTGGTTTCAATATGATCACAATGTAAACTCTCGCTTCTCTTTTAGAGGCTATTGTAGAATAACTTTTGAAATAACCGCAGGAATATGACGTAAAAACGATTTTTTTTTAAATAACAGGTTAATCGATATGACTACAGTTCCTGTTGCAAGTAATAAAATCAGTTTATCCGCTATAAAAATGAGTAAATAAAGTTGTTAACGAAATGAGTTTTGTCTACCTGAATGTAACGAGTTTTGCAAATTTCAACATTCTTTAGAATTTAATTTTGTGTAAGGTTATCTTCAGAGAGAAGGTAATGCTCATATAAATAAACAAATTCTCAGAAATCCGTTGATATAAGCCAATTCCTAAAAACCAAAGGGGTTAAGAATTTCTAGGATAGCGAAGTACGTCTTGTTCACTTAGAATCCCGCATCTTTTATTTAAATGTTTCTAGAAAAGACCCTAAATGAAAAATTTTGAAGTAATAAACATTTTCGCTACTAGTTCCCGCCTTGGAAAATAATTAACACAGTATTAAGCAAATTTGGCACATTATAACTGTTTGAAAAAGGCACCTAAGAGAAAAGTTGGATAAATTGAATAAGATGATAAAACACCGTTCAATTGTTTTGCTTTTTTACAGAGATTCAAGCGATCTTTTGTATTCCCCCATTTCTTCAGATTGGGAGCAACGTGGAAGTCCTTTGTCCAAAAAAAGCCAAATGATTGTCCCTTGGTGGGAAGATGATGGGCCCTACGTTCTAGCCTTCGAAGGTATTTTTTTAAGAAATATATTATTTTAGATATATTAAATGCAGCAAGGAGACATGAAGCAGCTTCAAAGAAAATTGTATTCCATCTTATTGGAGGAGATAAAATGAACTGATTTTTCTTTATTGGAAGACGACTACGTGACAGGAGAAATGATTCAAGGGGTTATAGTCCAAAAATATCAGCTTTGGCATTATGTGTTCTTTGTTTTTGTAGCAAATATATTTTGTTTTTCGTTTTATTTTTAATCAAAAATATATATAGGTTCTACACCACTTTGATGTAATTAACATTTAATTAAAACTGTATTTTTCTAAAGTGAAAGATAGAGCAGTAATCGAAAAACGCCACTTCCTTGGGGCACTCTATATACATGAATTCTTTTGTTCTAGAACTCGTCATCTTAGATAATAATAAACATAGATGCCAACCATGTTTATCCTCAAACCTTAATTTAATATAAAAATCTCAATAGATTTCTGACGATACAATTGAAAATACCTAAAAAAAAGTTGGTTTAAATTGGATAGGATAATAGGATTGATGGTACAATTCAATTTTTGTACTTTCTTGCAAAGGTCCAAATGATTTTTTCGCGTTGTTTTTCTTTGCGGTGCTGTGGGTGAAACATGACATCCCTAGATTGCTAGCAATGAGGCATTTTTTTGTCCAAAAAGCATATTTTGAACTTGGAAAATGGGAAATTATACAACGTAGCCAGAAAGAAGATTTTATTCCATTTCAGCAAACATTAAGGTATCGGCGCATTCCACACCACACGAGTTGATTCAAAATTCGGGACTATTAAATTTACAGTAGAGGAAGAAGCGAACAACTAACTCCCGTTCCTAGTTAGTTTAGTGATTAGAGACAACAAAGAAACTGGAAATAGACGCCTATAAAAAGGAAACCAACACTAACGAATACATTATGGGAAACTCTAACCACTGTGGACAACACAAAATGGCCGCGATTAGTGTGTTCATTAATAAAAGTATTACATAGATCTTTTATAGATGTCGATCGCATCCGAAATATAAACCGGATACGAAAGAAAGGTCGGGAATTTATAAAATCGTATGCAGTGACTATGATAAAACCTATATTGGACAAACGGAACGAGCGATAGGCACCAGATTCAAGGAACATATAGCTCATTACTGCTACGGAAGGGTTGAATCGTCAAGTGTAGCACATATAAACCAAACTGGGCATAATATTAAATTAGAAAATCTGTTAAACAGGGAAGAGGGTGTACTTAGCCACTTAGCTCTGAAAAAATTTATTGATGTTAAACGGGCACATGTTTGCATTTTGTGCCACAGGCAAGAACCTTGTCTTTTAGCTTCATATATTCAGCATATTTTAGGGTATAACAGGCGCTAAAAGTAGGTATTTGTAAATATCTTTTAGAGTAGGGATAGAAGAAGGCTTGTTAGAATTAAAATCTTTTTCTCAATTCTTCTAAATTAATCAAGTAACTTGTGTTGTGAGGAGTGTGCCGATATTTTTACCATACTATCCCACAGTCCTTACTATCATTGATTTATTGATATTCTGGTCGTTTCTCACGCAATGCCTTGTTCAAATCGAACATTTGTTGTCGGTAGCGTTCAGTAGTAACAGTTTCGTCAGGTTTTAGCAGCTCATAATACCATAGATCACACCGTTCTGATCCCACCACACACAAAGCATTGTCTTCCGTCCATAGCGATTTGGCCCTGCAGTCGATGTCGCTGCTTCACCTGGAGCTACCCATGATCTTTTACGCTTAGGATTCTCAAAATATATCCACTTCTCATCGCCAGTCACAATTTGATAGAGATATTATTTTCTTTTGTACCTGGCAAGTAGGATTTCGCAAATGTTTTTTCGGTTTTCCCGCTGTCTTTCATTCAGTTCATGTAGAACCCATTTTATCTTCTGGGTCTTTCCCCCCGGCTATCAAAAAGTACGGAGATAGCTTCCCGTGTCACATTTAATTGATCCGCGAGTTGTTTTTGTGTTTGAGCATCATCCTCATCCAACAATGCTTGCAATTCCCTGCCTTCAAATTTTTGAGGTGGTCTTCCACGTTCTTCGTTCCTTACGTCAAAATCGCCACTTCGAAATTTTTTAAACCACTCAAAGCACTGTAATTTGCCAAATGCATGCTCATCGTATCCTTCGACAAGCATTCTATGCGATTCTGCGGCAGTTTTCTTCAAATCATAACAGAAAATCAATGTTTTCCGCAAAAACGTGTTTCAAGGGGACAAAATTCGACATGTTCAACGCTAATGAAACTATGCTGTTGTATGAAACTTGTATTGTTGTGAGTTGAAACTCGTTCGCAGATGCCAAGGCGCTCCTGACGGGTTTAACGGGAACTATATGTGACAGCTAGGGACATCTATGAAGAAATTCCGGTTTCATATTTACACACCTGGTATATCTAGTAAATTATGCAAATATTCTTAGAGGTTAAATGTGAAAATATCATTGATGTAATCTCTATGAATATCAAGCACACTACCAAAAAAGAAAAACAACTCTCGTATCTATTCGACCCACCCTCGTAACACTAAATCAAGAATACCAAATACGACTTCTTCTTCTCCTTCTTCTTCTTCGTACCGGTCGTCATTTATTTGTATATGGTCGTCGTCCATATCACATCTTTATTTCCACATAAAACGTATGACATGGGAATAAATATTAGTAATTATAAATCTTCCAGCTATCATCTTCGAGCCAGCATTCGAGCGTGTCAGCGTTTTCGTGTTGTTTATATCCGTGTTTTACGATATTTTACGTGGGGAGATGCCTCTGTGGCACGACCCGGCTCGAATAGATCGAATTCTCCGTGTAGATTTTAACCTTTCGGGCTTATTTTACGATATGGCCCGTTTCCATATAATACCGGGTCACCTGTCGTTATTCTCCTTTTTCTCTACATCCCCAGTTGCCTTCGCCAGAATCGTAGTAGTGTTTTGTTCGATGAGACAGTACCGCATTTCAAACTTTCTATACTTGAAAAAATCTCCAATTTAAAAATAAATTTAAAAAAATATTTATATTTGTAAGATTTACGATGATAAATTGACATTAAATATTGCATTTTTTTTCTGACGAGGAAAAAAGAACCTTCGCATGTAATATGGAATAGATTTGGCGCCAAGCTGCTAATAAACAGAACGTTCCCATTTAGGCGTGGGATTACAAGAATGAGATGATATTCGTAATTTGCATAAGCGGTTGGTGACCTTTGGTGATCGTTTTGGTGAAGTATTTCTTTGAATTGGCACCGATATCATACTAAATCACATCATATGTTTAAAGACGCATGTTAGTCATCAAAAAGAACGTGCTTCTTTTCCACCAAAGTATAATGTTACGGAATTAGGTTCTCTTTCTTCGTTTTATATTTTATAGAATCCGTTACTCAAAGTATAACATTTGTAAGGAAAAATATTCATAAATAATCAATTATTTTCTGACGTTTACTTTGTATTTAGTTCTGTTTTAACAGTGGAAATATTAAAACGCTTTTTGTGGGTTTCTTACCTAACCCTAGACTGTGATCATAATATTGCGTAATTAAAAAATATTTTTTATTGCTATGGTTTAAAATGGCCGATTTTCAACCATCAGGAGAGCAAATTCGTCATTGTATGATGTTTCATTTTCACGCCGGAATGAATGCAACAGTTGAAACTAAAAATGTTTGCGATATTTGTGGTGCTGTTAAGTACAACAGTAAACAAACGTCAACGTTGATTCAGACAATTTCCATCAGGTTTTTAATCTCTGTGATAGACCTCGTAGTGGAAGACCTATGGAATTTGGTAACGATGCTTTAAAAGCACTAGTCGAGATTAATCTAAAATTAAGTGTACAGGAATTAGCAGATACGCTAGGCTCTATATGATCGACAATGCAAAAACATCTCCATGAAATTGGTAAGGCCTCCAGGCAAGGTAAATGGGTCCCACACAAAGAAACGATCCATTTTTTAGCAGGATTGTAACTGGAGATGAAAAGTGGATTCTTTATTCCAATCCCCATCGCTCCAGACAGTGGCTCTCTGTAAATCAACCACCAGTTCCAACCCCTAAACCCACGATAACGCTGAAAGAGGTTCTACTGTGGGATTCCAATGGCGTAATTTTTTATGAACTTTTACAACCAGGAGAAACGATTACTGCTGAGATTTATTGTCAACAACTGCAAAGATTAAATATTGAATTGTTGAAAAAGGGGCAGCAAGAGTGACTCAAGAAAAAATCACGCAGTTGGATTGAGAAGTCTTACCTCACCCCCCGTATTCACCAGATATCAACCCATCCTAAGAAATAAAAATTTTCGATGAATTGATGATGTTTGATGCCACCGCGAGCACTATTTTTCATCCCAGCCAGCGCAGTTCTACAAAAGCGGAATTGATGCAGAAAAGATGGCAAAGTGCTTGAGATAATGATGGCGATTATATCTTGATTTATTGATTTGATTGATTTTTCTACCAAAGCCGGGCTGGTCTTTACATCCCTAACACTGAAGCTTAGTAGCTTAATTCAAGCAGGTCAACAGTCAGATGTTGCGACGGTCTTCCCATCATCCGTTTGCTGTGCTTTTGTCCAGCTGCATGTTTCCAATTTAATTGGTGTTGTGTTATAATCCACTTATTAATTGCACCACGCACTGCACTCTTGGTAATACGTAGATCTTGAACCTTCCCTCGCTAGCTGGTCTACAATTTCATTGCCCGCTACGCGCCTGTGCCCTGGTACATTATTAGATAACTTGATGTACTTGATATGTCAAATATGTAACAATATAGACATACTATATAAGATAATTATTGTTCAGTGCAACTCATTTAATTTGTTTGGTGTACAGAATAAGTGCAGGAAACATCATCTAGCTATTGCCTTTCCTACACTTGCTCTAGAGAGTTGGTTTGGTATCAGTTCGTGATACCATGTTACTTAATGTCTTAAACTTGGCAACGTTGTGTAATTATTGGCGCTAGTTAGTTAATTTGTCATTATTGGCTGCAAAAGAGAATCCAAGTCGTTTATTATTATGTACTATTAGTTGGAGGAAAACATTAAAGTATCGCTACAAATAATTGATGCGAATTAATTAAGAAGCTTGTATGGTGCGGAGTGTACCGATTGATTGATTGATTGATTGATTTTTCTACCAGAGTAGGGCTGTTCTTTACATCCCTAACACTGAAGCTTAGTAGCTTATTGTATTATTCCTGCTTCGGTTTTGTTTTACTTGAGCAGATTAGTTCCCGCAATCAGGTTTAAGAGCCTATGTAGTAAATCTTTCTCCATTGGTAGTTCAATTGTGCTTCGCATAGCGAATCTGCGTTGAGCTAACGCTGCACATTCGAAAATAATATGAGGGGCTGTTTCCTCCTCCTCATTGCAAAGTCTACATAATGGCTCATCTTTGTAGATCCCCATGTTATGCAAGTCTTTCCATCATCCGTTTGCTGTGCTTTTGTCCAGCTGCATGTTTCCAGTTTAATTGGTGTTGTGTTATAATCCACGCATTAATTGCACCACGCACTGTGCTCTTGGTAATACCGAGACCCGGTTCAGGGCCTATATAATTCATTTTTGAACCTTCCCTCGCTAGCTGGTCTGCAATTTCATTGCCCGCTATGCCCCTGTGCCCTGGCACCCACGCCAGTGTGACCTTGTTGCGCTTAGTCAGAGCCATTAGGGTTTGCAGGCACTCCCATACTAGTTTGGAGGTTATATGATAAGATGCTAGTGCCTTTAAGGCTGCCTGACTGTCAGAGAGAATGCAAATCGTCTCACCTTGCGGTCTCCGACGCAGACTCTCCCACGCGCAGGTTTGTATAGCATATATTTCTGTTTGAAATACCGTGGTGTATCGCCCAAGTGATATACATACTTTGTATCCCTGGTTTTCCTCATATACACCAACGCCAGAAGTAGTGCCCGTTTTGGACCCATCTGTGTACCAGACTAGGGTTTTCGGTTTTCTCCCCTCTCCATCCCTCCATTCTTCCCAATTCAAGAAAACTTTGAAAGGTTTGTCATATGAGATCCTGGAGATTGTTGTATCACTACCCACATCATAGATAGGGTTTGTTACTACTGCTTCTATTCTGGTGTGCCCAGATCCACTGTGGGATCTCCAGTTGCTAGTATTTTTCAGTCTGTATGCACCCATTCTGGCTTCTCCCTTGATATAAATCTCAAGAGGAGGTAGGTTTAGCGTGGTTTCCATAGCAGCTGTTGGAGTGCTTTTAATAGCTCCTGTTATACATAGACATGTCAGTCTCTGAATTTTCGAGAGACTAGTTATCGCATGCATCTGTGTGATCTTAGGCCACCAAACCAGGCAGCCATAAGTTATCATGGGTCTTACCACCGTAGTGTACAACCAGTACGTCATATGTGGTTTGAGTTCCCATGTTTTTCCAACTGTTCTACGGGTTGTCATTAACACCCTCTTACATTTGTCGGTCATTTTTTGTAAATGTGAGTTCCAGTTCAGTTTAGAGTCCAAGGTTACACCTAAGAACATTATACCTTATATTGATAAATAAAACATTTTTAAAAAATTTTAAAATTTGTATCTTGTAAAATAATTGATTACTTACAGTTCTACAAGACGGCGACGGTTTTTTTCCATGGCAAGCAGATTTTCTATACTTATTTTATCATGAGATCTTTATCAAACAATAAATAACGTAACGTAAGTCTAAAGTGACAAAAGTAAGAGGAAATATATTTATTATAAATTTCTGAATGCAAGAAACTCCTTCGCAATGTAAAAAGCATACAGTAGCAAATAGTTTTTAGTTTCGAAGGTAGAAATGAAACAATGGTCCAAATCACACAAGATTCTATTAAGGTTTTCAATTTACTTTTTAAATATAGGTAATTTTGTATTGAGCAGTTTCAAGGTTTTCTGCTACCTTATTACATAATTTGATTCCTGCTAAAAAACGTCAGAGCTAATATTCATACGTTCTAAACCAATCTCTGCAAGTAATAAGTAACAGTAGGCTATCACGGCCGGAGTTTGAATTTGTACTAACAGTACGTCTTTCCGAGCTTATAGGCCGTGGTCTTGAAATAGCGTAAGTCGACGTTTCGCCAGACACCGCGGCTGGCATCTTCAGGACGATGTTGAAAGTTTGAGGAATGGTACTTCGAGTGGGACCGCTCCGCAATAAGTGAATAACTTATTGCAAGGATGCGGTGATCGCAATCCAACTGCATTGCGTAGAGCCAACGTTTGAAGTTTAAATACGCGCAGCTTACTTGATGTTCTTCCCCAAAAATCCAGCCCATATCTCAATCTAGACTCGAAGATTTCTTGGCACCTAATAATGCAGCCTGAAAGGAGGATAGCAAACCTTTGGTGATTTCTTGCAGAGATTCATGTATTCCGACAAATCCAAGGCCATGGCTTTGGCAGCATATAAACCCAAAAATTTTATGCGCACAACTTGTTGTAAAGACGTATTTTCAATCTCAAGTAATCACCAATTAAAATTTATAAAAATTATCTCAACCGTCTTGAGGAACTCTCTCCATGTAAAATACTAACGAGATAATTTAATTTTGGTATTTTCCGTTGCTAATATACAAAAATTGGTTTGTACAATCCAATGTGATTATATTTGTTTATACACTGCGTTTTAAACTATGTAAAATAGAGAAAAATAAGCTGCTGCATGATATTCAGCAGTTACAAGTAACTATTCTGTAGACTAACAATATAACAAATACGCTTCGATTCATTCTGCATTAGAAATCTATTTAGAAACAACAAACATTTTTAAAATATATATTGCGGAATAAGATTAAATCCAATCCCAAGTGTTTGTATTAAAAATTGAGCTTGAGAAGCTATTTTCAGGCAAATAATCTTTCTTAAAGCTACAATAACCTTGATTCCATACAAAATTGTATTATTATAAATATACTTGTTTTAGATGCTGGATTTTGGATCTTTATAACACTTATTTTGTCAATTACAATAGATAAATACCAGATTTACTCTGAATTTTGTAGAAAATCATTTTATATTTTTATGAAACCGTGCACTCTACGCAAAAACTGGTGCTTCTTGGAAAAACCTATCTGAATATACGAGGGATGATGGTAAAATAAGGTTCCCATATTTTTTAAAAATAGACAGCATTCTTTATTTCCTTAACATTACACATCATTTTAAAGGTAAAAACTTAAGCTATTTTTCGACATAATCGCCATTTCTATCCAAGCATTTTTGCAGACGGTGCTCCAACTTCTGTATCCCCATGTCGTAAAATTCTGCCGCCAGTCAAAATCTTTTCAATTGTGGTGTTGGAAATCTCAGGAATCCGAAGAGCGAGTTGACGAATGGTGACCGTCCGATCTTCAAGCAGTATGCTCTCGATCTTTTCAACGATTTCCTCTGAAACCGATGGTCTTCCGCTCCGCTCTTCATCGTGAATTTCTGTCCGACCTCCAGTAAATTCCCTACACCATTTGCGGACGTGTTGAAAAGCTATACACTTTTCTTCATAAATTTCGGTTAATGGACGATGAATGTCTATAGGTGAAACCCCTTTCGTGTTGAAAAAACGTATTGCAGTGCGAATTTCACACCTGGCGGTAGCGGCGATCGGGAGTTCCATATCGGACGGCTGCTTAACCAACACTGAGCGCCGTAGCGAGACGGGAGTGGTACGTACATAAAGTGGGAGAGCTGCTGCACACGCCAATGTTGTCGGATTTCGCCTAACACGTCTTATTGCTGCTGTAGGGCTTTGGGAACCTTATTTTACGATCATCCCTCGTAAATAAATAAATCTACAAAACCGTTTATCTCTGGATTTGTTTCATTATTTTATTTAATAAGGCAGATTATATGCATTTGTATAACTTTTTCTACTGAATATAGAAAAACCTACCTGAATATAAATAAATAAATCTACAAAACCGTTTATCTCTGTATTTGTTTCATTATTTTATTTAATGAGGCAGATTATATGCATTTGTATAACTTTTTCGACTGAAGAGGGGTGACAATCTCTTCCTAAATAAATTGTTAGCTATTATAATATTATTAGCGGCAGTCATAGTGAGTCGTTCGGCGCTAAAATCCCTCTGACGGCTATGAGGTCCTTCTCAGTAGCTCCGCCTCCTTTTATTGCCTCCTATCGCTGGAGCGGAGGTGCTAGGAGATTATTTTAGGTCCAGTTAACGACGATCATTCTGTTGATTTTCTTCACATCCTAAATCTTCAATTTTAATGGAATATTTCCCTACAACAATTGACGGCATAGATTCAAGTCTTATATTCGTTTGAAATTTATTATCAAATTTTATTTCGACAGGTATAGTTACACAAAGTAGCCGTGATTAAACAATCGCTATCGCGAATGAAATAAGTGAATAAAGGGACGCTAATAAATTTCTCACTTTTAGTCAAAATATTCATCCAGGTAACATGTGTTTGACTATGTTCCCGTTTTCTAAGCGTTCGGCGTTTAATTTCTACCATAAATACGAAGTAGAATTCAAATGTGGTGGTTTAAGAATACGCGGGGTTCCAATACGTAACATATAAACACGGAGTTTATATTAAAACGTCGCAATTCCAGGTTAGTTTTCTCCTTCAGTTTTAATATACATAAAATTTAATTAATCGATATCCAGTTTAATTTCAATTGCCGAAAGAGTGTCTAGGAACACTCCCATACCTACAGACCGTACAATTAATTAATTAATTTCAATAAATTAATTTATTTTTTTCCCTCGTTTAAAACATTACAGTATACATGAAGTATATCTTCTCTTTCCATTTAACATCATATTATATAGGATTCCACAACATACATAGGTAATAATAAAAACAATATTTATTGAACAAAAACATAAAATTCCCATTTGAATTGTATTGAATTGATTGATAATTGAAGTTCTTGCGGCTTTGTATTGGAAGAAGTATAGCCTCAAGGAAGATACTCAAAACTTTTATTAGATTTTAGATGTATGTTCCTGAAACACTACTATCTTATAAAAGTCTTATCTTATTATTAATAATTGTTGAATAGATGGTGAGAAAATAAACAATTTTAGGTTGGCTTTGGTTTACTTATTTCGTTGAGAAATTCAATTTACCTAACACAAAATTTACTTATGTCACCTTGAAGGAAGAAACACATTTTAAAAGCAGTCTCTTCTAAGCCTTTTATAAAGATGCTGTAAGGACAGATACTGGAAACCAATGAAATGTGCAAATGCTACCAGAGAATGTAAAACAAATGAACTAACCCAAATTACGTCTCATCAATAAAAGATGGTCTTGACTCAAGACCATCTTTTATTTCGACCTTATTATGAACAACTCACACAGAGTCGTCATGGATCGTTTCACGATTTTATTAATCTAAGCTCAAAAATCGAATTCCAACCGAATACGATCCTGTCTCTCATTTGTAAAATACTAACCATACACCACTTTACACTCCGTTTAGTGACATAGAGGGTTATAAGGACAAGGATTTTCGTTATCATCGCTGATGACCGGGGACAACGCTGACCACCCAAAGCGTATCGCTTGGAGCATCACGGTTGATCACCTGCTTGCACCGATGTCTTCCTAACCTAAACATGTTCGATCCAAACTCGTTGTAAAGACCGTATATAAGGGTTCGATATCCATGGCAAATACCATATTGAGAGCTCCTATATTTTTTTTTCGTAGAGATGGTCGGAATTTTGGATAATTATGTTAATTGCCATAAAATTATCGCCTACCACTAGCAAATAATATCTTTGCTATATTAAGCGGGTAAATATAGTGTATAGCCTCACGTGATAGAAAAGGT
This sequence comes from Dynastes grantii, assembly GCA_029619325.2. NCBI lineage: Eukaryota > Metazoa > Arthropoda > Insecta > Coleoptera > Scarabaeidae > Dynastes > Dynastes grantii. The sequence continues at coordinate 51,491,009 of JAROYF020000005.1, forward strand.
ACCTTTGATCGTAAATGTAAGGATTCTATGAGTGCTTTTGATGAATGTATCTGTGTTAGATGAACTCTTGTGAGTATTGTAATGTGGGTGCCGTAACTTGGAACTATCCCTGTTTTAACGCTAGTGAAAATCATGTGCCTATGAGTAATGTATGTAAGGAATCTCTGCGTAATGTATTGTATGAATAATTTTATTAATTTCAGCTTATAGTTTGAATAAATTTGAAGTCAGTGATTGTAATTTTTAATTTAAAATGGGATTTTAGAAACCTACTTACATTCTATTGGATGAATAGTAAAAGATAGCTACGCTCTCTGGGAGAATTGAAATATTAATTACTAGGGAATTTTTCGAAAATATTGAAACCATTGGATATGTACAGGGTATCCACCTAGTATGTGGGTGGAAAATAATTTATTCCCTGAGCAATTTAAAGAAAAAGGTTTCAAATAGAAAATATTAGACAACATAGAATTACGTCCAAATATACAAGGAAGTGCACCGATCGGCATATGAAAGAGTGTACAAGATGTTTGCTTTGACAAATTCTTGAAGGTGATAGGCAAATTTTAGAACTTTAGAATTCTCCACCATTTTAGGGCTATTTAATTCCGAAGTCACATTCTCTCAAAAAAAAATAAAAAGTTAAAACTAATGATTTTGACAAACCCCTGGGGGTGGTAGGTAAATTTTAGAATATTATTCTCTACCAATTAATTTTGAATTAAAACGTTTTCTTGAAAAGAAATCCAAAGAAAGATTCATTTTTTACAAACTTTTGGGAGCACTAGAACATTTTAGAACTTTATATTTCTCTAGCAATTTAGAGTTGTTTAATTCTGAAATAACATTTTCTCACAGAAAGGCGTTACTAAGAAAATTTCTTCTTCGACACACTCTTGGGGATGGTAGAGTAAATCTTAAAATCTTTGGATTAAAATATTTTCTCAAAAAAATATATAAAAAGGATGCTTTCTTTGACAAACTCTTGGAGGTGATAGGCAAATTTTAGAATTTTGAATTTCCACCATTTTAAGGCTGTTTAATTCTGAAATTTTTTGAAAAACACTTTCTCAAAAAAAAAGGTAAAAATTAAAATCTTTGACAAACTCCTGGGGGGAGGTAAATTCTAGAATTATACAATTCTCTACCAATTAAATTAAATTAAAACATTTTCTAAAAAGAAACCAAAAGGGAAAATTTTCATTTTTAAAACTCTTTTGGGGGACTAGAACATTTTAGAACTTTATATTTCTCTAGCATTTTAGAGTTGTTTAATTTTGAAATAACATTTTCTCACAGAAAAAAGGGTTTCTAAGAAAATTTCTTCTTCGACACACCTTGGGGATGGTAGAGAAATCTAAATTTTGGATTAAAATATTTTCCAAAAAAAAAAATAAAAAGGATGCTTTCTTTAAAAAACTCTTTGGGGGTGATAGGCAAAATTTTTAAAATTTTTGAATTCTCCACCAAGGGGTGTTTAATTCTAAAAATTTTTTAAAAAAAACTTTTCAAAAAAAAAAAGGGAAAAATTAAATCTTTGACAAACTCCTGGGGGTGGCAGGTAAATTTTAGAATTATACAATTCCTACCAATTAAATTAAATTAAAAATTTTCTAAAAAAAAAAAATCCAAAGGGAAAATTTTCATTTTTGAAAACCCCTTGGGGTTTTAGAACATTTTAGAACTTTATATTTTTCTAGCATTTTAGAGTTGTTTAATTTTGAAATAACATTTTCTCACAGAAAAAGTTATAAGAAAATTTCTTTTCGACACACTCTTGGGGATGGTAGAGAAATCTTAAATCTTTGGATTAAAATATTTTTCAAAAAAATATATATAAAAAAGGGTGCTTTCTTTGACAAACTCTTGAGGTGATAGCAAATTTTTGAATTTTAAAAATTTTCCACCCTTTAGGGCTGTTTAATTCTGAAATTTTTTGAAAAACCTTTCTCAAAAAAAAAAGGTAAAAATTAAAGTCTTTGACAAACTCCTGGGGTGGCAGGTAAATTTGAATTATACAATTCCTACCAATTAAAATTTAAAATTTAAAAAATTTTCTAAAAAAGAAATCCAAAAGGGAAAATTTTTTTTTGACAACTCTTGGGGGTCTAGAACATTTTAGAACTTTATATTTCTCTAGCATTTTAGAGTTTTTAATTTTGAAATAAAATTTTCACAGAAAGGTTACTAAAAAAATTTCTTCTTCGACACACCTTGGGGATGGTAGAGAAATCTTAAAATCTTTGGATTAAAATATTTTCTCAAAAAAAAAAATATAAAAAAGGTGCTTTCTTTGACAAACTCTTGAAAGGGGATAGGCAAATTTTAGAATTTTTGAATTCTCCCCCTTTTAGGGCTGTTTAATTCTGAAATTTTTGAAAAACACTTTCTCAAAAAAAATAAAAAATTTAAATCTTTGACAAACTCCTGGGGGTGGCAGGTAAATTCTAGAATTATACAATTCTCTACCAATTAAATTAGAATTAAAACATTTTCTAAAAAAGAAATCCAAAGGAAATTGTCATTTTTGACACACTCTTGTGGGTACTAGAACATTTTAGAACTTTATATTTCTCTAGCATTTTAGAGTTGTTTAATTTTGAAATAACATTTTCTCACAGAAAGAAGTTACTAAGAAAATTTCTTCTTCGACCCCTTTTTGGGGAGAAATCTTAAAACTTTGGTTTAAAAATTTTTTCTAAAAAAAAAAAATATATAAAAAGGATGTTTTTTTTGACAAACTTTTGAGGTGATAGGAAAATTTTTTGAATTTTAAAATTTCCCCTCCAAAATTTTTAGCTTTTAAATTTTTCCTGAAATTTTTTTAAAAAACATTTTCCCAAAAAAAAAAAATTAAATCTTTGAAAAACCCGGGGGGTGGGGGAAATTTAGAATTATACAATTCCTACCAATTAAATTAAATTAAAACATTTTAAAAAAAGAAATCCAAAGGAAATTGTCTTTTTTGACACACTCTTTTGGGTACTAGAACATTTTAGAACTTTATATTTCTCTAGCATTTTGAGTTGTTTAATTTTGAAATAACATTTTCTCACAGAAAGAAGTTACTAAGAAATTTCTTCCGACACACTCTTGGGGATGGTAGAGCAAATCTTAAAATCTTTATTAAAAATTTTTTCTAAAAAAAAAATATATAAAAAGATGTTTTTTGACAAACTTTTGGGAGGTGATAGGAAAATTTTTAAAAGAATTCTCCATTTACCTAAAATTTTTTTAAAAAAACCTTTTCTAAAAAAAAGGTAAAAATTGTTTTGAAAAATTGGGGGGTGGAGGTAAATTCTAAATTTAAACAATTTTAAAATTTAAAATTTAAATTAAAACATTTTCTAAAAAAAAAATCCAAAGGAAATTGTCATTTTTGACACACTCTTGTGGGTACTAGAACATTTTAAAACTTTATATTTCTCTAGCAATTTAGAGTTGTTTAATTCTGAAATAACATTTTCTCACAGAAAGGCGTTACTAAGAAAATTTCTTCTTCGACACACTCTTGGGGATGGTAGAGTAAATCTTAAAATCTTTGGATTAAAATATTTTCTCAAAAAAAAAGATATATAAAAAGGATGCTTTCTTTGACAAACTCTTGGAGGTGATAGGCAAATTTTAGAATTTTAGAATTCTCCACCATTTTAGGGCTGTTTAATTCTGAAATTTTTTGAAAAACACTTTCTCAAAAAAAAAAAGGTAAAAATTAAAGTCTTTGACAAACTCCTGGGGGTGGCAGGTAAATTCTAGAATTATACAATTCTCTACCAATTAAATTAGAATTAAAACATTTTCTAAAAAAGAAACCCAAAGGAAATTGTCATTTTTGACACACTCTTGTGGGTACTAGAACATTTTAGAACTTTATATTTCTCTAGCATTTTAGAGTTGTTTAATTTTGAAATAACATTTTCTCACAGAAAGAAGTTACTAAGAAAATTTCTTCTTCGACACACTCTTGGGGATGGTAGAGCAAATCTTAAAATCTTTGGATTAAAATATTTTCTCAAAAAAATATATATAAAAAGGATGCTTTCTTTGACAAACTCTTGGAGGTGATAGGCAAATTTTAGAATTTTTGAATTATCCACCATTTTAGGGCTGTTTAATTCTGACATTTTTTGAAAAACATTTCCCTCAAAAAAAAAAAATGTAAAAATTAAAGTCTTTGACAAACTCCTGGGGTGGCAGGTAAATTCTAGAATTATACAATTCTCTACCAATTAAATTAGAATTAAAACATTTCTAAAAAGAAATCCAAAGGAAATTGTCATTTTTGACACACTCGTGGGTACTAGAACATTTTAGAACTTTATATTTCTCAGCATTTTAGAGTTGTTTAATTCTAAAATAACATTTTCTTACAGAAAGAAGTTACTAAGAAAATTTCTTCTTCGACACACTCTTGGGGATGGTAGAGCAAATTTTAAAAAATCTTTGGATTAAAATATTTTCTCAAAAAATATATATAAAAAGGATGCTTTCTTTGACAAACTCTTGGAGGTGATAGGCAAATTTTAGAATTTTAGAATTCTCCACCATTTTAGGGCTGTTTAATTCTGAAATTTTTTGAAAAACCCTTTCCCAAAAAAAAAAAGGTAAAAATTAAAGTCTTTGACAAACTCCTGGGGGTGGCAGGTAAATTCTAGAATTATACAATTCTCTACCAATTAAATTAGAATTAAAACATTTTCTAAAAAAGAAATCCAAAGGAAATTGTCATTTTTGACACACTCTTGTGGGTACTAGAACATTTTAGAACTTTATATTTCTCTAGCAATTTAGAATTGTCTAATTCTGAAGTAATATTTTCTCACAAAAACAAATTACTAAGAAAATTTCTTCTTCGGCAAACTCTTGGGGGTGGTAAGGTAAATCTTAACATATTACAATTCTTTTCCAATTAGGAGCTGTTTAGTTTTGGATTAAAACATTTTCTCAAAAAATCCGAAAGCTCAGATACGGAAATTTGGTTTGTAAGCAACAAAATTGCAACTGTGAACATTCAGAGGGTGATGGTTCAACAGACATTATATTCCATACAAGAAACATTTGTCACATTGAACATGCAACGTTTGGTATAAATAAATTCACATTATTATAGTATCTTGTGTACATTTTTATTTAAAAAAAAACATTACTCGAAATAAAATAAACATTTCACAATATTATTATCGGAATATTACACAACAAACGCTTTACATTATTTACTGTGATCCAGAACCGTATTTAAACCTGAAGCGGAAGGTAACAACTTCTCGATGTCCATTAACGGTATCCATCGGTCCGAATTTGCATTTTATTTGTCTAATGCCACGAAAATTATTACGCTAGCTTGTCAAATATTTACCGAACAAACTCTGTTTTATTGCACTTTAAATTTTACTTTTTATTGGGTTGGAATTTTAGTCCGGAAAGATGCCGACGACACCGCGTATGAATGGCCGAACGGTAATTCGAATTTTATGAATGTATGCCGTGCATACTTACGCTATAGTTGTATATTATGTAAGCAAAGATTACTATGTCTGACTTAAATGTATGTATTATGTAAGTATATAGAAATGTGAGAAGTTTTGATTGGGATTTTCACCGCAAGTAGCTTTTTTGAAGGATTTTTTTATAGGAATTGATTAATAAATATTCTTTTGAATTAGAGTATTGATCTTTTACTTGTTCCCTTTTTGCATGGCCTTAAAAGTTCAAATCTAGCCTGAACGGTTGGTTTTTAATTATTAGAGTAAGGTAATCGTTCGTTGCGCCATAGGCGTGCGGTTTCTTTAATATTTATAATACCGAAAAAGAAATAATAAAGCGAATAATAATAAAAAAAACTAATCAAGAATTATAATATTTGTAAAACTGTGAAACACTCGCCCTTTTAAGCAGCGTAATCAAGTACGCTGGCGGATTGCATTGGAATTACTGAACATGAGAAGTAGAAGCACCATTTTATAACCTAGTGGATAAGCATCGTAAAAAAAATTGATAGCATTAGATATGTTTCAATAGTTGTCTCGTGGAACCGTGTTCGCAGTGGTGAAAAAATGTGTTTATATTTAGAGAAAAATCGTTCGACATCTACCGATGTAATACATGTATGATTAAAATAATCTTTGAACTCAATTAATGGATTAGTCGAAGTACCAGTACAAATTTGTTGTAATGTGATAAAATTGGAATCTTTCTCTAACACACTCTCCAACTTTTTTAAAACGCGAATATTTTGTGTGTCATCCACTATAGATGACACACAAAATATTGCAACAATTGCAACAATACAATAACATCGGAAATATTGATGACAACGTACTTGATTTAATTTTTGCAAATTTCTGTGGCGAACTCACTATTTCCCGCGAAGATTTTCCTTTAGTTCCTGAAGATAATTATCATCCTGCTTTAGTGATGAGCATCCAACTCGTTAGTTACAGTAATCCAGATTTATTTCCGTCTGCACAAAATATGCGCTACAATTTTCGAAAAGCAAATTTTGCCCAATTATTTGAAGATCTAGCTCAATGTGATTGGTCATTCATTGAGGATGCATCAACCATTGATCAAGCTGTCGATGAATTTTATACAAGGTAATTAATCGTTCAGTTCTTCTATGCAGTCAGAATAGTTCTTCTAATCCTCCGTGGTTTACTACAACAATTCGACAAAATCTAAAAACTAAAACCTTCTATCATAGAAAATGGATACTAACTAAAAGTGAAGTTTTTTACATGAAGTTTAGAGATATCAGGAGATTAGTTAAGCAACAGATTGAAGAAGCTTACAACGCTTACATGTCAAGAATACAAAACACAATTAAGCAAAATCCGAAAGAGCTGTGGCGGTATAGTAATAGACTAAAGGGTGTTTCACGCATGCCAAGCACAATCACTGATGGGGATGTGGTATATCAGGATCCCCAGGAAAGTGTCGACGCCTTTGCTAGAAAATTCTCTTCCGTTTTTTTGCCATACTCCGACAGAGTAATCGAAAATGTATTCAGCAACATACCATCTTTTGACGTCAAGCCTGTGAATGAGACTGACCTGCTAACTATAATGAGTCACCTAGCAAATACGGACACAGCTGGTGATGACCTCATCCCTAGTTTTTTAGTGAGGGAAGCACGCATAGCTTCTTGTCACCATCTCTTTGAGATCTTCTACCTTTCCTAGGCGCTGGAAACGAGCAAGAGTTACGCCAGTTCTTAAGAAGGGAAGCAGCACTGATGTGACTAACTATCGTCCTATATCTATTTTATCTAATTTCGCCAAGGTATATGAACAACTTTTATATTTTTCTATATTCAACAATGTACAGCCGTATATATCTGCGAAGCAACATGGTTTTATACCTGAAAGATCTACAACAACTAACTTAGTGACAGTTACACAGTTTATAAGTGACACACTGGATGATGGAGGGCAAGTCGATGTTATATACACGGATTTTTCTAAGGCTTTTGACAGAATTGACCATAATATTATGCTCTTTAAATTAAGTTCTTTTGGCATGTCACCTCGCCTTCGAGATCTGATGAAGTCCTACTTAAAAAAGCAGTCATGTTATGTTTTCTATAATGGCTTCAGCTCATGTGAATACGCTATTTCGTCAGGTGTTCCACAAGGACCCAATTTAGGAGCTTTGCTCTTTGTGCTTTTCCTCGACGATCTGCTGGAAGCGTTGACCTGTGATACCCTAGCTTATGCAGATGATGTAAAGGTGTACGCAAGAATTGGTTCCATTAATGATATGGTTAATCTGCAAATGAGTATTGATTACGTATTTCATTGGTGCCAAGAAAATAGTCTTATGTTAAATGAAGCAAAATGCACGTATGTAACATATACTACCGCAAAATAAAAGGCTTGCCTACTACGTACAGTTTAAGCGGTTACCCGCTGCAGAGGAGCGAGACCATAAAAGACCTAGGAGTTATTTTTGATATTCAACTATCCTTTAAACAGCAGGTTTCGCAGACGTGTTCCTCGGCCGCAGCCATGTTGGGATTCATCATACGATCTTCGAAATACTTCACGAATCAACATCTTCTGAAAACGCTGTGTAGAGCATTTGTCTTAAGTCGGCTAGAGTATGCTTCCATTGTATGGTATCCTTACTATCAATCCTACGAGGATTCTATTGAGAGAGTACAGCGAAGGTTCCTGAAATTCCTATCTTTTAGGATCGACGGTGTATATCCGGTGAGGGGTATAGACTATGCCACATTATTGGAACAACATGCGGTCCGGAGTATTTCGGAAAGAAGGCAAATTTGCAGTGCGCGGTTTCTCTACAAACTTATTGACAACCAAATCGGTTGCGCATATCTGCTGTCAAAAATAAATTTGAACGTTCCTCGTTTGTCTTCGCGTAGTGTTCAATCGTTTCGGCCTTTAGCTGCAAGAATTAATGTGCTGCTGAAATCACCAGTTCAAAACATGTGTGTGAATGCAAATAAATATTATACAGATATTTTTGTCGGTGACGCGATGCACTAATCGGTGGAGTATATATATATAAAAAATATATATATATATATATTTTTTTTTTTCTATTATTTTTCAGTTATCTTTTATTAAGTATTATATTTTATTTTTCTCTTTGTATTATGTGCAGATGTATTGGTATTATTATTTCGTCCTGTAATTGGGGTCACCTGTTGGGTGAATTATTATTATTATTATTATTATTACTATTATTATTATTATTATTATAGTACGTAGCAGAGTTTGTACTTCGTCCACTATTTCGGTTTATGTTGATCCAGTACACTAACTATAACGTGTATAATAGAATTTTTTTTACAATCTATTGTCTCGTCAACACACAACCAACGCAACTGATCTTTTAATGTAGATATCATTTTATTTTCCACCTGTTTGCGTACAAATAAAACATGTTTAGGTGCTGTTGCCGTAGTTGGCAACTTCAACTACGGGTTGTATTTGTTCCAAAAGTTCTTAAACGATTTCTTATCCAGTATGTTAAGTGACAAATTACATGTTATCATCATGACAAGTATATCGAAAATAAAGTCATTTCTATTTGACGCGCCGTTTTTTTTATTTCTGTGTTTTGCACTATTTACATGCTTCCTACAGTCGTTCTTTTGCCAGCACATCAAAGTTTTCTCGCACACTTTACAAACTATTTTAGCACCGTCGCACGACAAATCTGGAAACTCACAGATAAAGTTTTTTACTTTACCAGCAAAGGCCTTGCGCACACTGGACATTTTTAATTAAAAATTTTCTTGAATAACTAGTATTCAGCTCGCTTGATTTAATTCACACCCACACGCCGCGCTAGTGATGATAAATGTGTACGAATTTGAACTGCTTTGCCACCCGGCAGATGTTTACGCATCGCATCGCGCGCGCCGAATTCCGTTGGCTGCTCCAGCTGTTACAGCTATGCTGGGACGACACGATTATCTTACCTTATTAATTATGAATAAATATCAGAGTACTATAGTTTCTTTTCGGATAAGGAAGTAAAACCATAGGCCCCGTGTCAATACGATATTTGGTACGTTAAAGATCCGTACCGGAGATTGGAACACCTCTAGATTCGGCAAAATTCTAATGAAACTCTGGAACTTTTATTAATTATTCTACGAATATCATTGATAGAAGTATTTAAGTACTAAGACGATATTCACCTTCAAAAATAGCACTTAGTCATCTCGAATAATCGACGATAATTCTTAGAACTCAAATAGACCAAACGCTTTGATCTTGAATCCTTAAGGAATGAAAAAACTTATCACCGTATTAAATGTAGATTAGAAACCGACAATCTAGTAATTAAATATCGATTTTTGCTGTGTATCCCGAGTGTCCGTACAACAGAAATATTTCAAGTCCAATTTTAATGACGTTAGGTACCTACGATGTTTCTCGGAAACGCTTATTCGTCTCCTTTCTGCTTTACTACTGAGAGAAGGTACTTTTTCTTCTATTTCTTCTCCACGGTGTACATATGCATGCATGTGCAGCAGGCGCGGTTACGCCATGGTGGCGTGGTGGCGTTTTCTCAAGTGTTAAAAGCTACAAGCAGTTAGTGTCTAAACCTACAGCACGCTGGCTTGTGATACACGCTACGGACAGTAATTAATTCACATTACAAGGCACCTAATTAAGCTAATTTAATAAATAAGCCGATAAAACGACGATCCAGGCGCTGGGTTTCCGATCCGATCGGAAGCCATCAATCAGCGGGATCGGGTAGGATCGATATATAGGTGTAGCTTTTTTCGATTCTCCGGTTTAACACGTTAGGATTTATTGCGTTCATATTCCAGGTTGTTGGTGAATTCTAAATGATGATAATTCTAGAAATGCAGAAGTTCTATGCAAGTTTAAAGTTTGAATGGTGGAGAGATTATGTGAAGAAGAATTAATAAGTTTAATGTTAAACAAAGCACATCTAGAATGAATTACAATATTAAAAAGCAGTAATTTGAACAGGAAATAGAAAACAAAAATAAACTCAAAAATAATTAATTTTACTGAAGAACTTTTCGACATATTCACGATGCGAATTAAGGCATGTGTCATTTCTTGGCGCTAATTGCAACATACCCACGTCATAAAATTCGGCCGTCTGCGACCTAAACCAGTTCTGACGTTTACCTTGATCTCATCATCACTTGCAAAGTGCTGGCCGACACGAAATTTCTTGAGATGAGAAAACAAAAGTCGGATGGAGCTAGGTCCAGACTATAAGGAAGGTGACAGAATTGATCCTAACGGAATGAATCAAGCAGCATGTTTTGGGACTGTAAAGGAATTTTGTTAGTGCACTGGATGGAACGAGGCGCAACAATCAACGCTACAGCTTGCTGTGAGACATTGAAGAAGTTACGGCGCGCGATACAGAACAAAAGGCGTGGACTACTAACTTCTGGTATTGTGTTCGTGCATGACGCACGAACGCAAATCGCACGCGTAAAGACGACGCTGTTTGATTCATTTCGCTCATCTCAAGAAATTTCTTGCCGGCCAGCACTTTGCAAGTTATGATGAAATCAAGGTACGCGTCCAGAACTGGTTCAGGTTACAGGCGGCCGAATTCTATGACGCTGATATGTTGCAATTAGTGCCAAGAAATGACACGTGCCTTAATTCGCATGGTGAATATGTCGAAAAATAGTTTAAGGTGTGTAGATATTTCTGTAATAAAATACAAATGAAAAATTGCTAATCTTTTCTAATACCCAAACGGTACTTACTTTCTGGATAAGCTTATTACATTGGATAATAATTTTAAAGCCTTGAGTGTCAGCGCTTTTAAATCTCGTATAAGGAAAGTCATATACCAAAAACAGTTCTCTGTGTGCTAGTCTGTTGAATATTGGTTGTATGTATTATGTTTTACATTTGTTTTGTGTTAATATTTGAGCGGTCGAGCGTACGTAAATGAATTGCAGTATATTTTTGTTCACTTTTAGTTTTTAGGTTCCGTTAGGCATTTGTTGAATATAGTCCTTTGTTTCAATTATATTACAGGGTTACTGCAAGAAGAATCACTCTGAGATTCGCCCTGAGATTGCTTGTAATTATGAATTTTTTATTATTTGTTTTTTTTCTATTTCAAAGCAATAAAGACATTATTATTATTATTATTATTATTATTATTATTATTATTATTATTATTATTATTATTTTTTTTTTTTTTACCTCCACCCCAACACCTGGTCCAGCAAACGACTACAGACACAGGGTTTGCGCCCGCTCCCCGGGGTCCTCACGTGGAAGGCAAGCAAACGGCGCCCATGCGGAAAACCGTAGGAACGCCGCCCGCCAGCCCCCCCACTCACTGCTGTTAATTGACTCTTAATTGTTTAACGTATCCCCGTGAAGTTTCGCCGAACCGGTGCCGGTGTCTATGGTAACTCGGCGCAGCTCGCGAATACGCCTCATCACCGAAGGTTCTCCACCTGCTTCGTCAGTAGACGATCAGCGAGTGGTTAGTCTAGCCCTGGATGGTGTATGGCTAGCTTCATGGGCCCGCAGGACCCGGAGAGACCCAAGTATGACCTGCTTCTGGAGCTGACAGGTAAGTATGTGCAGGTTTGTTTTCTTGAGTATTTTAATTTTTTTAGGTGTTCCAATATCGTGGTATGGATTCCGCCCAAGGAGCCGATAATAATCGGTATGAAATTGATTTGGAAGCCCTCGTAAGTAAGTCGCAGTTGGTATAACAGATCCAAATACTTCTCTCTCTTTTCCGTCTCCTTTTCAGTTACTCTGGTGTCGCACGGGCAGGACATCTCGACAACGTACATATCCTTCTCCTTATAATCCAGGATTACCATATCTGGCTTATTGGCGGACACTCTCGCTGTAGTGTGAAACGGAAAATTCCAAAATATCTTGCAGCTCTCGTTGGAAACCGTTGCAGACAGGTCTAACTTTTGAAACGGCGGCAATAACTGCTGGTCAATGCCATAGAGATGACGTAATCGAAAGTAGAGAACTTTTAGGGCCATGTCATGGCGAGATATATATAAGTTTGGAGCATATTTTGGGCATGCTGATAGTAAGTGCATTATGGTTTCCTCTGTTGTTTTACATGCTCTACAGCGAATGTCATCCAGATGTAAACCGAGGACGTTGCATTGATAAGCCAGTGTGTGGAATACGCCGTCCTGGACCGCCACTATGTAACCCTCAGTCTCCGAATATAGCGATGGAGACTGGAGGAAAGAGAATGTCAGGGCTTCTGATAACTGATGGTCTTTTAGATGTTTGAAGTATAAGCCATGCAAAGCCTTTTGTATATGGTCCTTGAGAAGTGCATCTGCGTAGTGATGTTGGAGTTTGTTCCGCACCTCCTTTGGAGTGCAGAGCGCCAGATTACCAAGTGTCCTTTTTCCCGTAACAAACTCAACCCTCAAGCCAAGATCATCACACACTCTTTTCGCAGCCTTGAACAGGAATGCCCCTTGGCCCGCATTCTCGTGGTGTCGCACAAGGTCCAGCAATGGGTCCTGTGTTTGGAAGATATACACCGCGGTCGACGTTGTTATTTTGGCGTACAGTTGTTCGAAGGAAATTAATCCTCTTCCGCCACGTTTTCTGCACAGGTATAATCGTTGAACTGAAGCATGAGGATGGTGGCTTCGATTGCGGGTAAGTACTTTTCTCGTATCTCGATCAAGTTGCAGTATTTCGTTTACATTCCACTTTACTGCTCCAAAGGTGTGCGAGAGGGTGGGAACCGCCAACATGTTCGTGGCCAATACCATATTCTTTGCAGTTAGTTCAGACGCCCATATTTTTTGTAGGATGTTTTTGTATTTCGATCGTAATGATTCCTTGACCGCTTTAGCATCGTTCATTCTGCTTTGCTTGACACCGAGGTACGTATAGGTGTCGTCGCCTCTTAATCGGGAGATAGTAGTCCCATCTAGTAGTTGCATGTCGTCCCCTATATCCAGTCCCCTGCCGCGCAACAGATGGTACGTGGCGCATTTTTCCAGGCCAAGGCCCATCCCAGTGTCGGCGGCATAAGCGAGGACCGATTCGACCATTTTCTTCAATTCCTGTTCGTTCATTCCGTACATCTTCAGATCGTCAATGTAAAATAGATGGGTCATTATTATTATTATTATTATTATTATTATTATCATTATTATTATCATTATTATTATTATTATTATTATTATTATTATTATTATTATTATTATTATTATTATTATTATTATTATTATTATTATTGTTATTATTATTATTATTATTATTATTATAAGTTAAATTCATTAAATTTCTAAAGTGAATGATGAGATGCAAATAAAAATCAAGGAAATGTAAACTATAATCACAAAATGTCATACTGATGGTGACAATAGTAAAAGATATGAATTATTAATTAAATTGTAATGATACAAAACGTTAAAGACAAATAAATAGTTAAATCTGACTCCAATAGACAAGGTGATTCTTCTGTGTTACATCCTCGACAAGCGCTATTCTGCCTCAAACTTCTACGATAACCAATATATTTTCAGGGTAGATAAACGCTGTATCTTTAGGCAGCAGCTTAACCTGGCAATTGCACAAACTCGTATAAAGTAGATGCTTCAAATATATCAAACTCCAAATCAAAACGTACAAAACTACGCCAATAACCGGCAAATCATTGACAAGCAGTTAATGAACAGAAGAATAAAAAGGGGTAACTAAGATTATAACATTAAAAAAAAACCTAATAGAGACAAACGAATCAGCAAAGATACTTTAAAATATGATAAACTGCATTTGCAATACTATATCTGATCGGATGAGGTGTTCTAAACAAGAAAAATATTGATTTTCAGGGTTACATTACCACGTGCATGTTAGCCATTTCGATAATTCCAATAAAGGTAAAGCAAGATTCGAATTCCAAAATATCCAACAACCTTGCTTTTAATACAAGTTGTGAACGCAAATTCTCTCAATTCATAAGCGATTCCAATATACAACAATCAAATTCCAAATTTTGGGTCTACTTACGCAACTTTACAGGCATACCACACAAGGAAAATGTCTTAACTTGACAAAATTTGACAAATAAAATGCTCAAGCGTATTCTGGAGATTTCCGTACGAAGAAAGAGAACGAAGTCGAAATAAGAGTTGGGATAAAGGGAAATAATTACATAAAATGACCAATTTGATGGCAACTGATGACGAAATTATCCTCAAATGGAACTGTAAAAAGAAACGGATTGAAAATTAGGTGAAAATAATATTAATAACAAAAATATATGACCCAAAACCTAACCTAACCTAAAACTGTACCCCTAATTTCAGAACTGAAGTGATACTTACCAAGAAAGTAATTAACTAACAGAAAATATTAATGGCAAAATTCAAAAGTTATACAGTGTACATTTATATTAATGAAGATATGTTTTTGGCCGCGAAACAAAGTCAACGCAATGTTCCTTTACTACTATTTCACCCTGTACATTAAGAAATCCCACCGAATCCATCCGACATCGAAGAAAGGCGGCCCATGTACTAGGTGTCCCGCACGTAGGCGACTCTCGTATTCACATGACAAGCCCAAGATGTGATCTAATTGCGGTGTGACACGTTCGACATCAAGCACGGCCGCGCCTCGGGGGCTACCGAGATCGCCCATCTGCATCGACCGCGACCGACGCAACTTAACCGGGTGCAAGCCGCATACATTTACCCATCGATTGCCGGCAATCACAGTCACAACTCGCTCCGCTCATCGCCGGCGTGATTAATCGAAATCAATACCCGGTAATTGCGTTCGATTTGATTAATTGGCCGTATAAAAGCAGGTCCGGTGCCCTCGTCCATTGATTAGCGCGGGACGCGTACGACAAATATATCGGCGCGGCGTTTAATGGTCCGAGTATTGACGCGAGTCGACAGGAACTCTGATTCTCTGTTGCCGCACCTGTTGACGTATTATGTCCGATTTGCTCTGTTCGAAAACCATCAGTTGGTGAATTTTTAACGATTTGCCTTGGTTTTGTGGAAATTCCTTCTTTACAAGCTTGAATTTCAATTTCTTTAGATGTTGGAATATGATTTCTTCTTGGAAAAAGGGACAATTTTTCCTAATAAGTTACATGAATACTACAGTATGATCATAAAGGACCATTTTTTTTAATTATCACATCTGAGGTGTCCTCCTTTTACAAAACAGCTAAATGATTATAAACTGAAATGATTTACAAAAGCACTCAAAAAATGGACTTTACTTTTTAAACTTTTTATTAAAGCAAAAAGCATATTACTTTAATTCTAATTATACAGCAATATTAAAAAATGGGACAATATACTAAATATACTAAAATTTTCTGAGTAATCCGCTGTAGAGTATGAGGGCGTATACATGCTTTTGTATTATTATTTTAAACATTTGCAACCAATTTTACATTCGACTACATTGAAATGAGCAAGATTTTCATTTTCACTTAATTTCGGTAAAAGGGATGCTATTTCTGAAACACTTCCTCTGCCAAGATATTACTTAATACGAGGGATGATCGTAAAATAAGGTTCCCAAAGCCCTACAGCAGCAATAAGACGTGTTAGGCGAATCCGACAACATTTAAGCGTCCATAGCCACTCTTCTATCGAGAAGAAAAACGCTGTATAGCGAAATTCCCAGACACGACATTCAACGCAAAAATTTATGGAGAAAAGTGTATAGCTGTTCAACACGTCAAATGATGTAGGGAATTCACTGGAGGTAGGACTGAAATTCACGGTGAAGAGTGGAGCAGAAGACCATCAGTTTCAGAGGAAATCGTTGAAAAGGTCGAGAGCATATTGCTTGAAGATCGGAGGGTCGCCATTCGTCAACTCGCTCTTCGAATTCCTGAGATTTCTAACACCACTATTGAGGTTATTCGATTCTTGAAGGGACTGGTGGCAGAATTTTACGACACGGGGATACAGAAGTTGGAGCATCGTCTGCAAAAATGCTTGGATAGCGATTATGTCGAAAAATAGCTTAAGTTTTTACCTTTAAAACGATGTGAAATGTTAAGGAAATAAAGAATGCTATCTATTTTTAAAAAATATGGGAACCTTATTTTACGATCATTCCTTGTATAATAAATTTTAGCAAAAACATCTGCCAAATTTAAATTTTACCATCTCACGTTACCATGTTTTCAATCTTCTTTTTTTCGTTTTTCTCACTTGTTTTTTTTTTTTAGTTTTCTGTTTTGCTTATATGTTACTGTTTAGTTGATAGTACTGCTTCTTCCATGGACTATTTATTGGAATTGCATCCAAGACTCCTCAGTGAGGCAGAACTGCCTCGTCACTCAGGTACTTCACCTCCACCATCTCAAAAATAAAAAGTACAATCACCAAAGCATCTCATCCGTTTTGTAGCATTTATATTATTTCGCTTGTTTTCTGGTACTCATTTTTTAATTTAATTTCGTCCCCATCCATTTTACATGTACAAATTTTGCAAAATATTTTGATCTAATTTCCAACGTCTTGGTGTTGAGATAACAGCACCATCTTGACTGAGGATACCGATAGCTTTATTATTGGTCAGCGAGTTTGGGTGAGTGGTATCAAGCCGGGTTCCATTGCATTTATTGGAGACCCAATTTGCACCCGGGAATTGGGCTGGGATCGTCCTTGATCAAGCTATTGGTAAGGACTTTTTAAAATGATTACCTGATAAATAGATTTTTAGAATTTACACACATTTAGTTGCCGAAAAAGATTCCGAAGAAAATGAATTAGGTTTTGCTTGAAAGATTTTTATAGATCTTCTCATTTCTGCAAACAACTAAATTTAAGAAGGTGTATCCGGTTATTTTGGCTATTTGACATAGGTATTATTTAATATTTTGGTAACAGTCAAAAAGTATTTTTACCACCTAAATCCAGTAGAATTTGTTGCTTCCTCTTTGCCCTTGTCACATGTAAAGCCAACCAATTTGGTGTTTGGTAAAGCACGCTGAAAGTGCTCTTTTAGATGGTAGAACTTGTAGCGCAATCCGGAAGTCTATTTGTTCTTTCCATACAACATAGAGGAAGACCGACCAATCAACTAATTTTAGGTAAAAATGATGGTTCCCTGGGACGAATTCGCTATTTCTAATGCGAACCCAAAAAAAGCGTTTTCTCGAGACTAACCCGTCTAAGAGGGTACCCATTGGTGGATGCCGAAGGTAGTAGCTTGATAAGAATAATAAGTATATAAACAATTATTAAAAAAATACAATATCTATTTTCTTAGCGATGGGGTGATTACAAAATCAAACAAGGCTCTAAAATAGGTACCTTGAACCTGATGCCTATAGCCCTTCTCGCTTTGTTCAATATAGGCTTTCTTTAAGATAAAAAAAGCACTTAAGCAGTTACTTGGTTTTATTAACATTGATGTGTTTCAATGTAAGGATTCAATTGCCAATAGCTCTGAGAAAATAGTGACTTCAAACGAAATGGATTCATTGAAAAGATAGCTTTATTAATTGCATTCAATTTAATTAAAACTATAAAAATGAAGTCGATGGATTAATAGCAAAATATTCCGAAAGTGTTAATTTTAAGTATTCTAGGCGTAGGATTTATTTATATAATAACGCCTAAAATATTCGATTTACCGTTCACCGTACTAGAAACTAGAATAAGGAAAAGATCGATAAAACAACGCACATAACTTATTTAGAGACAAATCCCGACTGTTGCGTACGACACGGATACATTCATAATTTTTCAAGTCGGCAGCAGCGGCCTACGATGAAGCCGCATCGAAGAAAAACTCGTTTCGTAATGAAGAAAATATATTAGCGCTTCGGACAGTATAAACACGTCACGACCAGATATAAGGGGCCCTTTTTTCACAAGCGACAGATTTTAATGAATTCGGAATGTAGGACTTACAGAATGGACGCGTAATATTTCACGAAACGATAATAAATTTCTCTGCGAGCGTCGGTCCGATGTACTACTACAAATTTCCGGAAAAAATAAAACATCCCATCATTAGATATTAATTAAATCATTATTATAAATCACCCAGGCGACGCGACGAAGATCTGTTGCGTAGGTATTAAGGATATTAAGAGGAAAGTGTATTAGCGTTGGTCAATAGGACAGAGGACATGAAGAAATTTGAATTTGAATAGTCGTACGTTATGTAGAAATGATGATTTTAGTCGGATAAAGACAATATATAGCTTTGAACTTGTTTACCCGTGAATGTTGTATGAAAATCGGACATGTCATTTTAAATTTATGCCTTTTTGTTCTAACTATGTATCCTTCAGCAGAGTAAAGGGGGGACTTCTGAATCACTTTTTGAAGAACTGAAGATAAATCCATTGCCCTAATTTGAAAAATAATTAAGAGCTATAGAATATTTTAATTACAATCTGACGATAATTTCAGAAATGTAAAATCACCAAATAACATCTAAGGAGAACATTTTACTACTGTTAGTTTCACAAGTGTGACGAGTAATTTGTAAATTGTGCATTCTTCATGAAACTACCATTGCCACCACAAATACTGAGTCCCCTGACCTTTCATTGAAGTTGATTTTCCGAGGAACCTTCTCGTTGTTCAAGTACGCTGAAAGATTTAGTATCTGGATGCATTATCATATTTCTACATGTTGTGCAATTGTGAGAATACTGAAACTTCAATATTCCCCCATGCTGACTGAAGAAGTTGCTTCTACCCCAAGAAGTTAGAGTAGTAGAAGGAACATCGTACACCATTCGCTATATACTGACGTGAAAATCATATAAGGTCGATGTTGTAAACAAATATCGGTTTTCAAAAACATTGGAAGTCATTGTTCAAAATATAATGTTATAATAATTCTTTTTCCTTTTTCGATATGAACACCTCACAACGAGTCACCATCCAACAGTTGTTATAATAAAGGCTTACGTAATGGTTCCAGTTTTCAGTAAATAAGGTTTGTATATTGAATATAAATGCTGAACGAAAAATATCTATGGCTAAAGGAGCTAGCTGAACTCCAGCGGTAACAGCCAGAGGCGTGACGAGCGCATAAAAGTTTACATATAAAATAGAAGGTAAGAAATAAATTATAAAACGTGCTGAAACACTTACCGTTTTAAAAGTCTTTCGTGAAATCACAAACTGGGTAACATCTGTTAAATATTTGAATTATTAAATATGTTTCCACAGCTGTTTCACTCAAGTGAGTACGACGTGCGGAATAAATGTTTTTTAATGCCGAAAACGACCGTTCGACATTTGGCGATGTTATATTTGCATATTTAAAATAATCTTTGAAACAACTTAATGCATCTTCACACGCACCTTCACAAATTTGTCTTAATATAAGAAAATGGGAGTCTTTCTCTAAAACACTTTCAAATTTTCGTATTACACACCAATTTGTTTCGCCTTCTACAGCGCATAACTGTGCGTGAACATCATTCACAATTTGAACAGAATCCACTAGCGACATCGAAACATTTTGTAATTTTTCTATTCCCTCCGCTAGTCCGAAGTAACTGTTGTGAATAGTGTGTAAATCTCTTTTAACCTGACTATCTTGAAATGTTTCCTGACTTTTCTTGATTGCTGCAGCTTCTGTCGGATTGAATTTTATAACTACCGTCTTTACTTGATCAAAATATTTGTTGTAGTAAAACGCAGCCTGCAACCATGTTCCCCAACGTGTAACAATCGGCTGTGGTGGTTCAGGCAAATCAGGACACAATTTGTGAAACAGTCGGGTACGTTTCGGGGGCTTTAGAAACACTGCCTTTGTACTAACAATCAATGCATTTACTAGTGGAAAACATGTAGGATTCGTTTGTACCCTAAGGTTTAGAGTATGGATTTTACACGTTACATGTAAGAAGTTACCACTGTGTTTTTTAAGAGATCGGCCCAAAGAACGCATGTTTGCGGCACCATCACTCATAAACCTTATAATATTCATACTAAACGCCAAAAACAAAACAAATGCTCATCAACTGCTGTACATCTTTTTTATTAGTGTCAAGATCAAGGCAGTTTTTTAAGAAAAGTTGCTTAGTTGAAACTTCAAATTTGTTCAATGAGTTCAACACCACCTTTAAAATCTCATCGGCAGTACAATTTATAACACCTTTGGAAGCAACTAAGAAGGAGGATGACGGTCGATGTGGTTCCAGTGCACGTACCATTACATTAACCACAGAATGTTTTTGACGATCTGTTGTTTCGTCCACACACAACCACAGTTTTTTATCTTTCAATTCCGTTTTCATTCTTTTTTCTACATGTTCACGAGCAAATGGCACTACATTTCGTATCGATGTCCGACTAGGTAATTTACAGTCCGCATCTTTATTCCAGAAGGAGACAAATGCTTCTTTGTCGACAGATTACGATAGATTACATAAAATAAGAGTAACACATAAATAAAATATAAATTTTTGTTGGTCTCGTATGCCACTTTTTGCAGAAGAATGCTGTTTGCTTTCGATGTGACGTTGACAATGGCTTCTGGACCAACACATTAAAGGGATTTTACAAACTAGATATTGAATTTTAGCGCCATCGAAAATTAAGTCCGGCATGTCCACTATAAAGTTTTTAACTGTGTCTGTCATTGGTCGTTTTCGCGACGTACCTAACTGCGACATTTTTAAAGCAAACATAAGCGTACAATTACGAAATAAGTTACGACAGCCTACATATACACAGAACTACTCGCATACAGCATCGATTTAGTACTGACGCTGTGAACGCGTGAAATAAATAATCGCCGACTCCGCACCACATACTACACTTTCTGTTACCGCTGTTTGCCCAGACTAATGATTAGTCAAAGGGACATAAAGAATAAACCAAAATGTGGCAAAATTAAAAAATACGCATTAAACCATATGCGTAGTATTTTAAAGCTAAGTGTTAAAAACTTGTCAAGGATAAGTTTTACTAGCTGAATTGCGTATCCATCAAGATACTCGTCATGTATAAATTCTTCAAAGTTAGTGTAGGCTTCTTAAGGTAATTAACAATTTGCTGAATTTGAGAAGAACTGATGTTAATCTTTACGTAAAGTAGTTTCTGCAATCTTGCACAACAAACAGCGAAGCATTCCTCAAAGCTCAACAACTTTTTCTGATTTGTAATTTTGAATGAGCTTTAAAATCCTTTGATACTTTTACGGAATTTTACCCCCACTCTGGAGGACTTTCATATAAATATGTGGGTGTCACTCGTAAATGTAAACAACTGCTCCTATTATTCCTTCGTTGCTTCCACCACCGATTGCAATTGTTTTGGTCCTTGCAGTTGCCTTGGGAATACAAGCATTCGTCATTTTCTGGAACAGCTAATCCAACTAAAGTTCTGGTCCATTTCCCCTCCACACCATTGGTGCATTTATCTTTTAACAAGTATACAGACGAGCCACCAATTGAAGTTATCGATAAAGATTAACAATCAATCCACCCCATTAAGTCACAATGTCACAATTCATATTTAAGGTCAGCGTAATTTCGACACCTGAATTCTCAAGTAATTTCTGCATAAATTTCCCAAATGCTCAAAGTTTTGGCACCAATCGACAACTATCTTGCTTTCTTAAAAATTATGTTACTACTTCATTGACGGTTTTTAAAAATTTGTCATCGTACATCCAGGCGATTCCCAACACCACTGTGGCGAAAATTGGACCAGGTCATTTCTTCAATTTTCTGAAGCAACTTTCAAATACATCTTATCCAACCTCAGTGTTTCCAACAATTTCAGCCGTTGAATGTATTGTGATGTTCAATATTTACATCGGGAATATCAGCTGTCAATCTAGAACGTAAAAGGTGTTCAGTGTAGCCACCCGATAGTAATGAAAAGTCCCTCTAGCGGGTAAAAAGGTAATTTTCCAAGCCACAATTTCCCCCCAGGCCGACTGGCCTTGGAGTGTGGACATTAAATATAATATTTAAGTCCAGATAACGACGATCTTAGGGTAGCGTAGATAAAACTCCATGCTCTGTGCAATTTTTTCATTGAGTAAATCGTCAAAATTAATGTAAAATTCTTCTACAACAAACAATAGGATATATTCAACGGTATTTCAAACATTATTTCATACACTAAATATATTCCGTTGAGGTATCTTCGTTTTTAGTAGTAAAATTCGTCATATTTATGCTGTCAGCGGTTTTTTTGGGCATAGAGTTGCATAATTCTAGTCACCTGGTAGCGTCACCACATTCATTTTCTTATGCTATTTCTATAAATAACTTCATTCGTCGAAATTCATCATAACATTACGTTTAGAAAGAAATCATCAAAATTTGCTGTGGAATGAAACAATCGCTATTGTGATTAAATAAAGGAGAGGAGGGACGCCAGTAAATTATTGAATTCTAGTTCAACTATAGTCGAGTTAACTAGTGTTTTGGCTACGGTTTTCATTTAAAGTGTACGACAGAGCAATTAGAAAGTTCGAGGTTAGAACAAGCAGATTTCCAGCAAACGTCATAGGAAACATAGGGTATATATGATAGCTTCATAAAATTCAAGGTTAGTGTACGTTTTCAATTTTAATATTCGTTCATTTCCTTTTATTTACTACAAAATTAAATAAAATTGTCGAAAGAGTATCAAGGAATACTCCCGATCCCACAAAGAACTTAGAATTCTAATTAAATTGCAAAAAGAAATCAAATTTTTAACGATTTCCCCTAAGAAAACACATTTCAGTATCTTTTCAAACATTTAGAAATCTCAGAAGTCAAATTCTTTAATTACCTCGACATCTTCTCGCCTTAGACACTACCAATAACTTCAATTTAAATTATATATGTACCCTGGATGATCCAGCAGATTACCAATTTAGATACATTATTAGTATCTCTAATTTGGTACAAATAATTCTTCCAAATTTATATTAAGGAAAGAAAACCTCAAAATCCCAAAAAAACGAAAATCTATAGTCCCAATTACGTAAAAATACTAATCTAAATCAACGTTTATAAGCGGAATAAGGATCGTACATGTTTTTTCTACTAAATTAAATGATTGCCAACATATTTTTCCTCCAAATCTGACTTAGATCACCAATTAGATAGGTCTCGCGATTGAATAACAGTACATAAATTGTAATCAACCTGGCGTTAGCTGTCTCAGAAAAAATATATTCAGTAGATGTATGTACATATATAGAAATCTCCGCCTAAAAAAATGTTAATGGCGTGACATTAATTTAACAGCGAAATTTGTGTTAGAATTGAATTAAAACACAACAAATTTTGAAATTTTATTAGTGCCATTGACGCTACTAAATCTAAATATAATAAAATAAGTTCTGAGTTGGTTATAATTTTTATGTAACAAAGGTTTCACAATTTAACGTTTTGATAACTACGCAAGATTACGTCAAAAATATTTTTACTCAACAACTTTCCTTTTTTTGGTTTTCCGCTTGGGTGTGATGTCTGATGATTCCCGAATATTAATTTAACAACAGTCCGCTAACATGCTAGGATTCCACTTTTCCTGATATATCTTCTCCATTAAGGGAGAGATATCCTGATGGAACCTCTCGCCATCTTCATCGCTGACATGTTCACAATTCATCGGAAAGAAATCAAGGCGGGGGTCCATATCTTCGTAGGCTAATAACAGATTGTTCACTAAATCTTTATAGTCTTCTGGTCTATGGTTACCCAGGAATTTAAACGCAATCCAAGCAACTTTCTCAGTGTCTTTAACAATTCCATCAAACAACTTTCAACAGTTCTCTAATTTGGGGGCCTACGAAAATCCCTTCTTTTATTTTTGCCTCGCTGATTCTAGGCAGTAATAGGGAAGTAACAATGAGCAAAGAACGATAGAGCACCAGGAAAAGTCACTATCGTATACGAACTCCTAAAGCACGGGGGAAATCAACTACACAAACAAATGCTCCAGTTAATAAAAGGCATATAAAGGAATTATGACGCCAATCCATAAGAAAGGAGACAAGGATCTATGTGAAAATTACAGAGGTATCACACTATTAAATTGTACCTACAACATTTTAGCCAATTTAATAAACAAAAAATTGAAGAACTGCAAAAGATATATTAGGAGTTTATCAAAATGGATTTAGACTAGGGATATCTACAATAAATGGAGCAAATGCTAGAAAAATCATAGGAGTATAATAGAGATGTGCATGTCGTGTTCATTGACCTCAAAAATGCCTTTGACACAATCAAAAGAATCAAAATTATACAGACTCTGAAATACTTACAGATACCTAAGAAATTGAGAAAGCTAGCAAAAATAACCAAAATAAAAGTACAAGTTTAAGGACTAACAACAAAGAAATTTGAAATTGGAAAAGGAGTTTAGCAGGGAGACCTAATCTCCCCAACAGCAGTTATAGGAAAAACAAAAACCAGCATTATAAAAGCAATTGATGCAATAGAAAAAGAAGCGAGAAAGCACGGATTACAGATAAACTAAAAAAAGACAAAATATATATGGAAAGAAGGAAAAAATGTGAAAATAATGACAGAACACTAAAGACTGGTAACTTTGAATTGAACAAGTGGAGAGCTTCATTTTTCTTGGGAGTTACAGTAAGGCAAACAGGGAAAGAAAGAATTCAAGAAAGAATAACCAACGGTAATCAAGCGTTCGGGAGAAACAAAAAAATGCTGAAAAGCGGAAAATTAAGTAAGAAAACAAAAATAAAAAGATACAACGGTAACAAGACTAGAAAGGAAGATTATGCGTACAATACTAGGACCGGATATCACCTCCGATGGAGGTAGAAGACGGAAAAGAAACAAGGAAATAGAAAAAGAACTAGAAGGCGAAAATATAGTAAGAGTTATTAGATTCCAGAGGTTAGAGTGGGTAGGACATATTATAAAAGACCACCACTGAGATGATAAAAAGAGTAACTAAATGGACACCAATCCACCGAAGAAATAGAGGAAAACCCTGAGCACGATGGTGGAACAATATGGAAAAAGATCTGAAGGCAACGAACATAAAGCAAAATGAAGAGAAATGCAGAGACAGAAAAACACGGGAACAAGCAACAAAGTCAGCAAGGACTCACAACAAATTGTAAAAACAGAGGACAGAAAAAGGAAAAGAGGACTAATCCACCGTAGAAGATGGTTACATAATCCGAAGAGATTTGAAAGCGTTGATGATGATGATGATTCTAGGGAACTTTTCACGAAAATACATATTTAAATGCATTACCCTCTTGATTCAGCCCCTTCACAAAATATTTCATCGCTAATTTTATATGTAGTGGAGGCAAATATACTTTATCTGGATCTACTAAAGGTTCAAATTTCACATTCTTTATTCCAGGTCGCTCTTTGTTAGTGACAATTCTCTAGCTCGGCCGTCCCACTCGCACACAAAACAACAAAATTTCGTATATCCAAGTTGTAGCCCAAGCAGCAACGCAACTACTTTCAAATTCCCTACAGAGATGATATTCGTATTTTTGAGAATTGAATCGCTTGAAGAAGTATCTTCATATTTCCATATGATTCCTTCATCAGTAGGTATTGATGACAATACATTTCCATTATGGAGAAGCACAGCTTACAAACTTAACTTAGACGAATCAATAAACATCATCGTCTTTACAAAACACAAAATCATTTTCTATTGAAAAAATGTCTACGTACGGTTTATGTCAGTTTCAAAAAGTTGAAACCCTAACATCGTCCGAAATAAGATTCCACCTTTGTAGACGAGAAACCAATAACTCTGCTTTAGCCTTACTCCAGTCCATGTCCCTAACCAAATCATTTAATTCGACTTGGGTAATTAAATCTGGTTCTCTTGAAGCATTGCAGTCTTAATCAAGGTCAGGTCCCTCTGCAGAAGTTAGGGCAACACATTCCACTTCCGAATCATCGTATTTTTTCAAATTGCAATTCTGTTGAGGTTTTGGAATGGGAAAATCCACTGAATATAGTACAGGACGAACCGCCGAAGAGAAGTAAGATAGGAAACCGAGTTCTCCTTCTTTGATGTCATTGCTAACATCGGTGGTGTCAGGCAGAAATAGCAGTCGGTTATGATTTCTGGGCTCCTTCCACAACATAAGAACAGCAAAATTCATTGCACGGCTTTTACTCCTTAGCCCGCTTTGGAGTTTGGAGGTGTACGTCTTACAATATATACGGCGACACCCAAACTTTGTCTTGATTTTTCACCTTTACGCCGAAATACTCATATGCTTTTTAGGTTAAAATATAACATAATTTGCGCGGAAAATTAACTGTAACAGTCTTTTGACAATCGTGACACCACTGCTATAACACTGAACACCGTAACTTGAATTTAGGAATTATCTTCAACCGATTTATGACTAGAGTTTATTAAAAAAGTGGTACCGGCAGTGGCGCACCGCATAAAAGTAGGTACGTAATATACAATATTAGTGAAAAATAATATTGTTACCTTTTCCGGTCGTCTTGATGTCCACTGTGGCAATTGGCAACCGCCCTGGTAAGCTGCGTAGAATTGCAACATCAGCAACGCTTCCATTGTCGATTCATTCAGCCGTCGACGGTGTTGTGAATACGTTGTCGTATACTTCGAAAATGATCGTTCGACATCCAGTGAAGTAAGATTTGCAAATGTCAGATATTCCTTTTCCTCATCTGGGCACTCTTGATTTTCAGTTATAGACCGAACCTTTTGTAAATCGGGATTTTTCGTTAAAATTTCACCAAATTTTTGAGCAACATCGACTTCTATAGTATTCGTCAAGTTTCCTAGAGCGCTGCTATTAACTTATCCACCATCGGATACTTCTTTCGAATGGTTTCTGTTACGAGATGAAATGCGTGTATGAGGCATGCTATGTGAAGAATGGTCGGAAACCATATTTTCAACATCCTACCAACTCTCAGTATTGTTGCGGCTCCGTCAGCAACGAACATTGTGACTTGAGTTCCTGTGATACAAAATTCTCTCAATGAATCTTTTATTATCTTGACAACGGTTTCTGCATTAGTTTTCTGAATCCTTTTACTGGATAACAACAATGAAGCTGGTGGACCATCGCGTTTTAAAAGACGCGCTACAACATGAATGACGCTATGTTTCTGAGTATCAGTTGTTTCATCCACACATAGGCAGATTTTCTTATTTCTCAACTCGTCTTTTATACATTCCTTTATTGTACCTTGCACACGTGGCAAATTGTATCGTAATTGCATAGATGTTAGCAGTTTCCATGAGGAAACGTACTTAGCCCAAAAAAGACGAAAGTGTTCATTAGATACTAGATGTTGTGGGATGTTGCACACACTTAACATAAAAATAAAATCAAATAAAAATTGCCCGTATGGAATACTGTTTCTTAAATTCAATACATGACGTTTACTTTTACAATGTTTTCTACATTCAAACCTATCGCGACTTAGCAATTCGCTATAGCATATTGTGCAATAAATATGCGGACTTCTATATTCTAATCCAGGGAAATGCCTGAGATATTTATTCACATTCGAAGGGAACGTTGCACCCTTTGGGCGTCCCATCTCCGCGTACTTATTTGGCGTGCAGCGTACAATGTACTGTCGCTTTGAACTCTCTCGCGGTACTGTCGGGATCGACTACGAGTTGAAAATTACCCCTAGTCACGCCGCTACCGCTACTACTACTGCCATCCGGTACCACCTTTTTAACAAACTCTATTTATGACAGCTGTGACATTATTCTAATGATATTAATGAAAAAACCATGTCGATTAATTGTCTTCTAAGCCTACCTGATCTTTGAACTACTTGTCACAACGCTAAGTTACAAGTAAAATTACGAAAAAGCATTTCTGTAGCTCAAAAACTGTAAATGGAGATTTTTTGTTATCATTTTCGAATTTTGCATGATGAGACTACTCAAAGTTGGTTATTTACGTTTCTGGCACAAAAACATTTTTGCTCCGTGAATTACCGTATTATCAATTTTATTCTTACAAATTTTGTTGGTCACTGATCACACGAACCATCGGATAGCTGGTTCATTATTCATATCATTATTTTATGCGCCGGACTGTTTTATAACTCGAACTGTATTCGTATAAAATTATAAAAGCTACTAATTAAATAACACAACGTAAAGTTGTCATCTTAAATCTTTCATATCGCTTATTAATTAGATAGTAACAAAAAAATTCATTAACTTATAACCTTTCCAAGATAACAAGAGAATCTAAAAGTAAAATTCCGATTTTAATTGCTGTTATATCGAAACACTTTTACTAGGTCTAATCCTAACGATAAAGAATTTTATTGGATTCTGTGATCTGATATTAGGCACTTCTTTATTTAGAAAATCCTGTCATTTTATTGTATCTGCATAAGCTTTCAAGATTAGAATTTAGGAAGACGGAACTAACATACAACGTGTCCCAGGATTAATGTTACAAGAGGTGTGAGGAACTAAAAATCTTCGAATCCTAATTTGGCCTTTTGAAACTAAGCCCTGCCTAGTTTGAAACTTATTTTTAGTTTAGTTTCGATTTTTTTAAATCAAGTATGCCTTAGCAGTTGAGCAAAACCTATTTTCGTTTCAGGTAAAGTTCCTTTTTCGTCCACACTATGCTAAAATGTTACTAAGAAAAGTTGTTCAAAAAGAAAAGTTATGGCGTTATGCAAATTTTATGAATGATAGACCTACTTTGATAAAATCCATTATTTGTCAACCTCATTTCAGATAAAGTGCCTTTTCCGTTCACAATACGCCAAAGTTTTACTAAGGAAAGTTGTTCAGAAAGATCTACCAACTTTGATTAAACTATAATTGTTTAGATTAAACAAAATAAATTGTATTTACTCACAAATTAAATTTACAACACGTAATAATAACTTTATTCTACAATCAATTATTTATTCAACCTAGCTGCTACAAGTTTCTGCGCACCATTCTATATGATATCTGAATTCTCTGAATCTGTTCCGAATTTCCTCGATTCGTATTTCGTGTGCGGCGTTTCGTACCTTTCTTTCAGTGTTTCTCTACTGTTGGGTATGGGTTGAGAGTAAACCAGGTCTTTGAGGCCAACCCATAAAAAAATTTAATCTGAAAAATGACGGTTTAATCAAAGTATGTATTTAACTTTTTTGAAATTTGTTGAAATTTTGTATGGAGTCATAACTTGTCATTCTGAGCAACTTTCCTTAGTAAAACTTTGGCGTATTGTAAACGGGAAAAAATTACTGAAATATGTGAAATATGCAATAATAATCTACGTCAATCAATTGAAAAGTTGTTATTCGCAATATAA
The DNA here is from genome assembly GCA_029619325.2 of Dynastes grantii. Taxonomy (NCBI): domain Eukaryota; kingdom Metazoa; phylum Arthropoda; class Insecta; order Coleoptera; family Scarabaeidae; genus Dynastes; species Dynastes grantii. The sequence goes on from JAROYF020000005.1 coordinate 51,520,765, forward strand.
ACTAGATTTACTTGTTATATAAAAATATGGGATATGCAAATTGCATAAATTCCGCTCTCTAGTCATAACAATCGCCAAACTGTCAAGTCTCAATTCCGAAAAATTGATTTGACAGCTTAGCAATTGTTATGGTTACTTTGCTTAGCAACGAGCTCTTTAGATCAGTCTGGCATCACAAAATACAATTTGGCGCTCTTTCCTAGCCAACTTTGCGTAACAATAAAAACAGATTACCAAAAACTTTATTATTGCATAACGTCATACTTCTATTAAAGTATAACATATATGGTATCGTTGGACTCGCCTTTCGATCACCTTTCCAAAAGCGTAAAAATATACAGAATGTTCAATTAAAATAAGAAAGTTGACGTCACTACCGGTGTCACTGAAAATGCGATTGAACTGCCAATAATGGCAAAAGTTAGTTTACAAAAAATATAAATCCGCTTAACTTTCCTAAAAACGCTAAGTTCTGTCATTCAAAAGATAGCATGGGGGGGCGGGACACTTTAGAACTTCGCTGTATATATGCTAAATATAATAGATTTCCCACTAAAAAGAATGGAATAGGTATTGAATCTAATATCTTATCTTTTATATCTCTATTAAAAGCAATAAAACGAAGTAATGAAATTCAATATTTATGTAAGCTGGATGTTAATTGACAAGCAATATAGAATTGCGTAACAAGGCTAGGTTGCCCGCGGTAATTTGTTGATTTCTTCCCCTTAGAAATGTTAGAGGTAAGCGTTTAAGTTAATTTTTATTTAGCGTTTTGATTATTACCATCAGATGTGATATACGATCATCGTATATATCCCTGGGTTTCGAACCTTTCCTTTTCTTTTTTACAATGTTTACTTAGCGCTTCTCCAAGTGCATCGCATGATAAAAATTGTCCGTCCGGGCCGTTAATAGATAATTTTATTGGCGTTTAATAACCGACTGCGTTGTTGTATTCGACAATTTATTAAAATTAATAGTCAATAAAAGAAGGCAGTCGTAAATATCGGGCAATTTATGTGTTTTTCTTGTTCCACTTACTTACAACGCGATATAGGTACAACAACGACGAGTTTACGGGTCGAACGAATGCGGTTAATAGGGTCTATATACTATGCAGAGCCGCGTATTTAGATCTTTATCGCAAGGTGACACGTAAAAACACGCTAATTAGTTGTAAATATTTTAGTGTAGTATGCCGTGGGTGTTTGACGTTAGAAAAAGAAGATAGTTTGGACTTATTTTATTCACCTTTCTTTAGATAACTAGATAAGGTGTAAGTTGGTCGATAATAATTACAATTACCCTTTCAAGTTGATAGATTAGAAAAGGAAATGGACTTACACTTTATAAGCATGCCATAATCGATAACTAACCTGGGCAAATATGTGGTAACAGCCAGAGGCGTGGCGAGCGCATAAAAGTTTACACATAAAATAGAAGGTAAGAAATAAATTATAAAACGTGCTGAAACACTTACCGTTTTAAAAGTCTTCCGTGAAATTACAACCTGGGTAACATCTGATAAATATTTGAATTATTAAATATGTTTCCGCAGCCGTTTCAGTCAAGTGAGTACGACGTGCGGAATAAATGTCTTTTAATGCCGAAAACGACCGTTTGACATCTAACGATGTTATATTTGCATATTTAAAATAATCTTTGAAGCAACTTAATGCATCTTCACACGCACCTTCACAAATTTGTCTTAATATAAGAAAATCGGAGTCTTTCTCTAAAACACTTTCAAATTTTCGTATTACACACCAATTTGTTTCGCCTTCTACAGCGCATAACTGTGCGTGAACATCATTCACAATTTGAACAGAATCCACTAGCTTTTCTATTCCCTCCGCTAGTCCGAAGTAATTGTTGTGAATAGTTTGTAAATCTTTTTTAACCTGACTATCTTGAAATATTTCCTGGCTTTTCTTGATTGCTACAGCTTCTGTCGGATTGAATTTTAAAACTACCTTCTTTACTTGATCAAAATATTTGTTGTAGTAAAACGCAGCCTGCAACCATGTTCCCCAACGTGTAACAATCGGCTGTGGTGGTTCAGGTAAATCAGGACACAGTTTGTGAAATAGTCGGGTACGTTTCGGGGACTTTAGAAACACTGCCTTTGTACCAGCAATCAATGCATTTACTAGTGGAAAACATGTAGGAATCGTTTGTGCCGCAAGATTTAGAGTATGGATTTTACACGTTACATGTAAGAAGTTACCACTTCTTGTGTTCTTTAAGAAATCGGCCCAAAGAACGCATGTTTGCGGCACCATCACTCATAAACCTTATAATATCGATACTAAACGCCAAAAACAAAACAAATGCTCATAAACTGCTGTACGTCTTTTTTATTAGTGTCAAGATCAAGGCAGTTTTTTAAAGAAGGGACTGATTATTATTGAAGGACCTTATTGTTCATTAAAGCAATTTTACGCGTCTCATATCCAATATAACCTCAATATTTCCGTAAGGAAGCATATCTACCCTACATTCAGCAATATTCTCTTCAGGAATAACTTAAAAACCATCTTTAAACTCCGTTTCAAGCTCTCACACTACGTTCTCTTCAAAGACCGCAATCATTTGGAAGCCTCTAGTGTCTACCAGATTCCATGTTCACGCGGTAGTGTGTACATTGATGAACCAAAGCGACCCGTCAGCACTCGTGCTACTGAGCACGAGCGTACGCGGTTGTTGCGTGTAGCTGAGTCCGCTCTGGCTGAATATATACTGGAAACTAGCAACCAAATCCGTGAATGAATAGAGATTTTCAAACATGCCAACAATTTAAATCGCGAAGATGGCTACCCCTTTGATTGATTGATTGATTGATTTTTACCAAAGCAGGGCTGGTCTTTACATCCCTAACACTGAAGCTTAGTAGCTTATTGTATTATTCCTGCTTCGGTTTTGTTTTACTCGAACAGGTTAGTTCCCGCAATCAGGTTTAAGAGCCTATGTAGTAAATCTTCCTCCATTGGTAGTTCAATAGTGCTTCGCATAGCTAATCTGCGTTGAGCTAACGCTGCACATTCGAAAATAATATGAGGGGCTGTTTCCTCCTCCTCATTGCAAAGTCTACATAAGGGCTCATCTTTGTAGATCCCCATCTTATGCAAGTGGCCTCTCAAACAGCTATGTCCTGTTAATAGACATGTTACTGCCTCTAAGCTGTATCTTGCTTAATTCAAGCAGGTCAGCAGTCAGATGTTGCGACGGTCTTCCCATCATCCGTTTGTTGTGCTTTTGTCCAGCTGCATGTTTCCAATTTAATTGGTGTTGTGTTATAATCCACTCATTAATTGCACCACGCACTGCACTCTGGCTACCCCTTACTTCAGACGTGGAGATCGCAACTGATTAAACCTCCTAGCAACTGTCACGCTTCATTGACCCGAAACGAGCCCTATAGAAACTCCTCCGGAATGTATAGGCCCCAGTCGGTGTGCAGTAACAGCCCTGATGATGTCCTATAAGAGTGTGGATGAAACGTCGGCAAAAGCTACGACAACGACGCGGTTCTAACCCGAAAACCAAGAATATAGTATTATTGACGACCGCGAAAGCCTACGAACCAGGAATCTCAATATTATTGACAAATTTTTCTGTTATACGTAATTTAATCAATGCAATGCACCGAGAAAAGAACCCAAAACAAAAGGTGAAAAAAGAGAACTATAAACCATATAACCTCAACCATATAACCAGCGATACTATTCTTACACCGACAAGCTGGGCCATCGCTGTTGCCGTTTCCTTCGTAAATCAGCCGAAGTGTTAATGAAAAGAGCCAAAACCGACCCGGAATAATAGTTCTACTCGCTCTTAGAAGCGGCACGATCTAAGACCTGGATAGATAAACAAGGCCGAACACCGCTAATATATAAGTTGGAACTGATGGAAAAGTACTTCTCGTTGACAGTTATTTAAATGGAATAGCTAATCGACTGATATTAGGAGGCGCAATAAAAATATTTTCGGAGATCTCGACGACACCACGGCTGTTGTGAGACCGCTAATGCGCGGTACTCACGGAACACAACAAGAGAAAAGGTTCAGCATTAAGCAGCGCACTTTACTTATCCTAAATTAACGAAATAATTATTCTCCTTTTCGTCTCTCGTATCGGTCGGTCGGGTCGTGCACTAAAAGCGGACGTAGGTTGGTAGTATTGCGTTCGTATTAATTGGTAAATGAATTCGAAACATCTCGAAGATACGAGTTAAGTATATAGGTACATACCTACTTTACTTTTTTTTCTATATAATCATTTCAGAAATGAATTTAGTGATATCTAATTTACTTCGAAGTTCAAAGGTTAATGCATCGCTTTGGATGTTTTCCAAAGAGAAATATATCAGAGAGTAAATTGAATTATTTGGAAAAAGTAAAATGAGAGAGATATTCCATATGAACATCTTTTACCTTTTTAATAGATTTTAGTAAGAGCAACTGCAGCGTCTCAAGTAAACAAAACATTCTCTTCTGTTATCAAGCTGACGACAGATTTAATTTTGGTAAAATATGCCTTAGATTTGCTCATGCAATGATTGTTCTAAATCCTAAGATAACCTAAAGTAACATATATTTATTGTCACTGAGCCTTATACTTTGAGATTATCAAATATCAAAGACAAAAAAACAAAGAAGTATATATAATACAACACATAAAGCAAACATGCAAATACACAAATTTTCATTTGCGAAAACAATTTGCGTACCTAAATACGTATTGAAGTAGTGTTGTTATAAAACCTTTAAGATGCCTTCTAATTTTTCTCCAAATGAATGTGTCGATGTATTATTAATTTATGGAAAGTGTCATAAAAATTCTCAAAAAACAGCAACCCTTTATGGAGAGCAATTTCTCATAAGAGTCGTACGTATGGCATTGCCTCGTGTCGCTAAAATGCGAACGGGTTCATTTCCACCAAATTTAAAACATTCTCATCATGTAACACCAATTAGAACAAAAGAAATACAAGTAAATGTTCTTACCTACTAGATGTTGGATTGAATCCACATATTTCAGTTAGAATTATGGCAGAAGATATGTGAATCAGTAAATCAACAGTACAGAGGATACGAAAGTTTCACAAATATCATTCTTTTAAAATTCAGTTGCTGCAAGCATTAAGATCTACAGATTTTGAACGGAGACTAGGATTCATTGCTGTAGTGCAAGCAATGTTAAACAATAATCCCATGATTACCAATAACATTTTGTGCTGCCATTACTGAGCTCCAGAAAATCCTCTTTAGATGCACTAGAGTCATTTTAGGTAATATGGCGTGTCAACGGTTGGTGCAGATTATTTGATGAACGTATTTTTGGTCCATATATCTTTGAAGGAACTTTGACAGGACAATGCTATTTACATTTTTTACATAATGACCTTCCCGAGTTAATGGAAGATATTCCATTAGCAGAGTGTAATGATTTGTGAGAGCAACAGGATGGCGCTCCGCCTCATAACTCGCCGTTGGTTGTAGAGTATTTAAATGACGTATGTATTTCAAGTTTTCAGATAACACGATGTCCAAGAAACGAATACAATGTACTGAATATTGAGAAAGTACTTTAGTGACGAATACATTTTTTTACGATTTATGTTTAAACTATTATTTCCAAACAGGCTCGCGTACTACCACCCTTGCATTCTTAACAAGAAATTATTTGTCGAATATAATCGAAGTGTCATCTGCTTCAAATGGAATGTTTCGGACTTCTAGTAATATCTCTTCCATTCTTTCATCCTTGCAATGTTCATATTCCTCTAAACGAAAACGCTTTTTTGCTTTTTATGCAATTTATATGAACAAGAATCTTCATTTCATCAACACCACAGTTGGTACTTGGAAGAGAAAGTGGTTAGAAACTGAAAGATTCTAAAACTAATTTAAATCATTCTCAACATTTGTGAAATCATGTACCTCTTAGGAAATGAATAGGATCAATTAAGATAAATGAAAATAGATTCAGAAATATTTGAAAAACCGCTCCTTTTCTGTTTTAATGGCGTTAATGGGGCTGTTGTATGAATTTCATGGTTCCTCGCGCTTGCTAAAAATCTAAGTTTGTGTCTCAACAAACAGCTTACCTTACAGGCAAACTGACGCAGATGGTGTGCCTATCATTAACATTTCCAGACAAATCGAATTGCTCTATTCGTAGATGTAAGAATACCTAAACCAAGAATGAAACAAGAGTCACAAAATAAAGTAACGTCTCTTGATTCATTCCAATATCCCATAAATGCACATTCACGAAGGTAAGTATGATCTTCAGTTACCCTGAATGACGAGGCAAATGTTGGCAAAATTTGGGCCAATTACATTCAAACAAATGTGTTTTGGGAATATATTGAAATATCTTTCTCGAGGGATTTTTGGGAAAATTGTTAAATTTTTTAATTTTAAATTGAATTAACGATTCTTGTAGGTTCGGGGATATCCCTGGATATCCTTTCGGCAATTTTAGAACGAATTTCCAACTCAGTAAAATGAATTTAACGAATTTGAAGATTTTAAAAGAAACTAACCTTAAACTTTTGAACGATGCCAATGATGCCAATGTATACAAACTCGCTGTTTATATAACCACCCTGTGGTGGTTATATGAAACTGCCTGTTCTGGAAATTTAACCCTTTCGTCTTCAATAAAGACATTGATTTCACAATCGTGCACTTTATATGGGGATCGGAGTTAAGACACACTTTGATTTAACCAAGGCTGAATAAAGATTGATGAAAAATTATGGCGTCGTTCATCTTTCTTTTATTTTAAAACGCGAAAGACCGGCGATTGTTTTATTTCACAGCCAATTTTGATAATTTAACCCAAATAGAAACTTTTACGATGAATTTCGATCAAATGATATTATTTCTGCAAACAGCATACGAGAACGAATGCAGTGGCTTAAGATTTGTCCATGCTACCCCGCACTCGTCGTTATCTGGACTTATATCTTAAATATAATGTCCTCGCTCCAAGGCCAATTGGCTGAGGGGAGATGGTAACGAGGAAATTTCCATTTTTCCCCGCAAGCGGGATATTTAGTTACCAACGAGTGGCCAGCCTGACATTTAGTCATTCCGAAGTGACAACTGAGAGAAGTTATTGTTGTCGTAGATACAACGTTGAACATAACAATATATTACGAAAAGTTAAAAGTTAAATTGCAGGCAAATATAAAGTAAACCTTGCAAAATATGTTTCAGTTTATCCCAATTGAACCCTAAATATAATTACTTATCTATTTATTTGAATATTAAATAGAAATAGGATATGAGTATTTGAACCAGACGTTATCATTTATCACGCAAAAATCCCAGTAGCGAGGTAACTCCATTTGCGATTACGTATTAGCCGCCATTTACGTTATAAACCGCATATTTCTCAATCGCGTCGAATCGACGGTTGGTGGCGATGTCTTGCCATCGGTACCGTGGAAATATAACCGACGAGAACGATCGGTAAATATTTGATTTACTCAAGGCGAGGTCCTTCTCCTGCAAACGCAAATACGTATGCCATGTACTTATATGTATTAGTGGAAGAGAGAACTCGTTCTCATCTCATACATCGATCGTCATTCGCTCTACATGACCGACTGTTCTATTTGAACGCGATAAATGGCCAAATAGATTCCGGATTACAAATATTAAACTATGGTGACGTCAATTCTGCTTGTGAGGTCTTCAATTTGCACGAGTTTGGAATTTACATTACGTGGTGTAATGTCAACAGTTTTGCAAATTAGTTTTCTTTGTAATTCAAGATTTTTAGCACCGAATAATAGTCCATGGTAAAAGCAGACTTCGTAGATTGTCGTTCTTTTTCCATTAAGTGCATTGGTTTTATTTCTAGACTAGAAAAATGTTCTCGAGACAAGTTGTGCTTAATATAAGATTGCAACCATAACCACAAGCACAAGCTTATATCCAAAAATCTCTGAAATTGAAGACAAGTAAGTAATATTCATTGAATGCCATCTGGTAAGGAGTGGGTACCAAAATCTGCATATCTACCTTGTTTGAGCAAGTTTGTTAAAATTAAGAGTACCGTGCATCAGTTACAGTACCACGTTAAGTGGTCTGTCGAATTCTTGTCCACTTCATTGCATAAATACATGCAAACTTCAGATAGGGCTCGTCGCAGTTTTGGCTTTATTCTTTCCATAATTCTTCTAGTGTCGATGCAAATACCTTCAAAATCGTTTGGCATTGATGGAAATAACTTGGTGAATATCCAAGATAATAAAAATTATGAATGTTTAGCAACCAAAACAACAATCCTTAAACATTTCTTTGACCTTTTCAAATAATACCAAGGCTAATACATAAAAATCTGTTGGAATTACATTGACTTCACAATATTTCACTTGCAACATTGCACAACTGTATCAACTGTATGGTACTGATAGGACCCAAAAAGCACACATCTAGATCACATACATCCGGATAATGGGACCAGGCTGAATTTGCTAGCATTTTTGAAGATGAAGGGTTGAACATTGTTGAACATTTCATAAAATTTCTGGACTAAGTACTCCACGTAACTCGAACCCAATACTGCAATTGATTTGAAAATCACATGAATTATGGTAACATCCTTGATAAATCCTTCTTTTCCGACAAAGCTTGGTTCCACCTTAATGGTTTCTATCAAACAAACCATGCGTAAATGGTCCAATGAAAACCGTTATGTCATGATACAGAAACAGAAGAAGAATTATTGGTTCATTATGTTTTCGGTAAACGGGAACGGAAAACGCAGAAAGATGTAGTAATAACTTATTGCAACCTTTTCTAAACCAATGGGATGTTGGCGAAGTAAGGGATGGATACTTTCAACAAAACAGTGTCACAACTCATGAAACACTACAAACAATGAATCAATCAGTGAACCTCTTACATGGTGGTTACTTTTTATTCGCTTTCATATACCACATTTTCATTTTTTTCTTGACAATTTCATATTCTAAGGTAGGATTAGTCTTGCTTAAGCTTCCATGTATGTCTTCTATTAAAAACTTCCTATTCTTTGTGATTATTTTCTCGCTCGTCTTCCGAAACCAAGTTCTACTCTGATGGTTTTCCAAAATTAATGAGTTAGTAGACATCAATTCAAATTTCAAAATTTTATGTAAAAGCCAACTTTATTACCCTCCACGCCCTTTTTTGAAGCGGCGAAGCCTTAGGGCGCCTTGGAAATTATTAAAACAACAACTGTTGCTCTAAAAATTGGTCTAAATGTATTGAAACTAAATCAAAACTGTGTGTAAGATGTGACGAATGTCTGTTATTGTCTCCAATTTGGAAAATGTAAGGGGAGAGAAAATTTCCACATTTAGCACCTCTTCGTCGGGTGCATATACCCATCCCCACCACCGCCGAATTTTGGTATTTCCTATACGCTTATCATTTTATGCCGTTTTGTGAAAATTTTGAGCTTTAATATTACAGTGTTATAACGGCTTCTTCTTGGCGGGGCTGGGGACATGTCAGCCCCGCCACCTTGGCCTCTTTGAAATTTCATATGCGCTATAAATTTGTGCTGTTTTGTACCGTTTTATGCCGTAAAAAGAAAATGTGCTTTAATACTAAGGGAATTATAACTAGAGCGGGCCAAATTGCGCCATCCAACAGAATCGTAATCAGGCGCAACGGCCGCTTATTGTAAACAGCGTATATGTGAGTCACAGCAGATATGTGATATTTCGAAATTAATACACAAGAGTAAAAAAATAAAAGCTGACGCAATAATAATGTTTAGTAATCAGAGCGGATATATATATATATATATATATATATATATATATATATATATATGTACACGCTGAGGTGTTTTTATTTTCATTATGATTTTTTATTTGATTGAAAACGGTATGCGTTGTAAATGGGATGTAATAAGGAAATAACTGAGAAACTGAACGCTTTTTTTATTCCGTTGTACTTAATAATGTAACTGTAAATAAAGATATAATAAATAAATTCTATCCTTCTTAATAATGCGGATAGGCTTGTTTAAAAAGTTGCACCATCAGATAAGTTTCCACATTTGCCTCGGTGAAGGATGTTCGCCGAGACGAAAAAATGTTCTTATATTTCGAAAACGACCGTTCCACGTCTACCGAAGTAAGACAGGCGTAATTAAAATAATCTTTAGACTTAGTCAAGGAATCTGCAGATGCCCCATCGCACATTTGTCTTAATCTCGTGTAGTCCGGATTCTTTTTTAAAACACTATCGAACTCAGCTAAAACTCGTCCACTTGTTGCATCGTTTATACTGTGTAACAATGTACTAACTTCGTCCACGACTTGCACTGATTCTATCAACGACAATCCAGAATTTTGCAAATTTTCTATCGCATCTACTAACCCTTTGTAATTGTTGCTAATATTCTTTAGATGTGTTTCAACAGAAATATCGAGAAATCCCTTCTGACTCATCCTAATAGCTCTAGCTTCGGCAGGACGAATTGCAAAATAACGGATTTGACTTCTTGAAAATGTTCATTATAATAAAAAGCGGCTTTTAACCACGTTCCCCAACGCGTAAGAATGGGCTGTGGTGGTTCTCGAATACCAGGGCATAACCTGGAATGCCCTAGTCCTCTTAGGACTTTTGAGAAACACTTTTTTGTGTTTGCTATTAATGCATCCACCTCCGGGTAACACTCTCGAATAGTTTGTGCCACAAGATGTAAAGCATGGACTTTACACGTAACATATAAAAGTCCTTCACACTTTTCTTTAAGGGAACGGCCTACACTACACATTGTTGCTGCACCATCGCTCATGAACAACAACCGTTGACTGGTTGACACTTGAAATTTTTGTAACGTTTCGAGAACTACGGCCGTAATTGCTTTACTAGTACACTGTTTTAATCTTCTGCTGGCTAATAGAATTGCAAAATTTGGTTTAATAGGATCTAATACGCGCACTATTATATTCAAAATAGAATTTTTTTGCAATCTGTCGTCTCATCAAGACATAGCCACAGCTGTTTATCTTTTAATTCGGCTTTAATTCGATTTTCAATGTCCTCACGTATTCGTGGAATATCTCTCCGTAACGCTGTCCGAGATGGTAGTATCCACTCGGTATTGTATGTACCCCAGAATTTTCGAAATGCTTTTTTATCAAGTATACGAAGTGGTAGACCACATACCATAAACGTTAAAAGCAATTCTAATTGAAATTGACGTTGTTGTGACACACCATTTCTTTTATTTCTGTGGTGTGCGCTATTTATATGTCTTTCACAATCACGTTTGCTCCAGCACAGTAGTTTCTTTTTACAAACTTTACAGAAAATTGTACTCCCATTGTAGTGTAAATCCACAAATTCACTAAGAAATTTATTAACTTTCGTAGGTAATGGCCGTTTATTTTTAATAGTTACGTTAGACATAACCACTAAAGCGAGCACACCGACGCTTGTTTCTAGTATGCCACGAAGTGGTGCAAACGTAACATCTGCAGACTCGTCATTTGTTGATGAATAGAGCGCGTCATCCGTAAATGAATAAGCGCGCTGTTAGTTCGTAGCCGTCGATGAATTAACTTTTTTTTTGTAGTGACCCACTGTGAACAACGCCCTATTTATCAACGAACACCCAAACTGCAGGTGTATATTTGCGCGTCTTCACGACGTAATAGACAGTGGTTTTGGTCCTCGTCCTAATAATTACATATTTAAATTACCTATGTTTACATACATATATGCGCCCGGCAGCCTGATTGCGAACCTGGCGCGTGGCGCTCTTGGCCCGCTCTAATTATAACGTTTAGAGTTTTGGACATGGCATGTCCTCAGTCACCACCATTGGAATTTGAAATTTCGTACACGCTATCATTTTGTATTAGTTTTATGCCGTTTTGTGCCGTAAAAAGAAAACTTTGTGCTTCAATATTAAGCGAATTATAGTAGTAGTAATACTTTATTTAACCATTTAATCACAGTTAGTGACATAGGTCATGTCAGGTATAAAAATACATATGCATATGTGAGATTGAGAGGGTAGAAGATGTAGCAAGAGATGGAAAGTGAGAGAGGAGAAGAGTGTAGGAGTGAAGTGATGTGAAAGACGTAATATCCGTCACCCCCGGGTTTTGAAATTTCCTATACGCTATCATTTTATCCTTATTTTGTGCCGTTTTGTGCTTTAATATTAACGAAGTTATAACGATTTCATTTTGGCAGGGCTGGGGACATACCACATCCAAAATTCTAAACGTTACAATTCCCTTAATATTCAAGCACAACATTTTTTTGCTGCACAAAATGAGCACAAAATTATAGCGTATACAAGATTTCAAAATGCCGAGGTAGCGGGGCTGGCATGTCCCCAGACCCCCCAAAAGGAGACCGTTATAACTCCGTTAATATTAAAGTACAAAATTTTCTTTTTGCGTCACAAAACGGCACAAAATGAGCATAAAATGATAGTGTATAGGAAATTGCACCCTTCTTCGTCTACTCTTAAATAAACAAGGGAAGAAGTAAAAGTGGTCTTCACTCACAAAATTCTATATTGGTTTGCACAATGCTACCGGTTTTGTGCATTAAATACATCCTCAGGCAAGAATTTGTTCAAACCGTAAAAATTGTAAACGAATAAAATTGAAAGTTTTAAATTTACTTCATTGATGTAGACTTGTTCTAACAAATTCTTGCCTGAGGATGTACTTAATACAGGAAACCGGTAGCATTGTGTAAACTGATACATAGTTTTGTGAATGAAGACGATATTTATTTCTTCCCTTACGACAAAGAACTCACACACAATGGAACATCTTAAATAAATTCACACTGTTTGGTAGAGTACTTATGGTGGAGATTAACCCAAGGTATCATATTATTCTTGATAAATCTGTTCGAATTAACACCTTTGATCATTCTTTCCTTCGTTTGATTTCTAAACTGTTTGCCGAAAGTATGCCTCGGTATCCGTATTTCCGGAAAACACCATAGATGTGACGAGGCATCCTGAAAATGGACGTGGGAGACATTTTTTACAGATAATTTGGTACTACAATCTCAAAAGGTAATCAGTCCTTTTAAGAAGTAAGTAGATTAATACGAGGGTAAGTCAAATATTATCTACAGTTTCGCCATAACAAGCTTTGAAGGTTATCGTAGCGGCCGCCGCTTGCGCATGCGTTGAGTTGGCGCCTCTGTGGTCATGTGTGCGGAATTTAATCACGATCGCGTCATTTGTCTGCTAACTACAACAGCATAAGTATGTCAGCTCCGCTATTAGTTTGCACCAAAGAGGAACAACGAGTGATCCGATTTTTGTGGTCAGAGGGTGTGAAAGGTGCTGAAATTCACCGTAGACTTTTGTCACAGTAAGGCGACAGAACTTTATCTCGTAAAAGCGTCTTTTTTTGTGGATCGAAATGTGGTTCCGCCTATCCACGATGAACTCAAATTTCATAAAGTGTGTGAGCGATGGGTACCTCGAATGCTTAACGCAGAAAACAAAACCAAGCGTTTGCACATCTGCCAACGCTTACTGGATCGCTTCAACGCGGAAGGGGCGCATTTTTAAGCAGAATAGTGAATGATGTTTAAAGAACATCCACAAAAAAACGCTTTTACGAGATAAAGCACTGTCCCCGTATTGTGACAAAAATCTCCGGTGAATTTTAGCACCTTTCATACCCTCTGACCACAAAAATCGGATCACTGCTCGTTGTTCCTCTTTGGTGCAAGCTAATAGCGGAGCTGACATGCTTATGCTGTTGTAGCTAGCAGATAAATGACGTGATCGTGATTAAATTCCACACACATGACCACAGAGGCGCCAACTCAACGCATGCGCAGCGGTCGCCACTACGATAACCTTCAAAACTTGTTATGGCGAAAGTGTAGATAATATTTGACTTACCCACGTAATAATAAATAGGAAACTTTTTACCTCTTCTATGAAAACAGATCTAATAAATGCTCATAATCTCATAATTCTTACACCTGTTACACGTTCCTGCTGAATATAAGCCTCACCTGCAAACTTGATGTTTGTTTCCTTTTTCCTTCCATCCGGACCAACAGTAACAGTCGAAAGCAGAAGAAACGACGATCGCACTTAAGTCCATGATTTAGCAAAACGGTCATTTCCATCGTCATCACGGGGAATTAGATAAAGCGGAATTTATTATAAGAGCAGTAGCGGATACACACGCTTACACTTGGGTGTATGCGAATGCTCGTCCTGAGAGACATTAGCGTAACAGTTTTATTGGTAATATGCATAATTAAATTAGTTGTATATTATGTGTACGGCTGACCATTTAGCCGGCATTCATATATTTCGGATAATGAGAAAGACGGGATTTCTTTTAAGCGTTTCAATGAATTTACAGCGAGATAATAAAATAAATTCGCGCTAATGCGAACGACGTTTCTCGCGGCCTCTAATGTAACCGGAATAATAAAAGGGGGGGGGGCAGTTTACATATGTCAAATAAGCGTTGCGCTTATAAGAGCCTTATAAACGGCGAGTTAACTCTTTTGTAGATTAGCCAAGAGACGGGTTTTATGCGCTCAAAATTACACCAGATTATCAGTGCGAAAATGCTCGAACCCTTTTTAGAGTCGCTGTTGATTATCGTCGATTCAATTGTTTATACGCATTCGATAATCGGAAGAATGCATCCTGTAACCTACAACCAACAGCTGCTTGATATCAACGTACTTTCGATTGTTTTTCTTACGGTTTTATATCAGAAAATAAACGGTGAAATATGTAACAGCAGTTCTTTTGTTAATTTATTCGTATGAGGTGTACGAGGATGGCACGATATAAACCTGTGCTAAGTAAGACAACGCAATTATTTTGGATTTACTAAATTTATTTCTCGACATAATCTCCTCCTAGCTCTATACACTTAACTCAACGTTTCTAAGCCATTCAAATAATAGGATTTGCCGAATTCTGCAAAATAGGGGCCTATTTCGTCAATGACCTCTTCATTTGACGTGAATCGCTTTCCACTAACAAGGGAACACAGGGAAGTGTCCCTCACCGATTTAAATGAAGCTTGGTGGGTTTGTAGACTGATGCAGTGTAAGAACAACGGTAGCTTTCATAGATGCTAAATCGCCCGTTTTCGGGGATGGGGCGGCCTACAGCCAACGCTACCTTTCGCTATTTGCTTTAATATCTCCAAAACTATAAGACATATCAAAAAAAAAGTTAGGACAAATATATAACTGTTTTATGAGTACTAAAGGGCAGCGGCAATAGTTTGCCTGTCATAGTTCTTGTTTTCCAGAAACAACCCCCACCCCCCGTATTTTTTTTAAATTTTAAAACTTTTATTTGCTGGAAAAATATATAAAGTTATGCAGAATTCACCCATATATATTAAACATGCTATAAAATAACTCAATTTAAAAAAAAAACAATAACATACGAATTGAGTAGGTATACCTCCGTATGTACATATGTATGTAGGTATATATGTAAATAATATTACTTATTGTTATTGATGTGAACAAATCGTAGAGATACTTATCTAAAGTATCTGTCCAAATATCTTTAATACTTTTTAGATCATTTATACCTTATCAGCATTACATTCCATTATTTATTTTTCAAAGTATCGCGATTAGCGTATTATCCGTTATAAATAATAAACTGAAGACTGCAAGTGCTAATTTATGGTATACAAGATATCCTAATACTTACATTAATCTAGATAAAATTTAAATACTATAGAAATCATGTAATCTGCACGTGAAAATCAGCACTTTATTTTATAAGTATTACGGATAATACGCTAATCGAATACTTTTCAAAATAAATAATGGAATGTAATGCTGATAAGGTATAAATGATCTAAAAAGTATTAAAGATATTTAGACAGATACTTTAGATAAGATCTCTACGATTTGTTCACATCAATAACAATAAGTAATATTATTTACATATATACCTACATATATGTACATACAGAAGGTATACCTACTCAATTCGTATGTTATGTTTTTTTCTTTAAATTGAGTTATTTTATAGCATGTTGAATATATATGGAGCCGGCAGTAAACCATACGTAATCATGATAAATGACCTACAATTTTGGTTTTGATTTAATGTTAACATTTCGTACTTTCTAGAAGATTCATCATTTACTGCTGTCAAAATCCCTTTCTTTAAGGGAAATCCTTAAATTGATTCAATGAAGTTACAACTTTTAAATGTAACCGTGATTAAACAGGTCTAATTTAACCAAAAGCACCCTCTGCTAAGGATATAATAAGGCTTTATAAGATTTGTTTAATAAATTTGTGTAATTCATACGAAACGAAAGCTTCAGCAGCACCGCAATTCTTACATATTTTACTACTTTTTAACGATAATTGAAATTTATACAGAAGAAGTTTTTTATACCACATACACATAAAATTACAAAATTTGTCGTCAATACAAGTAAAACTTATTGTATTCTCCAAACGCAACGTAATTTATCAACCGTAGCAGTTAAATATTCTACCTAACTTTGCAGATCTGCCCCTTTCAATATTCATAACTTATAGATGCATAAATTTAGATAAATTTTGCTGGTACCCGTATAAATCTGTTCCCCTTTTTTGTCTAGTAATCTCGTAATGTGTATTTCTTCTTCCTACCCTGTTTCTTTTCTGTTTCGACAGAGATATCCCAGATATCGATTAGATCTTTGGCTTTTCCAATGTGACTACGTTTTTTTACAAGGATAAAGGTGCGATATTTTAGATTATAGATCATGGTGGTACTAAATAAAAATGGCGTGCGATATGAAATTATACCAGAAAGTACATGTGTCTAAATCTACACGTGATATGGAGAATGATTTAAATATGCATACACATAAAAATGTTAATATACAAATCATTATTTTCAAGTTGTATACATATGTTAAACGTGTTTCATCAAAAACTTACTTGTACTCAAAATATATTTTTAAACGGAAACAATGCTATTATTATTATTTTATATGAAGCACTCGCGTGGTGTAATCTATTGTTATAGGTAGTATACAATATAATCGGTAATTTTATTGCAACTGTGTGCATGCTTGATACAAATAATAATAAATAATAATAATAATAATAATAATAATAAACATTTATTTTTCCCAACAGGCATATTGCCCAATAACAGGAGAAATGTAGGTAAGTATATACACTAAATAAAAACACAATGCAATACATGAAAATAAATGAAGAGTAAATTTTTACATGTTTTACTTAAATAAGTCACGTTTATTAGCCGCCCTGGACAAAGTATACGTCGGCGCTCGTCTCATTGTGTTAGTCCTTGCGAATGGAAGAATGAAGCCACTATCAGATCTTGAATTCAAACGTGGCACAAGAAAATTCATTCGTTCCATGTATGGACAATCTATGTCATTTCTAAGCAATTTCTGTAGAAATTTCTCGCGGATGCCATCCCTCCTCGTACTTAAAGCCAGCATGTCGTGCCTTACCAGAAGTCCATCCTGTGGAGTACCTCTCTCAGGGTCTCAACTTCTATCAATCTTAAATGACAGGAATTTTAAAAATTTCCGATGGATACGATCTAGATTTAGAAGGTCACAAGCATATAAGGGATACCAAATTAGAGCGGCATACTCCAGTTTACTGAGAAAAAAAGGCAAAGTATAACGACTTTAATAAAGAAGGGTTATTGAAGTATTTAGAGATACGCATCACAAACCCCAGAGATTTCATGGCTTCAGAACAGATATTGTTAATGTGAGCTTTAAATGTGAGAGTGGTATCGAAGTGTACCCCCAAAACCTTTAAACTCAAGGTTACGTGACAAATTGGTACCTCTGATTTGGTAGGACAATAAGTACGGTGAACAAGAACGCGAGAGGTAAGTACACACATTTATCAACATTTAACTTGAGCCCAACAAGCTCACACCATTCTACTAACATAACAAGACCATTTTGCAGTTTCCTCGTGTCATCAACGGAAGATATTTCCGAGAAGATTTTAATATCGTCTGCATAAGCAAGGGTGGGAAGGTAAATTTTTTCAAACAGGTGTTAATTAAAAAAAACAGTAACGGTCCCTGATTTTACCTGGGGACGCCAGGGGAAAAGAACAAAATTACGAGAACAATATCCGTTATAAGTTTAAACTTTTTTGTTTCAGGTAGGATTCGAGGAGACTTATCGCCGAAGGAACAAAAACCCGGGGGCTCACTTACTAACAAAATTTTATGATTGATCATGTCAAAAGCCTTGGACAGATCTGTATAAATCCCTCAACTTGACCACGTCTATCCAAGACTTCACTAATAAATTTGGGAAAATGCTCGCCAAATTCGTAACTGTAGATCTCCCGGGGATAAAGCCATGTTGATTTAAGGCAATAAAAGAGCGAGCGCTATTATAAATGCTAACATATAATACCTTCTCATAAAGTTTAGCAAAATTGGGTATTATGGAAATGGGCCTGTAATTAGATAGAAGTTCACGATTGCCCTTTTTGTGCACTGGGACAATTTTGGCTATTTTCCAACGTTCAGGGAAAGTCAAAAGAGAACAAGACGGATAGATAACATAATGATGGGGATTGAAAATGATTATAAAAACAGTCAAGCTGGACATCAAGCGTTTAACAGATACAAAGTATTTATGAAAAATAGAAATATAAGTAAGAACTTAAAACTGAAGATATACAAATCCACAATACGGCTCGTGGTTATACATATATGCAGCACAGATGATGTGTCTAACAAAGAATGAAGAGGAAAGGTTCAAAATCTGGGAAACAAAAATCATTAGAAAACTATCTGGCCCCGTAAAAATAAGCGAGGAGGAATACAAAAGACTATATAATAAAGAAATTTAAGAAACGTTGAAGGTACAAACAATAATCAAAATGATGAAAACAGCAAGAATAAGATGGTTCGGGCACGTAAACAGAGGGCAAGATGGCGCAACAAGGAGGTAGACAGAGAGGCAGATCTAGCTAGTAGCTACTGCTTTGGGTCTCCCCTCCAGTTGAGACGTCCGTCCCCTGGAAACACCTTACTGCAACTCGAGCCCACGGACCTGAAGAATAAGGTGAAATCAGCAACCCACTGGTCATGTCCAAAACTAAAATGTCACAGTCCGAAACTGTAATGCACATACTTGTCCCCGTACACAGCAAAAAAATATGTCGCTCGACACGATATGGCTATAGAGGTGCTCTAGAACCACCTAAGGCATAAATACAATATTAACGAAAACTACATCTAGGCGTATCCAAGACTAGTAAATGAGTGAGTCGCGAAGAACCAGAACTGCAAAATTTTCTGGAATGTCTCCCTCCATACTCCTACCCTAGATCGCAGAGACGGAACTATGCATATTATTGAGATTCCGATGTCAGAACAATCAATTAAAGAAGAGACGAATTTATCCCAATCATCATTGGGAGACGGTATGAGACCTAAATGAAGCTCAAAAAACATGTTATGTAAAAAATGTAGATAACGTTGTCCTGTCAAAGCTCCATCAACGATGTATGGACGGACCAATGATACGTCCATTAAACAATTCGCATCAGACGTCGACATCTCATATTGAATATCTGAAAATAAGTCCCGCGCATCCAATGAGGATTTTCTAGAGCCCAGTTATGGCGATTCACCATCCTATTGTTATGAAATATAGAGATATATAAACAACAAAGACTTAGGTCTAAGAAAGTAGTACTTGAAACGAAAAGAAATAGCTGGGACAAATTCGGACAAAGACTGGAAGAAAATAATTGGGAAAACTTTAAATTATTTTATAAAGCAATAAAAAAACATTAGGAACAAAAAAGAGCCTACACTACAATAAATCAAAAATTAAAACAATGAACTAATAACGGAGGAGGCAGGAATATCAACACGATGGGAAGAATATTTTGAATCCGCTTTGGGCCCGATTTGGGTCTTAATCAGACCCATGATCCCCTACGCCTCTGGTTTGGGGGCCCAAAAAACAACTCAGAAGACCGTGCAAAGCAGTTTAATCAGTCCCCCTCATCTTAAAGAACGAAGGAATTACAGCCTGGGGATCTTAGAGGGCCCCAAAATCCTTGAAGAACGCAACATAAATTATCTCATGTATATTGAAAAGGAAAACCCCTATGCAATACAATTTTGATCAGCCATATAAGGCGACTTAAAAGCCCTGGTGGGCATCGGTGACCTCAATGCAAAAATACCCTGGAATGGTACACGGCTGGGAAATAAAGGTGTCGGAACAGGCCTTAGTGGTCCATCTTCCATTTAAAAATGCCTACAGGACCCCACACCAACATATTTCAAGCAGAGATTTCTGCTCTAAACCTGTGCGCCATGAAAAACCCCGAGAAAAGGATACGAGGCACAACTATTAATATACTCAGCGACAGTCAGGCAGCTCTAAAGGCTATTAAGGCCTACACATACGAATCTGCTCTGATACACGAATGAGTACACAATCTACGGCAATTGGGACGCAATAACCACGTTACTTTGCGTAAGTCCCAAAAACCGAAAGGTCAAGGAATTTAAAAAGGCTGATAAGCTGGCCAAACGAGCAACGAACATGCCACACATTAGTCCTAATCCTTCTATCATGTGAGTCTCCAAAAGAGACACATAAAATAGGCAATTAAGATATGGGAGGACAACCAAAAGGCCTCGTACTGGGATAATGTTCCAGGGCAAAAACAGGCGAAAGCACTCATATCGGGCTCACCAAAAGCAGCAAAAATAGTGCTATCGTCCAGCAAGAGGGATCTTAGATTACTAGCAAGTTTTCTGACAGGCCATGTCGCCCTAAAATATCACTGATTTAAACTAGGAAAAGCTGAAGATCAAATCTGCCGTATCTGCGTATGTCAAGAAGATCTAGAGGCGGCAGAACACATCCTACGTGATTGTCTTGCTATCAGTCGCATACGACACCAACATTTCAGTAGGCCATTTCTTGCACCTACTGAACTGAAGGAAACAGATCCTAGAGTAGTACTAAGGTTTATCAAAAGCCTCCAACTCTTCTAACGTACATAATGGCATTCTATTACAGTAGATCTACTAAGATCGCAATGACTAAACGCATTTGTGCTATGGCCCGTCTAAATAATAATAATATGGCCGATTTTGTGTGCTCTGACATAACAATGGAAGAACAGGAAGAATTATCGAAATTAAACGTAGAAGAACTAAATGAAAATAATAAAGAAATAACAGAAGAGGAAGTAATTAATGGATTTAAAAGATTAAAAGTAGGAAAAGCACCAGGATGTGACGAAATGGCTCCAGAAATTCTAAAATACATAGGTTGTAAAGGGTTAGAAATGCTAAGAAAGATGTTTAACTTGGCTTGGAAGGAGAAATGAATACCCAAAGAGATAAAAAAATGCTACCAATACATAAGAAAGGAGACTCACGAATATGCCGCAACTACAGAGGAATATTCCTACTTTGCGCAGCAGCAAAAGTTTACGAGGCTTATAGTGGAAAAAAGATTAAGAGACATAACAGAAGCACAACTAAGAGAAGAACAAAGTGGTTTCAGGAGAGAACGCAGTACAAATGACCACATATTCACCCTGCAACAGATTTTTGAAAAAGCATTAGCAAAAAACAAAGAGGTATATTGCTACTTTATTGACATGAAGAAAGCATTCGATAGCATTAAAAGAGAAGAGATTTGGAAGAGCTTAGATAAGAAGAGAATAGGAAAAGATAATATAGAAGTAGTTAAAAGCATATACAACAACACCACTAATCAAGTAAGATTAAAAAATAGGCTATCGGAAACATTTATCACAAAACAAGGAGTCGGACAGGGTGGTGTGTTGACTCCGTTCCTCTTCATATGTGCATATGTGATGACATAATAAAGGAAAGCTCTAAGGAAATCAAAAAATATAAGGTAGGATGGTTAACATGAAAATGGTGGAAATTGAAATGTGCATATTTGCAGATGATATTGTATTAATTACAAACAATAGGAAAATAATCTTAGAGCATGGAATAAGGTTGCTACAAGGTGGATTGGAAATAAACACATAGAAAAGTAAGATAATGATGATCTCAAACACGGAAGAAGACATAATTTGCAAACTAAATAATGAAGAGCTGGAATAAGTTGACAAGTACAAATACCTGGGAAACCTATTATTCTTTCCTCGTTCAGTTTTTACTGCATTTTTTTTCTTTTAAGGTTATGTTTTTATTTCATCGAAGATAATGATAAGCGTCTTTTCAAACTTTTATATTTAAGAATATCCTATACTTCTGTTAACACTTTCTAACGCGTAAGTTCTATGAATAACAGCGTTTCCTTATGATTAATCTTATGTTATTTTTGCTCATATGGGAGCTACTCTGTATTTGAAATAATCCTAATCGATGTGATTGCTTTCAGTATGTATTAACTTAAAAGAAATTATACACAATGTTCAAACTATTGTAAATGACAGCATACATATTCTTGTAAAAAATTCCTCCTCCATGTTAAATTTTCCTTAAACGCGTCTACATATAATTAAGTCCATAAACAATGAACACAGTGTTGGGTTTCAATGCGCGTCCAACGTCCACAATTTCTTTCTCTCCATATTCCCATAAATTCGACTACGAGATAATATATACACACATGGACAATGTTCGGATGTTTCATGTCGAATAGACAAAATTTTAATCTATTATGCAACTCGAGGCAGTATATAAATGTTTGTCCGGGTAAATGGAAGAAACTCGAGGAATGCCAGCAATTCCCGGGGTCCATTTCAAATATAAGTTATTGTCTAAGGCGGCAGTATTTATAATACGACTCCGAAATATCTAAAATATGCGATAAAATTTAATTAAATTAATATCGCCCTTAAGAGGCCTTATAGGATATGAACGCGCTCGGAAAACCAGTTAGATAGATCCTGCTGCGCGTGCTCTGGGATTTTGTAACAATTATATGCTTATACAGTAGCTTGCTGTATTATTAGACCAAAATAAACAAGTAACTTTCCAGTTAAGAACCCATATTTCTGTCAGACATACGAGGTAGACGCCATAGATTCTCGGCCTAATACAGAAACATTAAACTTGGTAAAATACGAGGGATGATCGTAAAATAAGGTTCCCAAAGCCCTACAGCAGCAATAAG
The DNA here is from genome assembly GCA_029619325.2 of Dynastes grantii. Lineage (NCBI taxonomy): Eukaryota > Metazoa > Arthropoda > Insecta > Coleoptera > Scarabaeidae > Dynastes > Dynastes grantii. The sequence continues at coordinate 51,543,927 of JAROYF020000005.1, forward strand.
ACGTGTTAGGCGAAATCCGACAACATTGGCCTGTGCAGCAGCTCCCCCACTCTATATACGTGCCACCCCCGTCTCGCTATGCCGCTCAATGTTGTCTAAGCGGCCGTCCGAGATGGAACTCCCGATCGCCGCTACCGCCAGGTGCGAAATTCGCGCTGTGATACGTTTTTTAAACGCGAAAGGGGTTTCAACTATAAACATTCATCGCCAATTAACCGAAGTTCGTGGAGAAAAGTGTATAGCTGTTCAACACGTCCGCAAATGGTGTAGGGAATTCACTGGAGGTCAGACGGAAATTCACGATGAAGAGCGGAGCGGACGACCATCAGTTTCGGAGGAAATCGTTGAAAAGGTCGAGAGCATACTGCTTGAAGATCGGAGGGTCACCATTCGTCAACTCGCTCTTCGGATTCCTGAGATTTCCAACGCCACAATTGAGGTAATTCGATTCTTGAAAGGACTGGCGGCAGAATTTTACGACATGGGGATACAGAAGTTGGAACATCGTCTGCAAAAATGCTTGGATAGAAACGGCGATTATATCGAAAAATAGCTTAAGTTTTTACCTTTAAAACGATGTGTAATGTTAAGGAAATAAAGAATGCTGTCCCTCATATAACAATTTTTATATTTTAATAGAATCTCCATTAGTTCTGAGATTATGCTGGCGTCTCTCCCACTGGTAAGTATTACAATGTCATCAGCGTATCCCTGTGTATAATAGCCAGCATTGATAAAGTTATTAAACACGGATCCAAGTACTGAGTTATGAATAATAGTTTTATTTTCCACCGGATACTAGAAAAACCGATTTGCCCTTGTTTACTAATGAAATATGGTCGATACTGTTTTTCTATTTAAACTTAAAGTAAAACAAAGATCACTTTGATGCTTTGAAGTAAATACATTAGTTTACAGACCTTAGTAACACGTATAAATTCGAAAAGAGTTTTCTACAAACAAAAAATTGATAGTCGCTGGCCATTGCTAAAGTGTTAATGCTTACAATCTTTCAATATACCGCTTTTTTTACTTTTAAATTGAAATGTAACAGAGAAACCTTAAATATGCAAGTTTTTTTAATGTTTAGAAAATTAATTTGCGATTACAATATCGAAGTCAACTTATGTATTACTGAGTAAAAGCATAAGTTTGTAAGAATTAGCTATAAGTGTTCCGAAAACGAATATTAAACTTACGCTAAAGCGTATTGGGCCTGTACTCGGAAAGACAGCTTTTTGTTCTTATCATCTTTTAAGCCTTTTTCTCAATGAAGGGGTGATTATGTAATTTCTGCTATAAATTCGTTTTGAAGAATTTAATAGAAGCAATTCTCGCGTAGTCTCTTAAAACTTCTATCATTTCCTATGACCTCATACGAGATAGATGTTATGACTATCGCGTGCTCCTGGTTTGAAAAACAGAAGCCGGTAGTTTCCTGAAGAAGAAGAAACTGTTCATTTAGATATCTTAGTGTATCGAAATCGCAACATTAAATGTATGTCTCTAGCTCACGATGTATTGATCCTCATGCAAAGGCACCGTTAACTCTTATCATCGGAGCCTGAATATCTGGAATAGCCTATTACTACTGCAATAATGCAATACAACCACTATCCACCCAAACGTTATAGGATATATGTCCTGTCTAGTGCCTCGAGCTGCTGCCTTCTATGCTAAGTAACGGTAGCACGAATCAGGTTTTGTGCGGTGTATGGATTTTATCCTGTGAGTAGCCGAAATGCCGATGGATGACAATTGTAATATTCAATCATGTATAACATGGGTTAATCTTGACGCACAATTTATTTCCAACAACTCAGTTCACTTATACTTTATTTTATGGAAGTTAGCATGTTATGCTTTCCTATCACCTGAGGAAATGTCGTATTATTATACTCCCCTTTCCTTCGACGAAGGCATTATGCAGAATACAGCAAACTATGTTGTATAAAACTGAATTTGAGAAAAGACACCATTAATCTTCCAAACCTCTTAGATGAGGTGTAATGTTATAAAGGCTTACGCATTCGTTAATATAAAATGCAATTGTTATTAAATACTTAGGTCCAATATAATGACAAGATACTGTACATATACACAACATACATACAAACAAAAAAAAGATAGGAGAAAGATATCACGACTGAGAGGACTCAGATGTCATACCTAGATATCAGAAGAGGATAAATTATAATTTAAAGAACATCGTTTGGCGTATATTTTAACAGCGCAATCGTCTAGATGACACCGACAGCAACAACGACTAAACAACTAGCAGAAGAAGAGGAAAAACAAGAAGAAGAAACAGAAAATCGAGAAGAAAGAACCGAAAATCAGTTGCAGTAGTTTAATCGGTGTCAATAACCACCGCCAAACCTCGGAAGAAGCGTATGGTGCTGTATGCGTGTTTGACTGTATGAGTATGCGAGATACGGCGAGATCAGAGGTCACGCATAGCACGGGCTAGCTTCGGTCATTTGTCAACCTATCCGGTTAATAACATACTCATAAAATAGAGTGAGAGGACGACACATTTGACCGGAGGATAGCCCGTGCCACGAGGACTCAGCATTACCGGCTATAAATACATGTGCGTAAAAGATCGTTGTGTGCCATGGACGTATGTACAGGTGGTGTGAAAGAATTGCTCTCTGGTATAGTTGGTACTAGTATATAACCTCAAAATTTGACTTGTTCTCTTAATTTTCATATTTTACGATGTCGCAGCCACCATTATTAAATTTTCAGTTCGTAAGGGAGATCAAAGGAACCTGTTAAGGCTTCCTAACATTTTAGTTTATGCTTTTATGTTAACAAATGCATTACTTCATTTATTGTACTTTATAAATCCATCATTCTTTTGGTTTAGTTTGTAAATTTAATGTTTCATTCGCCTTACTTGTATATTCACCATTTCACTTGCTTTACTTCTTATAAACTGATGTATATTGTATTTGTATACATTTAAAATATTATAGATGTACATATATATTTAATACAAAAACATATCTAAATTCATTTAACATACATAAAGGTAACAAAATCATCCGCACAAAATCTGCTAATTTCTTTTAGATATTGTAACTTTTTTTTTAATTAAGACGTTGAGATACAATTTGAAATAAGTTTCATGTTGATTTAAATACGCCGCATGTCTGTCCGGTTAATAGAGAATAGAATTGCTTTTTGTTTATCGAGTTATCTATGAAATTATTTAGAAACGGGAAACACACTTATGTAAACTAAAAAAAAATTATTTGACAAAACAACTTACCTAGAAAAACAACAATAAATTATTCACATAAATCACCTTTGTTTTGCAATGCAAATTTCGCACCGTTTCTGAATGTTATTAATTGCTTTACGGATAGTATTACCATTAATACTTTAAAATGCTTCAAGTACTGGTTCCTGCAATTCTTCAACGTTGTTGTAGTACCTCATAAAAAGTGTATCAGGAGGAACCAAATCAGGTGATCTTGCAGCCCAGCATACCGTTCCATTAGTTGCAATTACCTTCACATTAAAATCGCCCATTTAAATAGTCCATAACAGCATGGGCATTATGTGAAGGACACCCATCCTGTTGAAACCACATCTGTCTAGTAGTTTCTTATTTATTAAATCTTCGATCTCGTCTGGTAAAAAAGAGAGATACCTTTGTAGAGTTAAACTGTCATTAAAAATAATAGGTCCTATTAATCTAACTTGGTTTCGAACTGAAGGAGTCAGCTGTAAATTGTTTTGTAAATATGTAGTAATATTTCTTATCTTAAACATTACACAATTTGTATACGTCGTTTTATCTATCCACAAAATGATATTCTTCAAATTTGGAATTGCATTCACTTGGTCCAAATGCCAGTAACAAATTTGAAGTATTCTTTCTGCGTCTCCAGGCTCTAATGTTGGAGATGGTTTAAATTTATAACACTTGTACTTATTTTTCTTCAGAATCTCTGAAAGCCCAGCCTTTGGCACATCAACACCCTGCGAAATTTCTCTAGAGGAAACACACTTATTGACATGAACACAATCTAAAACCAATTCTTTTCTTTCTTCATTATTCTTGTTGTACTTCTTTGGTCTTGCTGCAGCAAACGAAACTGATTTTTTTAGATTCCTGTCTAATCAAAATATCGTTTTACGATCAGGCATACGCCTTTCTGGATATTGAGCTCCGTATGTTCGACGTGTAAGTTCTACGTTCTTGTAGCACTTGATATACGTACAAAATAAACCATATATTTCAAAATTTTGCATTATTAAATGATTTAATAACACTGACACTGGTGAACAACATTGACAGGCAAGTATGATAAGCATGTATTTTATTTCGAAAAAAAAAATTTTCATAATATTCAAGATGATATCGAAGGGTATCAACTGTAGATCAATTATAAATTGGGCGTGATCAAACAATGAGTAATCTAGGTGTTTTACAAGTCTAGGTTTACGACATGGAACCGCATTGAAATAAACGACAGCAAATCATACCGTGATCCAAGACTTCACATGGTATTACACCTGACTCTACCAGACTGTCTAAATCCGTTGAAATCGCGACATCAATTAGCGTTGTGGATTATTTCTGTCCGTAAAAAGAATAATCTAGTTTTTGAAAACTTTGAAAACGTTTACAGTCCCCGGCCATATTACTTGAAACATGTCATAAATCAACCCTTGTAACTGGAAATTCCCATCCTATTATAGTGATATTTTTTTGCTTTGAATCCGATTGTTTATAGGGGGACTAGATTATTGTATTGAAAAAATGAAATCTGCTCGTCTCAACTTTGCAAGAGAATATCGACATTTCATAGACGAGAATTGAAAAAAGGCGAATAACTTAACAACATGATTTTTACTGAATTAATGTTTGCATTATTTAATAGGTTTTCTTCAGTGACGAGTGCTCGCTCTGTGTGTTAGTACAGCGAGCACAATTTGTTCGTAGACGACCTGGCGAACGTCTCACAGAGTCCACGGTTCTTCGAACTGTAACACACTCTCCGCAGGTAATGATTTTGGGAGTGGTTAGTGGAGACGGACCCGACCCTTTGTATTTTGTAGAAGGTACAATGCGTCAAGAGCAGTACATAAATGTGTTAAAAAACACGTTATTACCGTATTTTAAGTCAGGATGTCGCATACCGACAGAGCGTATATTTATGCAAGATAATGCTCCTTGCCATGTGGCAAAAAAGGGTTAAGAAATTCTTTCAAGACAATCACATACCTCTTTTAAATTGGCCCGGAAATTCACCAGACCTCAATCCCATCGAGAACGTATGGAATCGACTAAAAAGTAAGGTATATGAAAGAGAAAACCCTACAAAGGAAATATTAATGAAGAATATAAAGGATGTATGGGAGAACGATGAAGATATAAAAGAGACAATCGTATCTTGCATTGAAAGTATGCCCCGAAGAATTAAGGGTGTTATTAAAAATCATGGGTTATGGACTAAATATTAATTACATATTTTTACAATATATTTAATAAATAAAAAAATATAATACATGTATAGTTTATATTTTATTATGAAGAAACTACAAAATATTGAGCGTTTCAAGTAATCTGGCCAGGGACTGTACATATCGTGTGATACATCGTTGCATTCAGAAAAAGATCCTCTCTTAAACGGTGCAAAAAATGCATGGTATCAATTTAAAATTTTGAGGTTAGGATACATTTCTGAAAATTTGCAAAACCTATACTGAAAATTAGTTCGAAACACATCTCAATCTCTTAGTTAATAAAAGAGTTACACGAACTAAAGGAATTAGCAGATTTTTTCTTTTTTAATTCTAACCAAGTTGGCCATAATATATATTTGAAAATGGGTTCTTAATGGGCTCTCGCATTTTTGCTAGTTTAGACATCTCTCTATCTCTTCAAGTACAAAAGGTACCCATGTTGTCCCTACGAAATCCGGACACCATGTACAAGACTTTCAAGAGCCTAGTGTCGTTTATGAGGTTTGTACTAGGCAAAAGCTTTTATAAAAGGTATCATTTTCATAAATCCACTGCATGTCTGTACTCTAAATACTATTTGCAATGTTTAACTTTCTACACTTTATTAATCTATCAATGTTAGTAATATAATTTTATATTGAATTTTAAGTTTCAGCACTTCATCAGTCTTGGTAACTGTTAGCTAGAATCAGTTCTAAGATTTGCTACAAACAAAGTCTGTTAATACATCACTTCTATGCAATTTGTGGACGTTATTTAAACTTTAAGAAAATTTAAAACCGTAAGCGTATAGCAGACGTGTAAAAATTAGTACAAACTGTCTAAAATCTACCGAATTTTCATGCGCATATGCATACATAAGCGAGCGTTCATCGTTTTTAGTGTATATTTGCCTCATGCAGATTCTCGAACCGATATTCCATTCTTCCTCGAAAATATCGGTACGCATACTACCTGAAGAACGGTAAATATTTGCTTTTTGTAGGCGTACGAATAGTCAGAATGTAGGTATGTGTATGTATGTCTAACAATTCACTTGGTATCGGTTAAAGTAAATGTAAATCGAAGTTTACACAAGCGATTTCCGAACAGCAGGAGAAAATATGGAGTTGTAAAAAAAAAGACAGGGGTAATCATCAGTACATTTTAGGAATACACATTATATCCTTTCCTGACGTATATTTTCTCCATTTCGACGCGAAATTTCTAAGAGAATCTGGGAAACGACAAAATACAATAAATTATTACCGTCAGCGACATTTAATTGTGTACAATTCAACATGCATCAGCGACATCTGGAATTGTTTATACGCATATTGTATTCAAGTTCTTCGTCTTGAAGCTGTACGCATTTAGTCTGGCGATAATGTTCGTAAATCGTACTCGGAACTAACTGAAATGCACGATGAATAGTCGTATTTACATTGACTGACAATCTTCGAGATATACTCGCAACAAACGTTAGATCTTCAGTTGATTTTACGATGGATAAGCGAATTTCAGTATCTTCAAACTTTAGTCTTTTTTGCTCCTTCGATTCCACTAAAATGTTATATTTACATGGACAATTGTAGGTTATTATTGAATTGAATTAAGTAAACTCATAGGTTGATTGATTTGTCTTTAATTTTAAAATTAGATCCTCTTTTTTCCTTCCATTATAATAATAGTAAGTGCAACTTCTTCAGAAATGTGAAAAGCAAACTTTCTAATAACCTGTGAAGAAGTGTGTGCAAGAACCAGACAGCTCCAGTTTAGCAAATTTGTGGGAAATCAAAAAAAATGTTTGAAAATTCTCATTTCTATTACATAGTTTTTATCACTCGATTCTGAAAATGTATATCTTCTTCTTCTTTAAAAAATGTCTCAAATCATACATTAACGCCCAATTTATTTTTTTGCAGATTTTTTCTTTCTTTCATCAAATATTAGCCACCTCATCTTAATAGTACAGTACCGTGCAATCGAATTAGGGCCACTATATAAATTTGAGTTTTAGCTAAATAAATAATACAAAGTATCAACGTTTGATAAAACATTTTTTATTTATTTATATATATATATATATTATACACGTACATTAATATTTCGTCGAACAACCCTTGCTTTTATGACAGCAGCAATTCTTTTTGGCATGCTTGCTATACACGCTGCTGCAACTTTTAAGGTGAGCATTATTTTGCCAGCTATTTGTTATGTTTGCTTTCAAAACGTCAACTGTTGTATTGGGAGATGCATAAACTGTACGTTTTAAAGAATTCCAAACATTTTCGATTGGATTCAGGTCGGGGGAATTGCCTGGCCATGGCAATATCTTAAGTTTTCTTGCTGAAAACATTTCTAGAATTGTTTTTGCCGTGTGGCACGGTGCACCATCTTGCATAAATGTGCAAGAGTAATTTTCAGGGTCTAAAGATGTCATATACGGGATTAAGATTGATTCCATAACTTGTTTATATTGAATTTGATTCATGGTACCCGTTACAAAATAGAGCGGTCCAAGCCCTTCCCCTGATATACAGGACCAAATCATGACTGCCGGTGGATGTTTCACTGTTTTTACTACTGCGCTTTCATCATATCGTTCCGATGGTCTTCTTCTAACGAAACGAGCAACTTCAGTCTCTTCAGCCTCTAGCCGTGACTCGTCACTAAAAACAACCGTTAGAAACAGAAATTTTCATTACATTTTCGAATTTACTAAAAATGTTCCAAATTTTGAAAATATACATAAAATATTGATACATACTTTTTTCCAATCCTTAACAGTAAAATGCCGATGCTGTTGTGCCCACTGCAATCTTGCCTTTTTCATCCTTAAAGTAAGTTTCGGCTTTTTTGCAGGGCGTCTACTTCAGATATTGGCTTCATATAAGCGCGATTTTAATGTTCGATCTGATATTTTTATATTATCAGCCTGTAATATACGCTGAAGTTCTTTAATGCACAGTTGCCTGTTTTCTAATGCCCTTTTTATGATAATTCTGTCTTCTCGTGGCGAAGTTTTGCGAATACCGCGACAATGAGAACGACCACTTGAAGTCGCTGGTAAATTTTCTTTCTTTAACATCGCTACCCTGTCGACTGTTTGACGAGAAACTCGTTCTCTTCTGGCTATTTCCCGATGCGAATACAGCCCCGTCTCTAATAACACTTGAATTCTTGTTTTTTTCTCATTTGAAATGTCTTTACGCTTGCCCATTTCACAAAATTTATCAATAAAAAAACGTTACGAAATTTCAATTTAATTACACTAAAACAACATGTAAAACGAATATTATAGCACGAAGATATAATACTTGCACTTTACACCATCAAAACTACACGTAAACTAACTTGAAGCAGGTAAAGCCAGTCACCGATTACCGACCCTAAACGTACCTTGGATAGAAAGGAATGTTTGGTGGGGGTTATAATAACGAGAATTTTATACCTAGTTAAGAGGATTATCTCAAATACAATTAAAAACATTTTATTGCGGAAAATATTTAGAAATTTTTGTTATTATAATATTAATAGCAAATATTTGTATAAAATCAAAGTGGCCCTAATTCGATTGCACGGTACTGTACAAGTTGCACACAGAAACCTTCTTTCCAGCAGTGTGATTTACGCTAGGCGTTGATCTTATGAGATCGCTGGGCGGATGTAGTATTATATGCACATGTGTACGACTAAATGAAATACAGCGGTTTTATTTTTCTCTTATTCTTTAAAAAAATTCAGCATTGACAAACAAAATTTAGTAAGTATATGCGTTTGCTAAATTAAAAGCTGTATTAATTCTAGAGATGGAAAGGTTTAAAACACGGCACACATAATGTCACATTACATTTTTCGCAATACGTTCTTGGACGACTTTTTCAATTCTTTATTTTGTACCATCGTTACTCACTTCGTAGTACTATGAAATGGTTTTTACGTTATAATTTACAGATCTACTTCCTGTTTGAAGTGGGCGACCAGGTTTCGATTTAATTGAATTTTTTAAATAGAAAACTGAAGCGTATCTTCTAAATCCTAGCAAATTCATGCTAGTTTTTCCATTAACCGTTTTGTAAGCAATCCATGAATTTACAATCACCATATCAATTAGACGCGTGAAAAACGGCCAGTACCACTTTTTCCCTCTCATTCTTGTACAATATTTACTAGCCAACCAATCATGGTAATCTACTCCAAACATATGTATATTTCTTATAATTTCGTATTACGTTTGGTTGACTAACCTACACGTTCTGCTTCTTTTATTTATTCCAGCGGTAAACATATCGAAGAGGAATGATGTGATCGAAATTTGTGCCAATTCTCACACAATTATTGCCATTCCATTTGGCGACTAGTAATTCGTTGTACTCACCTCGATCCCGCTTTTGCATTCCTTTCTTCGAACTAATAGGACACAACCCCAATCGGTTTTCTCTAAGTGATCCCATTTCCCTAAATTTCGTGTCTAAATTCTTCAAATTGATACCGGTAACAAAGTTCTCAAAATAAATCGTGTAACTGTTAGGTTCTTCAACAGCTTCCAACATTTTCAAGACAACTTTCGTACCAAGTGGTAAGTCTGTTGTATCATCCTTGCTGCAGTATAAATCAAAATTATAACGGAAGCCACTTGCACCACAGAGAACCCACAGTTTGTAACCAAATCTTATAGGTTTCCCTTTTATAAATTGTTTCAGATTCTTGTAACCGTAATACTTAATCATCAACTGCTAAGTTATTTTCGAAAACATCAAACCGTTGAAATGGTTTTTGAAATAATGATATAGGTGGACTAATTTTGAAACCCCGATCATTTTTATTTTCATCCGCCAATTTGTTATCATTGTGTAAATAACTTTTCGCACCCGATGATATGTACCTATATTTCGTGATATTACAGTCCCTGGCCAAATTACTTGAAACACTCAATATTTTTATTTTTTAAAAAAAATAAAAATAGTAAAATATATGTAAATAACATATGTAAATATCAAATAAGTAATTAATATTTAGTCCATAACCCATGATTTTTAATAACACCCTTAATTCTTCGGGACATACTTTCAATGCAAGATATGATTGTCTCTTTTATATCTTCATCGTTTTCCCATACATCCTTTATATTCTTCATTAATATTTCCTTTGTAGGGTTTTCTCTTTCATATACCTTACTTTTTAGTCGATTCCATACGTTCTCGATGGGGTTGAGGTCTGGTAATTTGGCCAACGTAAAAAGAGAGCATGTGATTGTCTTCAAAGAATTTCTTAACCTTTTTTGCCACATGCCAAGGAGCATTATCTTGCATAAATATACGCCCTGTCGGTATGCGACGTCCTGGCTTACAAAAAGGGTAACAACGTGTTTTTTAACACATTTATGTACTGCTCTTGACGCATTGTACCTTCTACAAAATACAAAGGGCCGGGTTCGTCTCCACTAATCACTCCCCAAATCATTACCTGCGGAGGGTGTTTTACAGTTCGAAGAACCATGGACTCTCTGAGACGTTCGCCAGGTCGTCTACGAACAAATTGTGCTCGCTGCACTAACACAGGGCGAGCACTGGTCACTAAAGAAAACCTATTAAATAATGCAAACATTAATTCAGTAAAAATCATGTTGTTAAGTTATTCGCTTTTTTTCAATTCTCGTCTGTGAAATGTCGATATTCTCTTGCAAAGTTGAGACGAGCAGATTTCATTTTTTCAATACAATAATCTAGTCCCCCTATAAACAATCGGATTCAAAGCAAAAAAATATCACTATAATAGGATGGGAATTTCCAGGTACAAGGGTTGATTTATGACATGTTTCAAGTAATATGGCCGGGGACTGTAAACGTTTTCAAAGTTTTCAAAAAACTAGATTATTCTTTTTACGGACAGAAATAATCCACAACGCTAATTGATGTCGCGATTTTAACGGATTTAGACAGTCTGGTAGAGTCAGGTGTAATACCATGTGAAGTCTTGGATCACGGTATGATTTGCTGTCGTTTATTTCAATGCGGTTCCATGTCGTAAACCTAGACTTGTAAAATACCTAGATAATCCAAACATTCATTCAGTAAAAATCATGTTGTTAAGTTATTCACCTTTTTCCAATTCTCGTCTGTGAAATGTCGATATTCTCTTGCAAAGTTGAAACGAGCCGATTTCATTCTTTCTGTTAAACGCGACTTTTTTACAGGTCTTCGGCCCATTAGGCGATTTTTGCGCAATCGGCGCCTGACGGTTCTATTCGAAATCTCTATTCCTCTCTCTTGTAAATTTTTTTGAATCATTTTAATTGTAACAAATCTATTGCTCAAAGCCTGATGAACAATTTCACGGTCAGATCTCTTCGAAGTTTTTCTTTTCCGACCGCACTTTGCCCGTCTCTGTGTCGATGTGCTAGCTCCTTCGTTTAAGTTTCTAGCTAAACGCGATACAGAAGAAGGAGATACTTTCTGTAATTTTGCAATTTTTCGTTGTGAATGTTTGTTTGATTGTAGAAGAGCTTGTATAGGGGCTTTTTGTTCACTTATTATATCTTTCCCGGGCATTTTCTACAAAAAACCCCAAATATTTCAATTTTGTTCAAATTCCAAATAATTAATTATTAAGAGAGAGATAGAATAACAATATATACAACGATATATCAACACAAAACATTTAACGATACTCCACAACCTAGCTTCTATACGGTTATGATAATATTTCAAAAAATATCGATGCATTCTCTAAACGTATTAGAATGCCTTCTAAATATACAAGGTGTTCAGTATTGAACACCAAACATTGTCAAATTCAAACACCAGAACATCATTTTCTTAGATGTCACTCTATATTTTTGTAGCCACTGTATAAGATATTTATATCTCTAACGCTTTCGTATTATGACGCATATGCCTAACATTGAAAGTAAAAGAAATGTTTACGGTTAGGCGCGAATCCTCCATTTAAATATTGCATTTAAGTGGTTCCTTATATTAGCATTATTTGGTTACCATGACAACAGTAAGCAGAACATGTTGATATTGCTGTTCTTAACTACTGATCCAAAGTTTTAAACTTAAAAAACAAGTTTCCTTTGTCCACTAATCACTATTTTGGGTAAACCTATGGTATATTAGAAACAACAACGGTCCTAGGATCGAATCCTGTAGCAACCCAGAAGATGTATGGCACGAACTGAATGCAGAGTTAGTAATCATGTGATTTTTGAATTTGTTGAAACATCTAAAACAGTTGTGACGTAACATCTTTACAAACGCAAAATTGTTGCCTTAAAATATGACCTATGCGTACAATCGAATCTAGAAGAAATAACGCGTAGTCGCACTGATATTTACTCAGAAGATAATGGGCCCTCTTTGCCGCAGATTTCACTCGCCGCGTACAGGCCATCACGCGAAAAAGCGTATACAGAAGAAGGCTGTTGCACAGCGGACCTATGCCGGCTATATTTTAACCGGACATAATACACAGCGAACCTTAACGTACTAACGGCGTAACTTACGGCCTATCGCGCATGTAGCAATACCTACTGTTGTTGACAAAGATTTTATTTACAATAATTGCCGTATCGGCCGGTGCGTATATTGCTAATAATACTTTATTATGAAAGTTTCTTCGCCGTTGCGCGCAATCTAACCGCGGTTATCGGTTATAAATTTGCTTATGGTAGTCCCGGTGACGATTCTTCTGGTTATATGCGCTCGCTCGGTCGTATTCAAAAGCTTAAAGCGAGGCGACAAGAAATTTGTTGTATGTATTAATGTATTATTTAGTGCCCACGACGTTAATGCCATCTATATTGCGTCGCGTATAATGTTCGATGTTTTGTACGTGTAGAGATTCCTCTTCCACTACCTATTTCGTGGATTATGTATGGGAAGATAATTGAAAGAAAATTTTATGAATTTATATTTATGCTGTACGTCTTAAACTTCCTCACCTTAGTGAAATACGCCAGCGAAGGTCGTGTATTTATGGATATTAAACGCTTCTTAAATAAGAGCCGCGTGATATGCACAAAATTACTAAAATTACTTCGAAAACCCTATCGTTTAAGAAAGAAAAACAATTAAACTAAAGGGTGATTCTTTAAGGATCTCCACACAGTAGCCTCTGATATTTTTGAAACGTCAATGACAATTACATCTGTGGAGTGATGTTTACAAACTAGAAACATGTACAAAAGTAGTCAAGGAGCGATATACAATCCAACAATGTGCTAAGATGGTTAGGGCTTATTATGGAAATGGGTGTTCGCGAAAAAATGCATTTCGTGCATTTCATGAATATTTTGGTGTACACAATCGACCTTCGGAACACACGAGTTGGAATGTGATTCAGAAATTTGAGCAAACTAGGGTTGTAAGCATACCTCATCGTGTTCGTCCAAAGCGTTCAGGGCGAAACATGGCTCTCGTTCGTGAAAGTGTGGCCGAAGAACAAGGCACATCGATTCGGCGTCGATCCCAGCAACTGGGACTCTCCTACTACACTACACAACGAATCTTGGCTAAGGATTTGCATTTGCATCCTTACAAAATGCAATTGTCACAAGATTTGAAGCCGAGAGATCACCAACAGCGTCGTGTCTTCACAGAATGGATGCTTCAAGAAGAAGATGATTTTTCAAAGAAAGTCGTCTTTACTGACGAAGCCCATTTCCAACTTAATGGTTTCGTCAACAAACGAAATTGTCGCATTTGGAGATCAGAAAATCCAAGAGCGATTATCGAAAAAGAAATGCATCACCAAAAAGTGACTGTTTGTTGTGGCATTTGGTATGAGGGCATCGATGCTGAAAATGCGATTACAGTTAATGCCGTTCGCTATCAGAGCACGTTAACTGACTGTTTATAGGGCCAATTGGAAGATTCGGACGTTGATGACCTCTGGTTTCAACAAGATGGTGCCACCAGCCATACAACCAGAGAAACAATTTTTTTCACCCGAAGATGATCATGTAAAATTGAATTTACTGTTGCGGATCCAACACCAAGAGTTGCCTCAATCACTTGATAGGTGCATCTTGGATCTTCGTCGATCATACGTCTCACACCCTCAATGTTTCCAGCGGTAACTGAAGAACAGGGCCTGCCGGTACGTTCCTCATCACCAAGCGATATCCGTCCTCTTTTAAATTCGCTATACCAGCGAAACACAGTTGCACGTGAAAGACTTCCATCACCAAATGTGAGTTGCAATCGTTCAAGACTTTGTTGTTCACTTAAACCGACCTTAAAATCGTAGTAAATCATTGCGCGTACATGTTCTCTTGACAAGTCCAATGTTTCGATGACATATCGTACCTACCACGTTTACTCTATGACAACAGCGACTCAACTGACAGTCAGAGTTTACTACTTAAGGATGGTGGTATTTAGAAATACAGTGTTGCCAGCTCTAACTTCTCTACTTTTGTGGCATCTCAAAATACATGGCGTGTCCCTCGTATAACGTTTCTGTGTCATTTCATCCATTACAGAAGACATCATTAGCAGATAAATTAAGGTTACGATACGACAAAGTAAACAGCGATTTAGAGAATTACCAGAATATTGCAAGTAATTTCCCGCTAATCCTAGCGATAATTTCACGCTACCCTATGTGAACGCACCTTTACAGTACTGAGATGAACCCTTTTACCATTTTGCTGAGGAATTAAATCAGACTCAGCTAATCATGCACTGCAAGGAACTGTCTCAACTTTTAAGAGGTTCAAATAGTTATTTAGATCAATTTTACCCACAAAATTCAATTATTGCACATCAGTACTTTAATACAGGCTCAATAATTTCATTTAAAATGACAAGAAATCTTCATGAAAGTAATATAATTTGATCCAAAAAATACGATTTGCTTATATCAAAGAACTTGTATTATTAACAATAAATTTCCTTCATTGAGTCATTAAAAACGCCTAAAAAGCCCGCCTCAATTTAACCATTTCTCATCTCCCTTTGGTTTCAATAATTGTTTTAATGGAAATACGTCATGAAACGATATAATGATTACGATGATAAAAACAAATACGGATTCTTTTTCGTAAAGGGAGTAACCGTAGCGCTGAAGTAATTGTCTGGAAATTACTGCTATTATTACGGCCACGGGTAGATATCGATAATTCCTGAAAATTTATACACTCGATGTGAACACGCAATTAGTGGTTTTGTTTTGATAAAAACGTGCACCCTATAAATCTGTCTCGTAGAAGCTTAAATTTATCAAATTGTGCAAAAAGAAATTGCGTTGTTTCTTCATCAGCAGTTTCTCGCCGGAAATGGCAAAACAAAAGTCTTGAAGCATTTAAAAACGCAGTCAATTTGAAACTAGTTCTTATTCGAATCAAATAAATAAGAAATGTTTAAGATTCATGCGTAAGCAAATGCAGAATCGTGACTTCCTCGTGGATTATATTCACTTCAACAACATAAAAAACTGTTTAGAAATTTCACAGTATTCAATTTTAACATGCTTTCAGACTATTAAGTTTTAGTCTCTGAAGAAAGCTTTTACCCGAAACTGATCCTTGTTAGTTTAGTAAATGTAGTAAACCAATTAGGAAGGACACTTTTCACTCAATTTCTACTTTATCATTAACAGAACTCTTGTCTTTATTTATCTGGATCATTTCTAAGATGCATCTGGCTTTGTAGTTGACTTCTTTATTTAGAATTGAGGTATTATCGAAATTAAAAGTGTGGTCTGTGTTAATTTCATGTTTCTTTAAGGATGTTATTTTGTTTTTACAATAGAAATTAAGAGACTATCCAAAATTAATTATTCCATTTTATAACGTTACATTTATTTTCAACATGTGTATTTCCCCTTTAACCCTAACATGCAAACATTTTACAAATATAAAAAAAAAATACCCATACGATACATCAATTTAAAAGGGAAAAAAGACCAGGCTGTTATGAGTAAGGCTGGCCACGAGCGGTACCGCGCATCGGCGTAGAATCAGTTCGGACCGAGAGGAACGGTAATATTACTTCGTCTGCGGAGCAGTACGGACATTTGCGGTCATTTGCGCAATTGTTTATCTGTCCTAGAAAAATTATGATTTCGTCAGCAAAACGACCGCGGTCGGACAAACTTCGAAAATTTATTGCAGAAATTCCAGAGTTAATATATGAAGGTGCTAAAATTAAATGTGTAATCTGTAAAATCCCGTTAATGTGTTAGTCAGACAACATTGTCTACGACACGTAAATAGTGAAAAGCATGTCTCAAAAAGAAATTGCGCACGAGACAATGAAAAATTTATATTTAATTTATGCGTTACGTTTATCGCATGTAATATACCGTTTAATTTACTAGACAAGGAACCATTTATCTGCTTTTGGAATAACTATTCGGAGCGCAAATTACCAAGTCGAACATCGTTACGAAGAATTGTGCCATCTGCGCGCGAACATATTGAACAAAAATAAAATCGGAGTTGAAAGATCAAACATTGTGGTTATGTGTCGACGAAACAACAGATCGGAAGAAACATTCTTACTTAATGTAATGGCACGCAAATTGGAACCTCATCAATCGGCACCTTCAATTCTATTAGTCTCCAAACGAATACAACAGGTACTGCCGAAGTAATTTCAAAGTTAGTGTTAAATACATTGGACAAGTTTGAACTTTCAACAAACCAACTCTTGATGTTAGTGAGTGATGGTGCTGCAAACATGCTTTCTGTAGGTCGGTCTCTTAAAAACCATTCTGCTAATTTGTTTCACATTACATGTAAAATTTATGCTCTCAATCTTGTGGCGGATAGTATCAGAAAATGTTATCCTGAGGTAGACGCTTTAATAGCGCATACCAAAGCAGTATTTGTCAAATCACCGAAACGTATTCGCGAATTTCACAGACTGTGCCCCCGTATACCAGAGCCACCAGAACCTATTCTGACTCGTTGGGGAACATGGTTGCAGGCCGCGTTTTATTATCATAAATATTTTGACAATATTAATAACGTGGTTTTACAATTCGATACAAAGAAAGCTGCCGCTATCCAGAAAAGCCAGTCGAAATTTCAAGATAGTCAGGTTAAAATGGATTTAAAAATCATTCACGACAATTACTTCGGGCTAGTAGATGCAATAGAAAAATTACAAAATCCTGCGATGCCGTTAGAAGAATCTCTACAAATAGTGCAACATGTTACGCACAGCTATGCGCGATTGAAGACGCAAAAAATGTTTCTGTTCTAGAAAAATTTGAAAATGTTTTTGAGAAAAATTCTGATTTTGGCACATTAAGACACATTTGTGAAGGTGCGTCAACAGAATCGTTAAGTTATTTGAAGAAAATTTTTTTACCCCCTTTTTGCCCCGATATTTAACAGGAAAATACATTTTATTTCCCACCTTTGTGATTTCACGGAGGACTCTTAAAATGGTAAGTGTTTGAGCACGTGTTATTTAATTTTTATTTAAAAGATAAGCGAAATTATTTGCGGCAGCAAACATCTCTATTAGCAGAATAACTCTAGTGGAACGCGAGGCCTGGTCGACTCTACGCTACTGCGCGGTACCGCTCGTGGCCAGCTTTAGTTATGAGGTATTTACCGCTAGGAGTGGAGATTCTCACATTACCGTTACTCTATTCATTCTACACACCTCAACGATAATTTTAAAATTCTGTAAATTTAAAGCTAAAAAATGTATATAATAAAAAGTATAGCTTACTTGTAGTATATTAGAATTAAACCACAGAAAAACGTCTTGTAAGTAATAGTAAGACAACAAAAGAATTCAAAAATTAAATTGTAATTACCTATTTAGAGATGTTTTTAGTATGCAGGCAATAAATTTGTTGCCAAAACATAATTTAAGTATTTTTATTTCTAAAACTTTCTGTGTCACGGAAGTAGCGGCTTCCGTGACTCAATCAAGAAGGTTTTGATCCAAAACATTAATCCACAACGGCTAAGACACTCACCAACAAAAAAATAACAAACAGTGCGGGCCTAAACTGTCCCCCGCCCCCACCCATGCCAACTTTTGAACGACAGAAGCTAGCGTTTTTAGAAAAAATTGGTCAATTTCTAAAAACGCTAACTCCTGTCATTCAAAAGTTAGCATGGGGCGGAGACACTTTAGGCCCGCACTGTATAGTAAAATGTGTGACACTAACTCTTTATCTTCAATGAAAGAGTTTACAACAAAATCCCAACGGAAGAACATAAGTGCACTCATTATGAAGGCGTACGAATTATATTTTGGCTGCAAAATAGGCGATCAGGATAAGAGCTGGAGCCCTCATATATGTTGCACCAACTGTCAAAGAAGTTTAACCGGATGACTTAAAGGAACCCATAAATCGATGCCGTTTGCTGTACCAATGATATGGAAAGAATCAAAAGACCATGTAAGTGACTGCTACTTTTGCGTTACCATTTCTCATCGAAAAATAAACATGCCATTGCTTATCTCAATTTGGAGTCTGCTATTCGGCCAATTCAGCACGACAATTCATTGCCGGTCCCTAAATCTCGAGAAAAGTGGATTCTAGATGAACCCTCAACCTTGCCAAGTACATCGAGTTCTTCTTCTGAAGATACACGTGATGCCGATTTTACTACAACAGAAAAATACCCCCATTTGATTTCACAAGGCGAGTTGAATGACCTCGTAAGAGATTTGCAACTGACCAAAGGTCAATCCGAACTTTTATCTTCCCGACTGAGTGACTGGCATCTTTTACAACCCGATGTAAAAATAACGTATTCTAGAAAACGTACTTTTCAATTTTTATCCTTCTTTTCACAAAGTAATGATTTGATGTACTGCAACAATGTAAATGAACTAATGTCTCAACTAGGAAGAGAACACGTGCCCCAGGAATGGCGTCTATTCATAGATTCGTCCAAACGGAGTTTAAAAGTCGTACTTCTGCGTAATGGAAATATATATCCCTCGGTACCAGTGGCTTATTTTACACACATGAAAGAAACCTATGAAAACATGGGGCAACATTAAGGCACGGTTGGCAGATTTCGGCTGTCCTCAAAGTAATAGGAATGCTAACGGGAATGCAGCCTGGTTCTACTAAGTATTGTTGCTTCCTATGCGAGTGGGACAGTAGGGACAAAGAACACCATTATGAAGTAAAGGATTGGCCTGCAAGAACAACACGAGAGCCTGGAATAAAATGTGTGAAATATCCACCGCTTGCTGATTCTTCTAAACAATATTACCACCATTACATATAAAACTAGGTTTAATAAAAAATGTCGTTAAGGCAATGAACAAATCAGGTAGGGGATTTCAATATCTTAGGGAGAAATTTCCAAAATTAAGTGAGGCGAAAATGAAGGATGGAATTTTTATAGGTCCTTGGATTCGTAATTTATTTAGAAATGCTGCTTTTGAAGAAACTTTGGCACCGGTGGAGAAAACAGCATGGAGTACCTTCAAATTGGTCTGCGAGAATTTCTTAGGAAATTATCGGGCTGAAAACTATAGGGATTTCATAGAAGACTTGTTAGACGCATACAAATTGATGGGATGTAACATGTCTCTTGAAATTCATTTTCCTCATTCCCATTTGGACTTTTTCGCTGCGAACTTAGGAGATGTCAGTGATGAACACGGTGAAAGGTTTCGTCAGGACATATTAGAAATGGAGAAACAGTACCAAGGGAAAAGTACAGTGCATATGCTCGCCGACTACTGCTGGCAACTGCTTAGAGATGTTCCGGAAGCTACTTATAGCCTAAAGATCCAAAAACAAACATTTTAAAGCATGCAAAACAATATTGCAGTTTTATATATTTTTTTGTAAATTTCATAACATTACAATGTTTTAATAAACCTTTCCATTTTTTATGTTATTTTTTGTTGAGTTAGGGATCACTTTCCCCTATAAGTTTTGAATCTAATATATAATAAGTGAAACCTAAATTTTTGGGATATAGGCGTATTATTACGGGTTAAAAAAAGAATACGAAAAATTCATAAATAAACTAAACCGGTAGAGAAGCAGGCATGTAGTGTCGACCTTGAATAAAATCATGTTAAACCGCGCTGAGAGAGATTTCGTTTTCTTAAATTTTTTAGGGTATTGGAACCTCCTGAACCAATTTTAACCGATGGGTTACTTGGCTAACAGAAAGTTTCCTTTTTTTGGGCCCATTTTCAACAAATTCAATCAGTTATAATGCGATTTAATCGGAATGAATCAAAGCAATTAGAAAAGTCAAAGAGAATTTCAAATTCCTCAACTTTTAGAAGATTTAAAAAAATATGTACCAATTATACGGGTATTCCGTTGACTAAAAACTCAAGTACTGAATTGTCATTGCAGGAATCATTAGACATAGTGGAAGGGGAAAAAATAAATTACACATTAAATGTACGCCCAGGATGATGCGCTAGTCAAAAAAAATTGGCAGATGTTTTTGGGGAAAAAACCCGGTTTTAATTTCTTTGAGGCCGTTTATAATAAGTGTAAGAATAGTGAACTTTTTTAAATGATTTTTAAAAACAGTTTCTACATGCAAATGTAACTTCCTTAGACGTGGAGAGATCGTTTTCTATGTATAAGAATATTTTCTTGTCGACGCACAAGGTTTAAAGAAGTAACTGTGGAAACATATGCAATGATGCAAGTTTACAGTAGTTCACATGCAAGTGGCTCTTTGTTGAATAATTGCTTGAAGTAAGTTTGTTGTAAATTTTTCGTATTCTTATATTAACCCGTAATACCGACGCCTATGCGAGTCCGCAAGTTTTGATTACTCTAATAATAAGAAATTTTGGTACCTCACAGTTTGCGATTTTAAATATAAAATTTTTAAAATATGCCTCTAGAAAGTGTTACGTGATGGAGCAAAACAGACTTTATATTTGTAATCAGCATACTCAACATATTTAAAAACACCCATTTTGATTTCGGCGAGCAGAAAAAAATTCTTCATTGTTGGACAGTGTTATCACGTTTCCTGCCTCAAGCTCGTCAGTGATGAATGTGATAATGTCGATTAAGGAAGTTTTGGTAGATCTGCCCCCACGAAAACCATATTGATTCAATAAGTTTTTCGTTTCTAGGTAAAGAATTATCACCTAATTCTGTATGGCATGCTATGCCTTTTTGATTAAGAGAGTACATCTAGTACCCTAGGCTAGCATTTCAACTATTATGTTTTTGTCTCAAACCTAAATAGAAAAAAACTTTAATTGTAATTAGAAGTACATAACACATTTTTCTCTTTTTACCATTGTAACCACATTAATTGATTATTCGAAGTAACTAATTGGTTTCAAGGGTGAGAGCGCGTACGGTATATCAGATCGCGGTAAAGATAAACAGGTATCCAAAAGAAGTATCGAACACACTCGCAGAGAGCTCTTTATGACGCATCGACACGTACGCACCGGCTCGCATTTATAACTGTTTCCTGAGTAAAATCCATACAATAATCCATATCTTACATGCTGATTTATTTATATAGGATGGCGACAGCCGCCGGACGCGCCGCGCGCTGAATTTCAAGCAGACGCGACTGGCTCGACCGGCAGACCCGTGCACAATCCGATTGCGAACCGGGCACGGTCGGGTCTGTGCGTGAATTATGATGGAATCACGGTCGGGATATGGCGATGGCTGTGGCAGGCAATTGTCAACGGTCCGGACGAGTAGAGTTCGCAATATATTCTGGTAGCATGTAATAAGAATAAGAATCGAGTGCTTGATAGTCGAGTGACAAGTGCAGTTCAATAAAGCACTGTAACACTTATTTACTGAGCCTCTTATTTGAATTAGATTAACATCTGAAGCAATAATAAAAATACCAATTAACAATCTAATCTGTATGTGCATGTACCTGACCACTGTGGTCAATGGTTTACTTAAAACTTAAGAAAACCTGGAACGAAACATCCACGAAATACCTACTTCTTTGTTTTGACGAATTAAACCTTACAGGGAACTAGTATAGACTTAAAGAATAATGATATCCCAAAAAAAATTAATTGAAACACTCTTTGCATTGCATATCCAATTGTGTCAAATCATTAAAAGTAATGAAGCAATGAATAAATAGGGGAGACATCATGATGGGTAAACAAAAAACTTAAACGCTTAGAATCATACTTTACGGTGTAAACCACAGATACCAGAAACCAGCAATCCAAAGTATTAAAAACTTGTTGTCAAAGGCTACAGAATATCAAACGGAGATGAAGTTTTTAATAATATTTGAAAAGAAGGCGTAGACTCAAGCTACAGTTGTCCATTCAAGGAGTATCTCTCCCCCAGCGAGTTGCTGCCGCAAGACCACTAAGGATTCCAAGTTGTTAAGGAAATATACATTGTTGGCAGTATGTAATATCTTAAAACCTGTGCTGATATCAAAGGTGTGGCCACAATTTAACAGATGCTGAGTAAAATGTGAAAGAACAGAAGAATTCGCAAATCAAGAAGATTCTACCAACATAATTGCAATTACAGTCCCTACAAGTGAGAATATACACCCCTCTCTTTCTAATTTTTTCTATCTAATCCTTATTGTCCACAAGCAGATTACATAAAAGGTGTATCATTCTAAAGTATATGTAAACATGATCCCTAAATAGGGTAGCAGTTTTTTGAGGGAAGGCACCAATGTAGGGGAGGAGAACATAGTGCTTTTCTGATTGTTGCGTTACAACCTTGGGACAACCCAAGTAAACAGAGCTCTCTCTCTTTTTCGTTGGATCCTGTTCAGGACCCAAATTTATCTATAATATAAGAGTCGTAATGATTAAGTTGTGCAATAATATAAAGTTCCTTGTTGAACGATTCTTTCGACAACAGGATGTTAACCAGTCTATGAAGATAATTGTAAAAAGAACAGAACTTTTGGTTATGTGGGTGATTCGAGCAATTATCAAAGGTGATGTCCATTGTGTGCATGCTTTCTGAAGTTACCAAATTGTAAGCTATTACTTGAATTTAAAATGGTTGTTCATTTCAGTGTCTAAAATGAACCCGTTTCTGATTGATGTTTTTCACTATTTCTTATTGTTAATACTTGTATCGAATTTATCTGGACTTATATTTATTATATAATGTCTACACTTCAAGGCCAGTTGGCGTGGGGGGAAATAGTGACTTGGGAAATTACCTTTTTACCCGCAAGAAGGACCTTTCATTACCAACGGGTGATTAACTTGAACACCCTAATCGTTTTAGATTGGCAGTTGATGTCGTTGTAAATATTGAACATTACAGTATATATTTTAATATTTTATCAAAAATATAAATACAAAAGAGTTATCACTAACCTGGGCAAATATGCGATAACAGCCAGAAGCGTGGCGAGCGCATAAAAGTTGACACATAAAGAGGAATAAATTATAAAACGTGCTGGAAACACTTACCGTTTTAAAAAGTCGTGAAATCACGACTGGGTAACATCTGTTAAATATTTCAGATCGTAGATATGTTTACACAGCTGCTTCAGTCAAGTGAGTACGACGTGCGGAATGAATGTTTTTGTAATGCCGAATGACCGTTCGATATCTAGCGATGTTATATTTGCATATTTAAAATAATCTTTGAAACAACTTAATGCATCTTCACACGCACCTTCATAAATTTCTCTTAATATATAAGAAAATCAGTCTTTCCTCTAATGCACAAATTTTTCGTATTACACACCAAATTTTGACGCCTTCTACAGCGGCACATAACTGTGCGCGAACATCATTCGCAATTTGAACAGAATCCACTAGCGACATCGAAACATTTTGTAATTTTCTATTCCCTCCGCTAGTCCGAAGTAATTGTTGTGAATAGTTTGTAAATCTCTTTTAACCTGACTATCTTGAAGTATTTCCTGGCTTTTCTTAACCCATTTGCTGCAGCTTCTGTCGGATTAATTTTAAAACTACCTTCTTTATGATTAAAATATTTGTTGTAGTAAAACGCAGCCTGCAACCATGTTTCCCAACGTGTAACAATCTTGTGGTGGTTCAGGTAAATCAGGACACAGTTGTATGAGAAATAGTCAGGTACACTGGGGGACTTTAGAAACACTGCCGCTGTCTACTAGCAATCAATGCGCATTCAGTGCTGGAAAACATGTAGGAATCGTTTGTGCCGCAAGATTTAGAGTATAGATTTTACACACGTTACATGTAAATACCACTGTGTTTCTTTAACAGATCGGCCCAAGAACGCGCGTGTTTCAACTATCACTCATAAGCATTAAGAAATTCTTCGTTGAAACATCAATTTGTTCAAGTAGGTTTTACCGCCTTTAAAATCTCATCGGCAGTACAATTTATAGCTCTTTTTGGAAACAAAATGTAAAGAAGGAGGATGACGGTCGATGTGGTTTCATTGTTACGTACCATTACACTAACCACAGAATGTTTTTGACGATCTGTTGTTTCGTCCACACACAACCACAGTTTTTTATCTTTCAATTCCGTTTTCATTTTTTTCTCTATATGTTCACGAGCAAATAGCACTGCATTTCGTATCGATGTCCGACTAGGTAATTTACAGTCCGTATATTTATTCCAGAAGGAGACAAATGCTTCTTTGTCTAGTAAACGAAACGATAGATTACATAAAATAAGAGTAACACATAAATCGAGTGTAAATTTTCTTGGTCTCGTATGCCACTTTTTGCAGAAAAGAATGCTATTTAATAACTTTCGATGTGACGTTGACAGCATAAAGGAAATTTGCCGCCCGGGTGCAAACTTCATTTGCCGCCCCCTCTTCCCATTGACAATTTTTAATTATTTGTTATTTATTATTTTTATTAATTTTATACTTACCATTGAAAATTATTAATTAACTGCAACAAAATATAAAAAAGCTAAAAACTCGCACTTTAAACAAATCTCTTTTATTAAATAAATATTTATGTAAAATATCCAAAAATAAGTAAATTTATATAAAAAAAATATATATATGTAACATGTAACATAACAATATATTAACAACGAAATATGCTATGTATAAAATATATAAAACTCAATAAACGTACTATACTTACTACATATTTTAAAGTAAAAAAATAAATTCACAAAATTTATAATAATCTTGCTCTTTTAACTGCAAATTGATCAACAATATTAGAAACATTTAATTATAAATTAACACAATCGCTTTCAATACTAATTATGCTTAAATTAGAAACTTTCTTAGGGACATAGTTGATCTTAAGTAATTTTTGATTAATTTTAGTTTTGAGAATGATATTTCCCCAAACTACAGTTACAGGCATAGTTAAAAATATTCACAGATGCTACAGTAATATTTGGAAAATGATTATGAAGGTCTTGTGAAAATAAATAATTAAATTGTTGATGCATTCATATGTTCTGTAATATATGGTGACAAATTTTTCGTTCATCGCATAAATCTAATGCATTTTATGTCTTTTCTGTTTTGTAGGATCAAAAAGTTTTATTTCTAAATCTGAACAATATTTCATTTAGTTTCTCGATTAACCGAAAATAAAGAATAAATGTCATTTAAGAAATTAAAACTTTCGTTGTGAGATTTTAAAAAGTTCAAAACGCTCTTCTTTCAATTTGCCATGTCTATAGAGTGTAAAATAAAAATTTATTTTGAATTGCCGTTCGGATCATTAATAACTTCATCAGGGCCTTCATATTGAAAGAGTGCACCTAATTTTACATGATCTAATAATGTTAATTTTTGAAATGTTGTTTCGCAATCAATTTTCTCTTGCAATTATTGCTGCGTCAGCCGGAATGGTTTCAAAATTATTGTCTGATCTGCACAGTTTTAAGTAATTCATAATTTGTTCAAGCATTTCGCTTGTTTTTGAGAGAATCTATGTCAGAGCTTTGCAATTCCTTACTTACAACATTAATTTTCGTTAGAATGTTGTACCAGATTATTATTGACGAAGTAAATTTGAATGATTTTATTTTTGTTAATAATGACTTTTTGCTAAGTTTCTAGTGTTATCGAGACTTGTGTATCTTCGAATAAATTGTATAATGCATCATATACTGTATGTAAATTATAACGCAGAACTTTTATGGCATCAATTCTACTCTCCCATCTCTTGTATCTGACAGCGGTTTTAAAGTCAATGATGGACACTCCTTTTTTCAAAATATGCCATCGATGCGTAGAAGCAGAAAAATATATATAGAGTTCCTGAACTATACTAAAAAAAAGTTTTCTATTTCTGAAGATTTGTGCCCGTCATTTACGACTAAATTTAAACTGTGTGCAGCACAAGGCACATAAAAAGCTCTTGGAATTTCATAAAATCTTTTTTGAAGGCCATTATGTTTACCTTTCATGTTACTGCCATTATCATAGCCCTGACCGCGCATATTACCAATATCAATATTTTCGCTTTTAAAAGTTGATAAGAAGGTAGTTAAGCCTTCTCCAGTTGTATCTAAAATTGGACAAAAAGCCCAAAAAAATGTTCTCGTATTTCAACTTTTTTGTAGTATTGTTTAGGTACACAAAAACGCACTACTACTGTTATTTGCTCCACATGACTTATGTCGGGAGTGCAATCCAATATGATGGAAAAATATTTTTGAAAATTTTAATAAACTGATAATATTGCCTTTTATTTTTTCACCAATTAAAGATATTATTTCATTTTTGGATCTTATCTCCCAAGTAGTGTGCCATTCTAGTGGAATCATGTTTTTTTAATGCGACCAATATGTTCAATATAACATTATCAAATTGAGCAATAGTTTCGATTAATTTTAAAAAGGATTTCCATTATTTTTCGTATAATTTATTACTATACCCTAAAAGCTAAATTTTGTTTTGCCAAAAACTGAATTACATATACAATTCTTTCAATAACCGCTTTCCATCTTTTTTTTTCTAAGTTAATTAATTTTTCATTCAATGCATCAACCGTTCTTTCATTATTCAAAGATTTTTTAAGTCCACCCAAGACTTATAACAATTAAAATGATCCTTACTTTTTTCGTGTCTTTCTAAATTTCGCGATAAATGCTGCCAATCGCTATAACCGTCATCACAAAAGCACTTTATTGTTGGAAAGAATTTTACAACAAAAGCCGTACAAATTTTTTGATTTGGAATACATAAGCCAATTTCTATAAACATTTCTCCATTACAGTTTTTACGGAAATATAATGTTGAGAATGATCTGTTGTTGTGATCTTTAGGAAAATTATCTTCGGGTGAATCGGGCCA
Source organism: Dynastes grantii (assembly GCA_029619325.2). Classification (NCBI taxonomy): domain Eukaryota; kingdom Metazoa; phylum Arthropoda; class Insecta; order Coleoptera; family Scarabaeidae; genus Dynastes; species Dynastes grantii. The sequence goes on from JAROYF020000005.1 coordinate 51,571,569, forward strand.
ATGTCAATTAGTGACATTCTAATAGGATGTCAGTTGGATTTAGGCCATTTGGCCGGATCAGTAAGATCAATGTCAATACCTTTTTTATCTTCTGGTTCTTGATAAAGATGAATCCGATGCACACGGAGATGGCGATTTTACGAAAACTCATTTTCAGTCATTTGACAGTCCTCTTGTTCTACTGATGATGATGGCATATTGATGGCACTTGTTGATGGTGTCGGTGTAAAATGTAGTGATATCGGTGGTAACTCTTCTAAGGTTTTTTTCTTTTTCAAATTTTCGTTTGCGATATTCCCGCCTGACAGTCTTTTTCTTTTATCAGACATCTGAATTAAAAATATTAAATTTATCCTATTATATACACATTATTTACATATTCATGTTATAAAATAATATAAAATCATTTCATTACCTTAGATCGATTTTGAAAATTTTTTCAAAAAATTCAATAACTTTGTTTTAAACTAAATTATTAATTAAATTCTTATTTTATACAAAACTAACGAGTCATCTGTAAACATTAACAACGCAACAATGAACAAACATTAAAATTATTTTATATAGGTAAATCTATCCATAGAGCCCAATGATGATAATAATAATCGCATAGTATGTTTGGAACAATTAAAAAGTTCGTAATTAAAAGCAATTCGGATCAAATCTATAATGAACCTTTCATTTGATGTGTAAACAGTCACGATATATTTTTTTTATCTTCCAAACATTACACCAACATAATTTAAAAAATAGATAAAAAGTAGATAACACGCAGAGTAGTTGAAATAGTATTAACACAGTATAATATATATATCATAATACACCAATTATACATAAACATTATTCGATTCATTACGACCACTCAGTAAAATAATCATCATTTTACAAACCATCATTGTTGGATTGGGGATAGAAAAAAACATATAACCATGATCCTTAAAGTTATCATTGGTCAGAAGGTTAAATCTACCTCTTCAGTAGAATTAACAAGTATTTTATAAGATAATTAACAAAAAATAAGCCTATCTTATATCAAATATATTTTACCAAAAATCGGTAAGCAAATAAAAGAAACTAGCTTAGAAGTTGAAATTAGTAAGTAAAAATTTTTGTAGAATAAAAAAAAAACACAAATCAATTTAAATAATACTATGTAAGACGTAAGACACAAAAACAAAATTGCAAGTGGAATGAATACTGGCAACAGAACGCTTTTATACCCTCGCACAAGGGGATTCCACTAAATATATGGAAAAGAACGCATTTCTACGCACGCATCGTGTTTTTTGGGATTCCCCTAAATATATGAAAAAAAAAAAGCCTAGAGCTAGTACCGTCAAACGGGGTTACTTGGAACACGCCGTTTGAATTTTTGTAAATAGTGCTGCCATCCTTACTTAAGTAGATAAAACCCTAGTAATAGTTGAATTAAATTGTACAGGTGCCTGTCAAACAATATATGTTGCAGTGCCGTGGACATTTCGTGATTTTATATTTTGAATTTGATATCAATATTAGCAAGAAAATACCTATTTTTTTATCTCCAGCTACTTGAGGTTAAACAATGTTATGTAATTAATAAGATTTTTTTTCTGTTTTTGATTATTAAAAATTAAAAATAACAATTGACGAGGCGATACTTTGCCGCCCCCAAAAACCTGCCGCCCGGGTGCGGCGCACCCCTTGCACCCCCGGGTTGGCGCGCCACTGGACGTTGACAATGACTTCTGAACTAACACATTAAAGGGATTTTACAAACTAGACATTGAATTTTATACCATCAAAAGTGGGGCCGGCATGTCCACTATAATGTTTTTAACTGTGTCTGCCACTGGTCGTTTTCGCGACGTACCTAACTGCGACATTTTTAAAGCAAACATAAGCGTTGCAGAAGGCACATAAAAAAATAGATTAATATGATAGTTTTTAAATTCCTTGCCTAAAAGAAGAAATTGGCTTTTGTGGATTATATTCATTACTACATCCATATATGTATATGTTTATTTAGTTCAAAAACACAGTACACAACCCGCAACTAATAAATCAACAGAATGTTTTTAAAAAACCCTTTTAGCCCACGATGTAGTTTTCGGATAATTCCAAATAGACAGAAAAATGAAGAAATTATTAAAATAAGCTAAGCTCTATTTCGACTATACGCACGTATGTGACAAAGACCACCACCCCTTTTATTAACGATCTCTCTCGAATGCAAAATGTGCCTCAACAAAGAGATATTTGAAGCACAGTCGGATACCTTCCAGTTCCCTAGATAGAGTTCAATGCCCTGCATTGATAAAATACGCAATTCTCTTTTACATACTTCATTTGCAAAAATACATAAGATTGTCAGCATTCCAAAGTACAGCGATTACATTTACAACAAATAGGGGGAAGTCGCAAAAGCAACAACATCAATTTCTCCGGAAGTTCCAATTATGCTCCTTAGAAGTAAAAATATACAATCGACTCTGTAATAGAATTACCGACCCAAATTCTTTAAGACTTTTTGATTCTTTTAATAAGTACCCACTTTACGTCAAGTAAAATATCTAAACTCTCTCTTTAAACGCCCTTTACGTCATTCTGATGGAATTCAATGCAGAATTCTAAGATAATAATCTAACTGAGATCTGTAAAGATCTCATTAAAATAACCGTTTAATTTGACGCCGTTAAATCGTATGCTACAGGAAAACGCTAATTAAATAAACTATATCAGCGTATAAATCAACAAATTCCAAATATGTAGATCGGTCGTACGTACTGCAGCCGATTCCAAATGGGCAGGAATGGGTGTGTTCTCTCCGAACCCTAGCGCCAATACGATTTTTTAACGCGTGAACAGGAAACCATTTTTCTTTAATTTCATATTTGCAAAACACATGCACATATGTATATATGTGTGCGCGTGTATTAAATAGACATCGGCATTAAATAGTTTTATTTAAATCAATTACAGTTTCATAATACCGTGGCTGGTTAGATGCGGAACCCAATAAAGCCATTATTACATAACCAATTAGGTAAAGGCGAAAATGATCGCTGTTTTGCTCATAATTTAAACATGCCCATTATTAACTATGGTTCGTGTGCTCGTAATATGAGCCGATTGTATTACGTCCTATTTTATCGTTTTATCAAGCGTTTATTTAATTTCGCGTCGAAGTAACCTATGGAAACATGAAAATGTGTTTTAAAATGTTATTTTTGTAAGTATTTTTGATTACATATCTTTAGTAATACAGTTGATACAGGAATTTTGTTTCAATCTTTCCTTGTTTTTGTTCTTGATCAATAATGTTATAATTCTAATAATTTCTTTAGTGGGCCCCTACCCTCAGGAAAGGGCCTTTTCTGTGAAATGCGTTACGGCTACTTGCTCCAGAAGTCCAATTTTGGCTGAAGTACTCTAAGGGTCTGTGTTGGCGCCGGAGCTGAGCAGGGTTGAGCCTTCGGTCTACGCGGACGATATGGTGATTTATTATTATTATTATTTACGCCGCTTGTAAGAATGAAGACATGCTTGTTGGAATAGCTGATCAGATGGTAACTGCGAGTCAACGGTGAAAAGAACATAAAGATCAGGTTTACTAGAAGAAGGTCACCACCTGAATACATAGTGATCGATGAGATCATGATCCCATGGAGCACGTTGAATTTATTAGGGCAAACTTCTTCGGACAAATATGGTCCTCTATAATTTCAGTTGAGCGCTTGATACTATTAATCATGATTTGTTGCTTTCCATACTTCATTATGTTAGCTTGTCAGATACTGCTGTTGAACTTTTTCCCAATTACATTTCCGGTTGGTCTCAGGCTGTTAAATTGGTTCAAAATATCTCGGAATTCAGGAATGTTGCTTCCGGTATCCCTCAGGGCTCTATTTTGGGCCCTGTTCTGTATACAGTGTACACCTCAACATTGTCTACATGTACTCATTGGATCTAGTACCTATCGCTTGTTTCGTTTGATCAATATAGGCTTTATCACAGTCACTACATGCAATTTTATAAATTCTCGATCTTTGTTTCATGTCCGGTTCATCTTCCGAATTGCCAGGTAGGTTTTTGTGTGTATTTCGCGAACTGAAACATAGGTTCTAGTAAACGGCTAGTAAACGAATACAAAAATTTACCCATGAAAATAAGGTAAATGATATTGAATTAGAAAATGGGGAAATTTGATGTTTGTTCTCTCTTCCCCAGCGTACCGATCCCAGAATCCATGAAATACTTGGTGGGAAATTCTTAAAACTTGGGCAATCCGTTGTCCTCTTTCATGCCCCAACTTGTTCACAGTAAATTTGAAACATGTATGAACAAGGACCACCGCATATTTCCCTGGAATTTGGCTTAGGTATGTACACGATATTTTCGCGATACTCAGAAAAATACTATCCCAGATTTACTCGCGGCACTTACTTCAAAATTCGAAACTATTGAATTTACAGTAGAACAACAAATTCCCGTTGCCGGATAGTTTAGTACTTAGAAACAACAACAAACTGGAAATAAATATCTATAGAAAGGAAGCAAATACTAATAGATGCATTATGACCGATTCTAACCACAGTTCACAACACAAAATGGCCGCGATTAGTTTCTTAATTAATAGATTTGTGAAATCCCCTCTGAGTAAAAGTAGGTATAATAAAGATCTTAAATTCATAAAAAAATTTGCTATTTACATTAGTTGCTTTTCTGTAGATATCGATCGTATTCTTAAGAAAGTCCAACGTATAAGAAATTCCGCGACCCTAATCCCGGCAGAAACCCGCGATAAGAAACATGTAAAACTTACCTTCCACAGAATATTGAAAGGTTTTAGTGAAGTTTTTAGGGGACAAGATATAAACGTATGTTTCAGTTGAAGAAGAACACTCAAAAACTTTCTTAGCAATCCGAAAGATAAACCGGACATGGAAAAAAAGTCGAAAATTATAAAATTGCATGTAGTGACTGTGATAAAGCCTATATTGGTCAAACGAAACGAGCGATAGGTACTAGATTCAGTGAGCACATCAGGTGCTACAGGTGCGGAAAAATTGAATCGTCAAGTGTAGCACAACACATAAACAGAACCGGGCATAATATTAAATTAGAAAACGTGAAATTGATTAAGAACGTAACTTCGTCGCGATGAATAAAGAGAACGGGTCGCTGTTTTACTCAAGCCTTTTTGATCTATTAGTGTAAGGCGGAGACATGTTTTACGTTTCGTGCTACAATGACAAGAGATCCGTTAGCCTTTTTCTCCGTATATTTCGCATGTTTTAGTTTACGAGCTTTTTCTCACATCGTTCGGTCGTACAGTTGAAACAGCCACTCCGGATTAAATAATAACTTGCGTAGTGCGGAGTGTTGTTTATTGCCTAACTAATTGATGACCTTAAACAAATCATCAGAAACAAAAGATCAGTTTTATATGCCTCTGGAAACAATATTCATGCTTCAAAAGATATTGCTTGAACGCTCTTTGTAATGCACATTTGTATTTTGACATTTTTCATATTTCTTTCGAGATATATTGACAAAAATGTATTTCAAGTCCGCGTAAGTATGATAACGTAGACGGCATTAAAAATTTACCAATCCACATCGAAATAGTCAACTAACTTTATTCATATTAATGTATTTAATTATATAATTAAACAACGATTAATGTTCCCACCGACATAATACCATCATCCACTTCTAGGGTCAACTCTATTCTTAGATTCTTGCAATCCTAACGAACCACGCTATTAAATTAAACATCTTATTCTCCCGGTCCTATTGTTGTTAGGTCTTTGTCGTCGTCCATCGTTGTCGGCTCGAAAATAAAATAGCCCGTTAATATTTTGTTCACGCACCTTCTTCAACTACCGTACCGGAAACGGTGACAGCGATAGTAAATTTCGAACACATATCGTATATTAAGCGCTGGTGCGTTAATGTTAAGGCGCAACGACATTGTATTGTATTTTAATAGTAAATAAGCGAGGTAAGGCATTTCTTATTAAGTTCAGTTCAATGTATTATGAATAAGATACGTATATAGATATATTATAACAGTACGCTGTCGGAATCTCGATGAGCGACATCTAATAGGATATGGACGGGTGATCGTTGCATAAAAGTCGATTAGTTATTGTTTTGAATAAAAGAAGATGTCTCGCGAAAGGTCGAGATCATTTAATGTGCTGGTGGCCATCCTAAATTATAATCTGATCAAAGTGATCCACAGACTTAAGTACAGGATTATAAGAATTTGGATAATTTAGACGCAGAGAAACGTTTACTTGCATACAGACTGTCCACCTCAATTCAAGACAATTACTGTTTCAATTATCCACAGTAGAATTACTGTTGCTACGTTTTTGACGCCTATATATAGTCCTGGCCATATTACTTGAAACATGTCATAAATCAACCCTTTTACCTGGAAATTCCCATCCTATTATAGCGATATTCTTTTGCTTTGAATCCGATCGTTTATAGGGGGACTAGATTATTATATAAATAAATAAAAATACCAGAGAAATGATATTTAGAAGAGTAAAGCACGTATATATAAATATTTCAGTTATCAATTTAGATTCGCTCACAGTTTAGAGAATGCATCGATATTTTTTAAGATATTTCGTCATAACCGTATAGAAGCTAAGTTGTGGAGAATCGTTAACTGTTTTGTGTTGATATATCGTTATTGCAAATTGTTATTCTATTTCTCTCTTAATAATTAATTATTTGGAATTTGAAAAAAATTGAAATATTTTTATCAAACAAACATTCACAACGAGAAATTGCAAAATTACAGAAAATATCTCCTTCTTCTGTATCGCGTTTCCCAGAAATTTTAAACGAAGACTAGACTTTGACAAAAACGGGCAAAGTGCAGTCGGAAAAGGAAAACTTCGAAGAGATCTGACCGTGAAATTGTTCATCAGGCTTTGGGCAATAGATTTGTTACAATTAAGATGATTCAAAAAAATTTATAAGAGACAGGAATAGAGATTTCGAGCAGAACTGTCAGGCGCCGATTGCGCGAAAATCGCCTAATGGGCCGAAGACCTGTAAAAAGGCCGCTTTTAACAGAAAAAATGAAATCTGTTCGTCTCAACTTTGCAAGAGAATATCGACATTTCACAGACGAGAATTGGAAAAAGGTGAATAACTTAACAACATGATTTTTACTGAATTTAAAGTTGCATTATTTAATAGGTTTTCTTTAGTGACGAGTGCTCGCTCTGTGTGTTAGTGCAGCGAGCACAATTTGTTTGTAGACGACCTGGCGAACTCTATAGAGTCCACGGTTCTTCGAACTGTAAAACACCTCCGCAGGTAATGATTTGGGAGTGATTAGTGGAGACGGACCCGGCCCTTTGTATTTTGTAGAAGGTACAATGCGTCAAGAGCGGTACATAAATGTTTAAAAACCGTTATTCCATTTTAAAGGAAACGTTAATAGACAGGGCGGATTTTAAATAAAAGTAATGCCCCTTCCTGTGGTCGGGTTAAAATTCTTTAAAAGACATTCCATATCTGTTGGGGGAAATTAGGGGAATTAACCCCATCGGGGAAAGATAAAACTTAAAAAAAGTGGGGAAATAAAAAAAAACCCCCTAAAAAAGGTTTTAATGAAAATTTAAAAAAGGGAATTATGGGAAACGATAAGTAAAAAAAGGGGAAATCATATCTTGCATTAAAAATCCCCGAAGAATTGGGGGGGTTTTAAAAAATCTGGTTCTGGACTAAATTTTAAATTACTTATACAAAATTTAAAATTTTATTTTTAAAATTATATTTTAAAATAAAAAATATAATAAAATTAAAGTTTATTTTTATTATGAAAAACTACAAAAAAAATTGGGTTTTCAAAAAATTTTTAAACCAATTTATTAAAAAAAGAAAAAAAGGAAAAAATCCAATTTTTTAAACCCCCCAAACATCCCGGAAGATTTTTTTGGGCGCCCCAGCTTTTTTAATCGGAAATTAGATGGGAAAAAGGGGGTAAAATCCCCAAAAAAAAAAATTATTTTTTAAAAAAAAAATATAAACCGCGGTTTTTTAAAAGAAATTTAAAATTTAAAAAACCCGGGAAAAAAAATACCCCTAAAGGTGGGGGGAAAAATTTTTACAAAAAAAATAAAAATTAAAAATTATTTTAACGAAGACCCAAATTTGGAAAATAATAAACTTTTTAATATAAAATGCGGTTCCCTTTTACCTAAAAAAAATTCATTAATTTTAAGGGGAAAAACAAAAAAAATTTAAAAAAAAAGAAAAAAAAAAATTCTAACAAAATTAACACTACTTGAAAGTCAGTCCACCATAAGTCTTTTCCATTACGACACATCATATAAACTGGTGAGCGCAACAACCAAATTGTTGGGCTGCAAAAGGGATATAAAAAGGCGTACTATGACAGTAAAAACCTGGCATATTGAACTATCTTGGACAGTAAAATGGGCAATCGATATCATTATTAGTGGTTTTCTCAAAAGTCACGCTTTTTGCTCCCCTGTTGCAGGTGACTGCAAAGCAATTGGTTCATAGTTTCATCCCGATTAAAACCGCGTACAGGATAGCTACCGGGTTTTTTTTATAAATTATAAATTTGAAAAAAACCCTTTAAACCAAAAACTGCTCCAACATGTAAGAGTGCGTTTTTTATAAATTGGAAAAACAATGCCCCATCTCGAACACTGATCACAAATGTGTTGTACAACAGTCTAATCGCGGCGATGTCGGTAAATTCTCTGGGTTTTAGGCAATCCCAACATTTCGGCGCTTAACGCACCCAAATCGTTAAATTGGAACAAATGTGAGTGTACTGTCAAAAAAAATTCAAAAAAACATGAAAAGGGTTTTACTGGTGGATAATGGTGTGCCCCCACAGAAGGGATTGAGTTTGCAGGTCGTTGTTCTCCCCCACTCAACGACCACATCCAAAATTGCGTTGGAGCAAAACAATATCGTCGGGCCCCGAGAAACGCTGAATAGATTTTTAAATCATCAGCGTAGGAACGCAAAGGTTTTAAAAAATGATTTTTTTGTAGATCATCCATATAAAACAAAAATTTTAAGGGTCTTAAAAATTTGATCTTTGGCTGAACAAGGTAGCGGGGTTTTTCCCAAAAATTTTCTTTAGCTCAAAAAATTAATAATTCAAAAAAAGGTAAATCCCAAAAAAGGTAGGTCCCAAAAAATAATTTCCAAGAAAGGGTTTGGGGTCAAAAAAGTTAAAAAAACAGGTATAACCAAAAGAGTATGATCCAATAAGAACGCTAAGTCATCATCAGGTATATTCAAAGAAAAATTCGCTAAGACGAAGAAGTAAACGGAACCCCATAGTTACCATTTGAAATGTAAACAAAGTATTAGCTCACCGTAAACACGGGGCAAACGATTTCTAAGATGGTGATGAATTAAGATCTTAGCACCACACGTGGCAAAGCAAAATGGTAGCTAAAGACGCCATAATAAAATCCTGTTTAACAGTAATCCGGAGCCGTTCTCCCCAAAATATACAACCAAAATCCCAAACCAACAAACGGCAGCGGTTACAAAAAGGTTTCCACAAATATACACACAATGTGATAAAATTCCCAAAACTATAAAATTGAAAGCACTACCTCACGGACGTCACACCAGATAGTCAAGTCACAAGTGATCAAATTGCATCCAGAGAGAAGACGGAAATTCAGTGCACGATGTAATTCGTCCCACCCCGAAAATACGTCACACACTAAGGCTAAAGTAGAAGTTATCTATAGAATAAAGTTCAAACGAAAGTGAACTTAATATAGAAGTACACATGAAAAAGTCCCTAGAAACAATAACCAAGATAATACTAATAAACAGCTCATGGCATTGATGGAATCACTCCCGGCAAAAACAATGTGAGAAGAGAAAAGCACTAGCGCTTTTTGCTCCTGCCCACATTGCTGTTCATCTCTCAGCTTATGCCACTAATCTTCAAAAACAGCACTGAAATATTTCCAAGAGATATAGTCATGCCGTCCTAGAAAGTGACGATAGAAACCGGAATGCCGATGCCATACTTACACATACAATGATTTTTTTCTTTTTTTTTGTAAAAAAAGAAAGTATAAAAGACACATGAAGTAATTGAAATACTCACATAACAATAATAATCTTAATTATGCATACTCATACATCTATGTATTCGATTAAAAACACGTGGATACGTACCTGTTTCTAAAAATTATACAATTTTTATCATTATATACCTTCGGAGAGATTTCGTGTGAAATTCCACAATCTTATACTAAAATAATGCCGAGTTCCTTAAAACAATTTAAGGTTTGTAGGGCAAATTAGGATAGTCATAAAATGTCGGCATGGCTATACACTTATACGTATATTACGTTGTAATCTAATTTCGGTTGAAATTATTATATATTATGTACATCTGCCATGTATTTTATTTATGCAATACATCCTGGATATTTGACTATATTAAACCTTACACGCCTTTCAAACTTAAGATGATATACGAGGAATTTTCTGTCAAACTCTGTTTTATTTCTTAACATAGTTTCCTCGTAAGTATAGTCGTCCAAGTAGTAGTTGGTATCTGGTTTTACAAAACAGACGTCTATGAATATGTCTCCTCATTCTATGAAAATCTCTGTTCAAGCGAAGTTTTGAGCCTAGGACACCAAAAAGTCATTGGGGGTTAGATCTGGTGAATAGGATGAGAGGGATTTGCCATAGCGACCACTGAGGTGTGATAAGTGTGTTGTCTTGGCGGAACAAAACTTTATCCTTCTTCAAGTACGACACAATTTCTGCCTTCAGCTTGTCAAGTAATAATGCGTACACAGCAAAAAAAAATTAACACTATTCAACACTACGGGGAGTCCAAACTAATAGTGTTAAAGATTGAACACTATTTTAATGTAATGGCTGGTGTAAAGCTAACACCACTATAAATAGAACGTCAACACTACATAATGTTGCATTCTGGTGCATTTTACAACACAAACGTTGTGTAAATTTATAACACTACCACTATGCTGAAGGTACACTACCGCTTTGTAATTATAGTGTATACTAAGTTATTTCGAAGCAAGTCTGGAAAGAGAGCATGTACGGTCGAGTCGCTTAGACGCTTTGTTTTACGGGATCATTTGTTTCTGAAAGTAATCTTGTAAGAAAACTGTTTAAAGTTGTTAGTAACACGTAGTGGAGTTGTATTAATATTCCGAATTTGGAATCTGTATTCAATCCGCTTACTTAATAGAAAGGCACTTTGTGTATTTATATTATTGTAAAATTGTCGTTAAGAAATTCACCCAGGTACTTATTAGTAACGCGTGACAAGCGGTTGCACCAGCAGAGACGCCTGTACTGGGGGTGTATGTACGTATGTGGATGCAGAGTTCAGTAATGCGGTAGACATTGAGGAGTTGGGTCGTTCGGTTATTTATCGGATTCTCATTGTGTGTTTTCGAAAACATGGGACGCAAGCCTGGTGTATCTCTTGCATCGCATGTGAAGAAATATATTTGGCGTTTCCCTGGTTTGGAATTTACAGATTCGCACATTCATTGCAAATTTTGCGGTATAGGGTCGCTAGGTCGCTCGACGTTTGAATGTAGAAGTCATATTAAAAGTAAACGTCATGTATTGAATTTAAGAAACAGTATTCCGTACTGGTAATTTTTGTATGACTTTATCTTCAAGTTGAGCACGTGCAACATCCCACAACACCTAGTGGATAATGAACACTTTCGTCTTTTTTCGGATAAATATGTTTCATCATGGAAGCTACCAACAATAAGACAATTACGGTACAATTTACAACATGTGCAAAGTACAGTAAGACTGTATAAAAGACGAGTTGAGAAATCAAAAAATCTGGCTCACGGTGGACGAAACTACTGATGCTCAGAAACACAACGTGATTCATATTGTGGTGCGTTCTTTAAAACGTAATGGTCCAGCAGCTTCCTAGTTGTTAGACAGTAAAAGGATTGAAGGAACTGATGCCAAAACCGTTGTAAACATAATAAAAAGTATGTTAAGAGAATTTTGTACCGTAGGAGCCTAAATCACGATGTTAGTTTCTGACGGAGCCCCAACAATGCTGAAAGCTGGTAGGATGTTAAAAGTATGCTTTCCGACTCTTCTTCACATAACATGCCTCATACACGCATGTCATCTCATAGCAGAAACAATTCGAAGCAAGTATCCTAGGGTGAATGATTTAATACCATCTACCAAAAAAGTGTTTGTGAAATCTCCCAAACATATCCACGTATGCAAGCAATTGCATCCGCAAATTCCGCTACCACTTCAGCCTGTATTAACGCGATGGGGAACATGGATCGAGGCAGTACCTTACAATCGCAAATATTATTCCCGAATGAAAGATGTAATTTTCAAACTTAATTCTTCTAATTCTCAAGTGGTTCGCGAGAGTCATTAACCTTTTTCCGATTCGGACGTTCAAAAAGAAATAGATGACATTTCCAAAAACTATTCTGTAATATTCATTTATCTATAAAAACTCATTAAATAACATCAACAATTTGGCAGCCGCTCTAGAAAGCTTGACGGATCCTATAGGACTAGATGTCGCGCAAAAATTTCGTGCAGTTTTAAATAAAAATCCGCATTTAGAAAAGGTTCGATCTACATCTGGAAGACTGCACAGAAAAGATACAGGAGTATTTGAATTTCACAAATCTTACTTCATTAGATGCTGAACGATCATTTGCAAAATATACGAGAACGTTTTCAGACCGTCGTCGAGATCTGACCGAATCGACAATGGAAGCATTGCTTATGTTGTAGTACTACGCGGCGTACCATGGCAGTCGCACATTAACGCAGTGGTCATCGATACGTCAATAAAAGGTAACAATCTATTATTTTTTTATTAATACTGTGTCTACTTTTGCGCGGTACGCTCCGGCCGGTTCCGCTAGTTTCCCGAACATTATAAATAGTACACGCACACCGATCAACCGATAATAACCGAACGTCCACTCAATTCCTTGTATGTACATAGTAAACACAGCTCCTTCCACGGCGCCTCTGCGGGTGTAACCGTTTGTCACGCTTTACTTTGAGGCGCATCGCGCAAAAGTAGGTTACGTGAAATTTATTGACGCCTTGGGGCAATAGTATTTTGTCGCAGTGTACATCAAGACGTCAATAACAGGTAAAAAAATATTGTTTTTTAATAATACTGTATCTCACGTACCTACTTTTGCGCGATACGCCTCTAACGTTGCACTCGTTTGTCGAATTTTACGTATTAGTAAACAGTAGCCTTGGGGTACAAAGGACCGAATTTGCAAGGGGCACATAGGTCCGAGCGGCCCCTTGTGCCTCTGTTTGCTTGAAACTCTTTTCCGGTTGCAGTTATTTATATTTTCTGATTTAGCTATAGTTATTTGTTTTTCTTCTAGATGGTACGTAATTATCAAAAAGAATAGAAAGTGTTAAACATCTGCAAAAGCAAAAAATATAATTATTGGAGCTCCCTGCAACTTCTACACCTGTGCGGGTGGATGTTGCTAATAGCCTAAAGGGGGCGCCAACGTACAGTGATGTAGCCGGGGCGCATGCGTCAAGAAATGTGTTGATTGTAAAATCGGCAGATAATCAGCTGATTAAATCTACAATAAGATAAAGTCAACTGTAAATGCTTCAAGTTTATCTATCGAAATAAACAAAGTTAAGAAAAGGAAAGATCGAAGTGTCTTAATAATTGTAGTGATTTAAAAAATATAGAACTGTTAAAATCAAATATAACTGAGAAATCTTCCATTTTCTCAGTTACAGTGCAGTGGTTCCACAGAAGGTGAATCCTAAAATTATAGTGTACATATAACGTTTGTGCTGATGAACTTGCTGATAGGAGATTTTCCGTGACAGTTCACTTCGGCAAAATAGTTTTTTTCTAATAATTCAATTCTATGCAATATTTCGCGTATAGTGGGTAAAAGTACTAATGTGAGTGTTGTTCTTGAAATGGATCCCAATACATTCAAGCTAGTTATAGGAAGAGGTTCCTTATTCGCAGGATGGGGTAAGTAATTCATGTAATTCGCTACTATAATTGTTGTAAATACGGCCACTTTGTTAGAAACTACTAACTTGGTTACGTGCCCTAAGTGTGCTGGAAATCATAGTTCTATACTTCATTTCTTTTAAGAATGCAGTAGGTGGCGTTGTAGGCGCAGAGCAATTTACACAGACAAGATTTTGAATGTTTGTTATGACAACGATGACAACTTATGATCGATCAGATGTTCGATATTATATTGAGCGAGGTTATCTTATGATGCTGTCGCATATGTATACAAAAATTTTATGACACGAAATTATGTAAATTTAGAATTCAATACAAATAAACATCATATGTTCGATATACATATATATTACTTTAAATTCTTAAATAATCTAGGAATCAAATTAACAAAATTGCAAGAAATATTACAAATATATCTATTCTCGTTATAGTTAATGGTCTCACTTTTATTTTTAAATTTGTTGGTAATATTACATTACCACAATCATTTCCGGTAAATATGAAGGAATAATAATTCAATCTGAGTAAATAATACAATGTTTAATTTTACTTCTTTAATTAAACTAATTTTATTAAATAACATAATAAATAATAATAAAACAATGCAAAATAAAGATAAGATTTCAAAATTCACATTCCGAAGAACTGAAAGTGAGCTCTTCATCTGATGAACCTGTATTCACAGCAAATGTTAACTGCATATTTTCAATGATATTATCCAAGCGATATATGTCACCTTCCTCTTTAATAACGTGCTGAATACATCTTTCCCATTCTTCTCCAGTAATTTTCGCGCTAAACCCTCATTAAATAAGGATTCTACATTGTTCAATTTAAATGTTTTATTGTGTGCGGCAACATAGCCTTTTACTTGTGCCCAAATCTATTGGACTTAATTTGCAATGATAGGGGGGTAATCTCAACACTTTCCTACCTGTTGCTTCTACTATATTATCTGCTTTATAACTAACGCTGGCCACGAGCGGTACCGCGCATCGGCGTATAATCAGTACGGACCGAGAGGAACGGTAGTATTACTTCGTCTGCGGATCAGTACGGACATTTTCGCTGACGGTCATTTGCGCAATTGTTTATCTGTCCTAGAAAAATTATGATTTCCTCAGCAAAACTGAAGAAATTCAGAAATTCCAGACTTAATATATGAAGGTGCTAAAATTAAATGTGTAATCTGTAAAATCTCGTTAATGTGTTGGTCCAGACAACATTGTCTACGACACGTAAATAGTGAAAAGCATGTCTCAAAAGAAATTGCGCACGAGACAATGAAAAATTTATATTTAATTTATGCGTTACGTTTATCGCATGTAATATACCGTTTAATTTACTAGACAAGGAACCATTTATCTGCTTTTGGAATAACTATTCGGAGTGCAAATTACCAAGTCGAACATCGTTACGAAGAATTGTGCCATCTGCGCGCGAACATATTGAACAAAAAATAAAATCGGAGTTGAAAGATCAAAAATTGTGGTTATGTGTCGACGAAACAACAGATCGGAAGAAACATTCTATACTTAATGTAATGGCACGCAAATTGGAACCTTATCAATCGGCACCTTCAATTCTATTAGTTTCCAAACGAATACAACAGTGTACTGCCGAAGTAATTTCAAAGTTAGTGTTAAACACATTGGACAAGTTTGAACTTTCAACAAACCAACTCTTGATGTTAGTGAGTGATGGTGCTGCAAACATGCTTTCTGTAGGCCGGTCTCTTAAAAAGCATTCTGCTAATTTGTTACACATTACATGTAAAATTCATGCTCTCAATCTTGTGGCGGATAGTATCAGAAAATGTTATCCTGAGGTAGACGCTTTAATAACGCATACCAAAGCAGTATTTGTCAAATCACCGAAACGTATTCGCGAATTTCACAGACTGTGCCCCCGTATACCAGAGCCACCAGAACCTATTCTAACTCGTTGGGGAACATGGTTGCAGGCCGCGTTTTATTATCATAAATATTTTGACAATATTAAAAACGTGGTTTTACAATTCGATACAAAGGAAGCTGCCGCTATCCAGAAAAGTCAGTCGAAATTTCAAGATAGTCAGGTTAAAATGGATTTAAAAATCATTCATGACAATTACTTCGGGCTAGCAGATGCAATAGAAAAATTACAAAATCCTGCGGTGCCGTTAGAAGGAACTCTACAAATAGTGCAACATGTTCACGCACAGCTATGCGCGATTGAAGACGCAAAAAATGTTTCTGTTCTAGAAAAATTTGAAAGTGTTTTTGAGAAAAATTCTGATTTTGGCACATTAAGACACATTTGTGAAGGTGCGTCAACAGAATCGTTAAGTTATTTGAAAGATTATTTTACTACGCAAATATTACGTCACTAGATGTAGAACGTTCGTTCTCTGCAAATAAACGCATTTTCCTCATGCCGTACTAGTTTGCCGAAGCAACAGTTGAAACATATCTAATGTTGCAGATATTTAACAGACATTATTCACTTTGTGATTTCACGGAGGACTCTTAAATGGTAAGTGTTTGAGCACGTGTTATTTAATTTTTATTTAAAAGATGAGCAGAAATTATTTGCGGCAGCAAGCATCTCTATTAGCAGAATAACTCTAGTGGAACGCGAGGCCTGGTCGACTCTACGCTACTGCGACGATTTTTACGGTAGGCCAGCTTTATTTATAACCAATCGGATAGTTTATCCACTAATTGAATTTTTAGTAATGTGTCATGCACAGTAAAATTTTTGTTATTTAACCACTCGATAATGTCAGATTTTTTCCATGATGTATTTGGTGTTCTTTCAGTCTTTTTCGAATGGTATGGCGTTATCCAACACAATGTACAATTTTGTTTCTAGCGTAGAATATTCTTATCCAATTTTCAAAATATCAGCATTCATGCTTCGTGTCAAGTTCTTTTTTTGATTGAAACACCAAAAACCAAAAAGTACTGCCTTGGGTGATTATTAACCTTTTCCTTTCCCCGGGAAGGATCTTTCGCCCCGGGGGCCCCCTTTAAAAAAAGCTTGACGTCGTTACAAAGTTTTTTTTTCCAAACTTTTGTATGTGTTTTACCCAAGTTTCATCCAAGTAGTTTTTTTTGCCCTTTCCCTGAGATACTGTTTTTTTTATTAAATATTCTCGCCCCCAAAAAATAATTTCTGGCTTTTCGATCAACATGTGATTCCTTGTTCTCTTTTCCCACACAAAACCTATTTTTTTCAGAATTCTCCAAACTGTGCTACGACTAATATTCGGCAATGTTTCATCATCTTTTATAGCCTATTTAAAAGAAAAATTATTTAAGCAATATAACATTAAAATAAACATTTTACTAACCTCAGTTATTTTATTCAGAGTTGGTAATTCATTCTTCAAGAAAAAGCTATGAACAGTCCTACGAATTGCCTTTTTGTCATCCTCATCTAATTTGTCTACAAATTGTTGTCGAACTCTCTTGCGAGACGGAGATTTTAAAATACCACTTGACTCCTTTTCAGAAACGATTTGCCAAAGTATTCTTTCTGACAGCCCAACTTCTGATGACGTTAATTTTATACTTCGCGTTTTAGAGTTTGTTTCTATGTTTTATAAACATTATATGCCATCAGCCTTTGACCACTGCGAACATGTTTTCTTGGGTATTTGTGGTTACAGAAGGACCGGGTTGTGGCTCTTCAGAGAAAGATCGACGAGGAACATACGTCTCATCCATAATTACCTACAATTTTACGTCAATTTTGCAATGTAATATATTGAATATTATACATTACCTTTTAAATGAAAAATATTTAACAAAGCCTTAAAAAGACATTATTAATGTATAAAAAGATTAAAAAAAAGAAAACAAATATCCACAGCAAAATACACAGAGAACTAATGTTAAAAACGAGATTTGAAATATTTGACAACTGACAATAAATCGCAAATAAACCGCCAGCTGACGCAAGCGTGTATATACATAAAATTGTAGCTGTGTACATTGCTGCTAGCTTTAAACCAATCAAAATTCGAGTTTCATATGCCCTATCAATCTCCACAATGCATTCTTAAAAGAAATGAAGCATAGTAATCACCCTATTTTTGAAAATATTTTCTCATGTTACAAAAATTAGTAAGCAATTAAAATCATAACACATTGAATAAAAACATTGAACTCAACTAACTCAAAATTTTTAATTTCTTATTTGTACTAAATATTGAAGTATAAATTATAAGAAGAATGATTTGGATATCTTGGGTTTCGAAAAATCCCATTTTTTTTTTCAACTGAAAAATGGTTAAATAAATATTAAATATTTTTGTCAAAAATTATACTCCTATTTGTGATTTTTTTAAAAATGAATAGTAATAGTGATTGTATTCTGGTTCAGAATTATTTAAGGGCTAAAAGTGTTGACTTATCTAGTATTTCATCAGAAAAGGAATTTGAAATCTATGGCATCACTTTTAAATTAGACTTTACAACTTTTATAGTTTTCACCTTGTGCCGACATCCAAACTCTGATTTGAATAGTTTTATCGTGAAATTAACGACGCTACTGGAAGATTATTCTACTTCTACCGCTTAAACTGCTTCAACAGGGTTTTGGATATGTGTTTTTGGTTCCGAGTGAGCAAGCGCGACAGCCAAAGCCAAATTTTCAGTCAATAGATGACAAAGACGTTCTTTCAAGATGCCCATAGCCTCTGCTATATCTCTAGCCTTAATTCGGCGGTCATTTAGCACCATTTGATGAATTTTTCCGATGTTATCGGTAGTGGTTGCAGTTTTTGGGTTCTCGAACGTTCATCGTCAACCGAGCTGTTACGACCACGTATAAATTCAAACAGATTAAAGACATTAATAACTTATCATAGTAATGTAAATTGTTTAGACATAGTTAATTAGTCCCAACCCCAATAAAATAACATTTCTTCAAGATGTTTTCCTCTAATTGTCTAATTTGCTGCAATTTCTCGACGATGATAGTCTTCAAGCATGCAAATTAATATCAAATAAACATAACACAGCTTCTAATAGCCGATTTCCCTCCATTACAGCAATTACAAAAACCAATTTGCATTAACCTACTTCACGTAAGCAAACAATACTGTTAACGTATTAACAGCGAACTGAAATCGAATGGACATCGAGAGCACAATATATCGAAGCAGCACGACACACACTCACGTCCAAGCATGACCCATGTTACAGTTTAATTAAACAAAAAACCCCGGGATTTTTACCAAAATAATATCATGCTCCATCAATTCTATTAGCCGCATAAAGCTTATGCTGTTCCTATTATATGCAAATAAACGCCGTTCGAAATGTAACGTAATGCTGTGCAGAGACCATATGTTATATTTCCGTAAGTACAATGCTTGAACGATCTGCCTGAGCGAGAGTCGTAAGATTCGAATTAACAATGCAATGGGGAATAATTTACAGATGGGAAGTGTGTGGATTATAGTATTAAATGAGTCAACACTGTTAGTTTTAAAATAATAAAGGTAATAGTAATGATAATAACGATTTATTATCTTTAGTAGTTGTGACAATAAGTCAAATACAGAACAAGGAAAGGTAAATATCAGATATCAACGACAATTCAGGCGTATACACTACCGACCATAATTATTTACCTAATTACATTTTTGCTTGAATTTGAACAGTTTGTTTTAGTTTTAACCCGGGGTTTCCGAATAAATTTTTGGGATGTATTGGGAACCCGGTTGAAATGAAAAATCCCAAACCCCCAAGGTGAAGAGTGCGCCGATACTCTGTGTTGTTTGCCATATTACCCCACAGAACTTGCTATCATTAGTGGTTGTTCCTCTTTTAAATAATAAAAATCATCTAAAATTAGTATTAAAATGCCGAAAACGAGAGAGTTGCCTTTAGAAATCTGCACAATGATTGTTGCTTTACATAATCTTCGCCGAAGTA
Organism: Dynastes grantii; assembly: GCA_029619325.2. Classification (NCBI taxonomy): domain Eukaryota; kingdom Metazoa; phylum Arthropoda; class Insecta; order Coleoptera; family Scarabaeidae; genus Dynastes; species Dynastes grantii. The sequence continues at coordinate 51,591,552 of JAROYF020000005.1, forward strand.
ACAGAGATATCGCAAGAACACCGAAATTAAATCGCCGAACTCTTGACTATAACATTAAGAAATATCAAGAGGCTCGCACATTATTAAATAAAAAAGGAACAGGACGACGGAAAGTGACAACACCAGCGGAAGATCGTCGAATAATTATGACGAATAAGCGGAATAAATGAAAAACTGCACCTGAAATAACGACTGAAATAAGTATTGAGCGTGAAGACAAGTTGGTTTAACCACGTTTCGATAGCCAAGCTATCTGATGATGATAGCTTGGCAATCGAAACGTGCGTCCAGTTCGAATTAAGTGTTGTGGTAAGGGTTTTAGTGAACTGTTTCAAGCTTTGCATTAATCTAGATAAAACACAGACGCAATTATTCACATTATGACCTTTTGTAAACGATTCACCAAAAGAACCTGTTAAATTTCTAAATGTTTATCTGGATGAAATTCTCACTTGGGAAAGTTATGTCGATGCTTTATCCAAAAAACTGTCATCGACAATTTTTTTGTACGATCCTTTGTTCCAGATTGACAGTTAATTTTTTAAAATGTGTTTATATGGTCTGTTTCAATCTAGTATGTCATATGCCATATTGAACTGGGGTCATTCATCTCACACCAATAATATACTCGCTTTACAACGTAGATGTATAAGAGTAATAGCTGGCGTTGGATACATGGATGATTGCAGAAGCTCGTTCAGATCGTTGGGAATTCTCACAACTCCATGTCTGTACATTTTTGAATGTGTCAATTATGTAAAATCAAACTTAAATAAATATACACTTATGCTTCGATTCACGACCATTACACGAAAACAAAATTACAATATTCGATCGATTTTCATAGATTAGCAAATAGCAGAGACGGAGTAGGCTATTTGCTATTAAGTATTAAAATTTCACCCCAAAACACTGTTAGGGATTTATCGATGTCTTCGTTTAAACAGGTAATTAAAAAATATCTAATTTCTGGAGCATTCTATTCGGTCGATGAATATTTAAATAGTAGTAGTTGCAATATGTGTTTGTACATTTAAATTTATGCATTTTCGTTTGTATTGACTTGTGTAAGCACTATTGTTGTATAGTAGCACCAATAAAGATTATTATAATTATTATTATTATTATAACAAAGATGATTTTTATAGAAATTCTTTAAATGTGCCATCATACATTTGACTTTCATTTGAACAAGCTATCCATGGCTATCTTTGAACCGGATTCACTTACCGTTTATCCAGTAACTAAAATCAAATGGATGACGTTCTCAGACTTCTAAACATAGTGAAATATGGCTTGTATATGTATAGGTAATACGTATGTACCGACGTACGTCGTTTCACATATGCAAATATGGATTAACAAAGTGTCTCGAAGAAAAAAACCTTCCCAGAACAAATTTAACGATGGCAAATGGCGAGTAAACTACGTCGAACCGGACTTTACGTCCTTTCTGCTAGAAACTGATTAAATAAAAGCGCGCATTGAACGATCAACGGTTGGATAAATTGAAACGTTCGTCAATATTTGTTTATCGTGAAGTAGAGTTACGTCAATAGAGATTGGTCTCGATATTAAATTACGCCGGTTTTAAGAAGTCGTCATGCAAAATTATCCGTAACTATGGACTCAAATTATGACGAATTTCATAACCCTCTTTGTTACAAGTGGTGGGGATGACGACGTACCCTGTGTAATATGTAAAAGTTGGTAAAAAAAATTATTTCGATTTTAAGTAATACCTGTATCAACACGAAGTGCGATAGCAAGTAAAATGGCGACCAATTAGAAGGCAACAAACGCATACAACCACCACAACGGAAATGCTTCTGAGGAGCAAATGAAGAAGATGTAAACGAAGCTACCGGAGAACAACAAAAGCCTATAAATGGTCAAACGACACTAAATTATTACAATTACCATGTTTCTTGGGAGGGGCTGCGTTGAATTGATTCGAAACCATTGAGGAAGGGGATATGGAATTCAAAGAAGTTTTTGAATAGCAACAAGATATATTTTCACCAATGCCTGAAATGAGGAGCAATACATTGCAATACAGCCGGGAGAAGGCTTGTGGAACTACTACGACCGTCCAAAGAAATAAATGCCGATATGATAGAACATGGTGAGGATCCATTTCGTGTTTAAAGGCTTACAACCGGGAAGATTTTGGAGAAATTAAATATAATGGGTAATAGTACAGTGGAAAAGCTGCGTACCAATATCAGGAAGATAAAAGCAACATCTTGCCTGATAGGATGTTCGTTGCAAAAACCATGATGATGTACTTAATTAGAAAAGGACGAGATAGGAGACGGAAAAGACGAGTGACCAACCTCAATTGTTCAAATTATGCTGATTTTAAGAAAAATCACGTAATCCAATAAAGCAAAGAAATAAGTATAGCGATTAACTAGTACTATTTATTATTTCTTAAATTTGCATAGATCTTTATTGGTCAATATAAAACAGCGGTTAGGTGGTTAGATGACATCAAAAAACAAGAGGAGTTTTTTGATACATAGAATATAGATATCAGTTGGAAAAATAAATAATAATTGAACAAAGAATTAGCTAGAATTAAGAAACAGGTCCTAGACTAAATAGCTACCGTAAGAATCCAGCGTAAGTACATAGTATAAGCACCTAGTTTAAATGACTAGTGTAACTTCTTAGTGAAACAAAGAAATAAGTAACATTAAAAATTGTTATTTCTTTCACTTAACTATTTTAATGTTTTCTCATACTTATTTCATGCACAATCGTAATCAAAAAAATTACCCCTACCCACGCTGCTACCGCTACGCTACTGCCACCCGGTACCACCTTTTTAACAAACTCTAATAATAGTTAATAATTCATTCCTTCACATCCCCCAACAGCTTTCGCCAATTACAGGGGGCATCGGCCAGCCATGAAATATTACGCCTGCGTCCGTAGAGCGTCTTAAGATGTTCACCCTCAGCATTCGCCAAATTTGGAATAAAGAAAACCACGGAAAACCTTACTCTGAGGATGACGGGCCCGGGGTTCGAACCCGGTACCCCGAGACTGGTAGCCCAGCGTGCTAGACACCGTGCTGCCAGTCTCAGTATATGTAACATGTTTGAAAGCTTGTATTTGTTAAATTTTTATAAATAAAAATTAATCAAATAAAAATTCTAAAATTTGCAAAAATGAAGGGGGCCGGGATATTTACGCCATCGTTAAGAGCATGTAAAACAGTTTAAATCTGGTCTTAATTTCCTTTTTGATATCTCTTATAGTTTCTGAGTTATTGAATCAAGCAGCGAAGGGTAGTGTTGACCTTGGGGTGCTTTACACCCCGCCAATGGGCGATTGGGAACTAAGATAGTTACCATTGTTCTTGCACTAAATCCGTCTATAAACCCACAAAGTTTCATATAAATCGGTGAGATGCACTTACCTGTATTTCCTTGTTAGTTATACCAACTTTACCATTCCAGTTGGCTTTTATTATGAAGTCTGTCTTCTATGCTCTTTTCCAGAACATGAATGTGAAACTTTGTTAAATACGTTTAACCAAATTAGTCCTCATATACAGTTTACTATGGAAAAAAAGGTAAACAAGTCTATCCCCTTTCTTGACAACAAAGTTATAAGAATAGAATCTAATATTAGATGGAATCAAAAACCCCCACATTCGGAAACATACACAAATTATCACTCAGCACATCCTAAGAATCAAAAAATTAACTCAGGTAATTTTCCTCGATGATGGCTATCTTTATTTTCTTCTGAATAGGGTAATCCATGACTTACCTTTACCTTTACCACCACCTAATCGCACTCATACGAGTAAAACGGATCCTATTGCTGTACCGTTAGATATTTCATATTTTAAATTACCGAATATACCGGGACACACAAATTCTATTGTTGCCATCATCATTTAAAATGATCATTTAAAAATTGCTAGATACAACAACTATTAAATAGTTTATTCACAAAACTAAAAAAAACCTCATTTCAGGTGATTTTAAATTAAACGTCACTTATCGAATTGGTTGCAAATTTTGTAACCAAATATATATTTGCCAAACATCGACTTGGTTAAAATCTAGAATTGCGAAACATTGTAGTGATTGCAACCCAAATAAACAAACTAGTACGTTAGTTACTCACACTAACAATACCTTAGATGAAATGGATTTTAACAATGAAAAAGTTTTAACTATTGAAAATAATTAAATTACATTAAGTCCCGTTTATTTATGGAAATGGTTTGCATAAATCCATCCTAACGCTATGAGTTTTAGATCCGACATAAACGGTTTAAGCTATATTTACTCATATTTATTTCATTTAGACACAATCAAAAATGTAAACAATAGATAAAGATCGATTTTGATTTCGAGATTCAATGGTTTTAAGTGTTTATAAAAAAATAAATTTTAAGAATACTCCAGTTATATGTAATTCCTTCTTAATAATTAATTGTTACAAATTTACAATAATCAACCCGTACATTTCCTTTTAAATTTCGCGCGCACGTGTCTTCAACAGGTGCCGTCGCCTTGTGTTTTTTTATATCGATTTCCTCATTCATCAGTCATAGCTCCACAGATGAACATTGTTAAATCTTTATAACCCTGATGAAACTTTTAAATAAAAGCGAAATATCGGTGAAATCTAAAAGAGTCACATTTTTCTGACATCTTGGTAGTCATCCCTACAGTTTTATGCACGTGATATGATGATCTGTTAGGCAACTTACAAAATTTACTTTTATCGACAGTTTAACTATATCTCTTGGCACTAGGTGGCGCCAAGAAATAAATTTTAGTGCCGTTTGTGCAGACTAGTGGCATAAACCGGAGAGGCAAATAACAACGATGAGAAGGGATTGTGCTCGGAACGACGCTGATGATGCCGGGTAGGCAGAAACATGTCCGTTGGCTAGAGCATTTCCCTTCTCACATTGTTTTTGTTGGGAAAGATTCCACCAATACCATGAACTATATTAGCATTATTTGGGTTAGGTTGTCAATGTGGATTCTCCATGTTAGGTGCTCGTCAATCCCCAAATATCTTGCTGAAGAGCTCCAAGGAATCTCCATACCTGCCATTTCAAGCCCTTTAAGAGATGGTTTCCTCCTTCGCGTGAACCTAAGTGCCACACTCTTATCTCTACCGACTGTAAGCCTACACTCCAACAACCACTTTACCAGGCCATCCAACGCGCCTTGAAGACGTCTTGCCACCAGTTCCTCGCTTCCAATGGCTGTGTAAATTGCTTTGTCATCGACGTACATCGTACATCGTGCGTACATCGACAATTGTACTTGTGGGGTGCGAGAGATGCCACTAGTGTAGAATGTAAACACTTCTGGTGCCAGCTGTTCCTTACTGAAAAGTCCTCCCCCTTAGATAAGATCCTACTACAGAAGTGAGGTTTCCACCAACTCTAATCCCTCTTATCTTACGCAATAAATCGTGTGATAGCGTCAAAAACCTTCACAATATCGTAAAACACCACCCCAACCGTCTCTCCCCGCTCAAGGGCATCATGAACCAACTCGGAAAGACGAAGCTGCTGTAGGTCCGTGGAGAGATCGGCGCGAAACCCAAGTTGCTCGTCGGGGAACAGTTCTTAAACCAAGTGTAATTCAGTGGTTTTGCCCTCCAGGCCTTCTTCCAACTGCACATATGATAAGGGTATAAATCAATGGAGACACAAATGTGCACGGAGAAGTGGGGGTCAAAAATTTGAACCCGCCAAGCAATAGTTTTAGGAAGGGAAGAATAATGCAGATAATTTTATTTAAACCCAATTTTCGTAATAGGTACCTGCTGGATATGTCGGCTACTGTAATGCGCTGTTTCTTTTAGAAAAAAAAACAAATCTTTAAAAACCAACGGATTCCAGTAGTTAACCCCATGATCCTAAATTTATTTATCACCTTAACACCTAACTGATGAACAATAATTTTTGGAAAGCATAAAGTAAATATCGTTCAAAAACAATTATTACAAATGCCGACTTTTTCGCCCACTTAAACAAGTTCAAATCGCACATAAACCGCGGCAACACAATGTTTTAAATTTTAACGACTCATTTACAACGGCAGGTTAGAAACCGACAATAAAAGTCCGCCGGAAAATTTACGATACGGTCCATTTTTCATGCGGAATTGCGACCGCAGCGCCCCACATGTAATTAAGTAGCAGTCTCGGTTCTTCCCCCGTGTCCTCTCCTTTAAATAAGTCCGTTTATATACGGGTTCTCTCTTACCAGGACTATAAGCGGCGGTCTTTGCGGAATCGCAAGCCTCCTCGGTGATTGATATAGTGTTCTCTATTGGCACATGCACACGCTGCGCGTCTTCTTTAATTGTCGGCATTCGAACAAACGACGCACGGCCTCTCTCTGCCTTTGTTAACCGCGAACAGACGGAATCGCCGCCAAACATGACCAGAGGAACGGCCGAATACGCATTTATACCTTGTCGCATAGAGGTAGTACACCTATGACGTAATATATGTACCATTGTGCTGTACGAAGGATGCGGGAAAAGAAATGAAACTCGCAGTAATAACATGTGTGATTGAAGTATGCGCTTCTCCTGACAAGAAAGCTACTTATTCAAACGGGCGAGGAACGCTAAAGTGCACTTCACCGGCGTTCTCTCGTTCTGTAGCTCACTCGAGCTTCTTTCTGACAGCTTCTCTCTTCTACGGCCACTTCACGCAACGGCCAAGCACTTGGTCAAGCCGAAGTCCGAAAAAATCCTTCTTGTGTGTTCTTATTCTTCTCTCCGCGGATAAGTGCTGTATATATGCTCTTTGTCACATTTCGAGTAATGGCTAGGGACTGGTAGTGAATCATTCTGCTTCATTACTTCTAGTCAAACGTAATTAGAAAATAAATCGGTGAATAACAACGAACCATTGTGTTTAGGAAGATTGCACCTCATTTGCTTCTTGCTGGATACATTGGAAATAGTCTAGAAAGAATTTTGCAATTGAAATGAATGAAATTGCAGTAATAGTTTTGAGTCAGAGTTGGTAAATGACTTGCACCCATTGGCTTCTTTCTTTTGCAAAAGCATAGCAGTGCACACTTTACTTGTAGTCGGAAAGTTTCAAGCTTAACACAAAAGCAAGTATTTCCTTTGTCAGATTCAGTTTTATTTCTCAGCATAATCTCCTTTTAAGTCTACACATTTCTCCCAGCAACGTTCCCATCCCTTTAACCTGTCCAAATAGTAATTAGCATCTTGTTCTGCAAAATAGGCGTTAACGAATGTAATGGCCTCCTCATTCGACGAAAATCTCTCTGCTCCGAGCAAAACTTTGGGCCTAGAAAACAGAAAAATGTCACCGGGGGCCAGATCTGCTCCGTATTCGATTTTTTTCATTTCCACAGAAACACCAACATCGACTGACACATACGACCGTTAAACAACAGCTGAGCATCCAACCAATGTTCAAAGTCGCCTTTAAACGTTGGTAATTTGATCTTTGGTAAAATTGAGCTTTGTAAATTTAGACTCTCAATTGATAGAACTGGAATTGCTGGGAATGAACTTGAACTGGGCGCATTACTTTTTAAATATTCTTTTAGATAACCTATTACTGTGTAATACCGGCTTTCAAAAGTTTCACGTTCCGTATAGTGGTCTGTTATCACAAATTTGTTCAATTTTTGATTGAATAAATTCAAAACTTTCTAAAATAGGCTCATTATTCTTTAATCTAGTCTCTATATCCGAATATAGAGGTACTACCTCGATTTCGTATTAATTGTTTTAAATCATCTACCTCAGACATTTTATGGTTTGAACAATTGCTAAACAATAGAAATACAGACACCTGAATTCACACCAACGCTAAGGAAAATAAAATAGGAAAACTTACATGGATATGTGTTTCTTTAAAATAGGAATATCTTCGCAACAACGCCACATGTGAATCCAATGGTCCTGCTTAATCGTGAGCTGCTACTTGGGGTGGGCCCTTGATCGGGAACTGGTTACTTGACTGGGCGACTTCTTCGCTCCTCTTAATTGTCGAAATTACACACAAATATGTAACTAATAGTTTGATTGTTGACTCTTGCAATTAATCCGGCTCGAAGGACCAAATTATGTTTAAAACTAGTGCAGGTATTGCAAGAATCAAAATAGAAATGGTTCTGTGTTTAATAGTATTTTAATAGATTAACATTACTGGAGTGGACTGTATATTAGACTGTTCCCGCTAGCGCGGGTAGCACTCGCCCCTCCAAAAAGAACGGTATACAAACAGTTTTGTTCCTATAACTAAATAAAAAAGGTCCTTGTCACTTCTAGTTGTAGGTCACATAAATTACCCTAATCGTCATAAACTTGTCAGTCCGTTGAAATAGGTCTTTTTTAACGAGGATCCTTAGAAAATAATTTATTAGTTCTAACAGAAGCATATAGATCTACCTAAAATGCATGAACAGTAAGTAACATGGCGATTATTTGGAAACGTCCTACTGCAACCAGGATATGTAGTTGCAATTCTGACTTGTTAATTTACGTACGTGTAGAAGCAGCTGCTTTCCAGCTTACCTGCTCGATAAATTAGGCAATTCAATCGACGGCAAGCCTAATCCGGTACATTGTTTCATCCATACCACCCCACATGCTCTCTTCACCTCCACAAACTACGCGATATTAAAACCACCGTTTCTCGAAGGAAACAAATACGACGTCCATACAAACCCGTATATTTCTAAATGTATTTACCTACCATAGATCTACCATGCACGTAATGTCTGCGCGTTAATGTGAACCTATGTATATACGCGCCTTATACACACACGCCGGGGAATATAAGAACGCGTGGGTTGGTACATAAAACTAAGCTGTAATTATACGAATAAGTGTTTTAATTGTGGATGAACACGGGTACGTGTCGTCGTTGACGATCAATTGAATATTGTTTATGGAACGTTAGCTTCGAACGTTGGCCAGCACGTGTAGCCATCGTCTGGTCCAATATCGCCCTGACTATGGTAATGTGAGAGAGGTGAAGAGGTCATCGTGAGTCAAGAGCCGAGCGTACACGCGAAGACCAAGAGGAAGAAGAAGAGGACTCCACCACATACGTATCTATACGTACCTTACTTCACATGTGTATAGCTTAGAAGAGTACCATGTATGTATGTACACATTGGTATTATTGGGAATATGCCACACAATTCATATAGGCGTATGCGTATGGGCTTTAGCGCTTTTACCACTACGAAGACGAGTACAACTTTGAGTTTATCTGGGTTTATCGGGAAAATGGATTCTCCGTGCGAGTAAATGCTTATTTGTACAGGGCGAGTCAGCAATCTAACTAGATTTTGATTAAATTTTTGTATACAAACGACATGGAATCATTTGAAGACTTTCTTCAGTTACAAAGAAGGAAATTATAAGATATCTCACTCTAATTACCTCTCAGCTTAACTTAATTGAAACAAAAATGTTTGATAAATGCAATTTACAAAGTCCTAAGCAGTGTGGAGGTCGCTAGGAACTCACACGTGGTTTAATGTCGGGATGACGACCAATATTTTAAAATAAGACAACTTTTAAATTTCAACTAATATTTCACTGTATTTAAAAGCTTCATTCATCACTAGTCTGGGCAAACAGCGGTAACAGTCAGTTTAGTAGATATGTGGTGCGGAGTCGGCGATTATTTATTTGACGCGTTCACAGCGTCAGTACTAAATCGATGCTGTATCGAGTAGTTCTGTTTATATATAGGCTGTCGTAACTTATTTCGTAATTGTATGCTTATGTTTGCTTTAAAAATGTCGCAGTTAGGTACGTCGCGAAAACGACCAATGGCAGACACAGTTAAAAACTTTATAGTGGACATACCGGACTTAATTTTTGATGGCGCTAAAATTCAATGTTTAGTTTGTAAAATCCCCCTTTAAAATCTGTTTGGTTTTTTTTCCGAAGCCATTTGTCTCCTTCAATAAAAGCGGACTTAATTCTTCGGACAGTGATACAAATGAGAAAATTTACATTTGATTTATGTGAATAAAACTTATTTTATGATAAAAAATGTTTGTGTGTGGACGAAACAATTTTGATCTCCTTCTGGAATAAATATACGTACGGGTAAACATGACCTAGTTGGCTTCATACGAAATTGTAGTGCCGATTTGCTGTGAACTATAGAACAAATGAATGAAATCAATTAAAAGCAAATTAAATGTTGTATGAGTGTGGTGCGAAACATGCGTTCGTCAGAGCCATCTGTTTAATGTAATAGTCGACAATACCACATGAACCGTTCATCCTCCTTCAGCACAAACGATTCCTACATGTTTCCCACTAGTAAATGCATTGATTGCTAGTACAAAGGCAGTGTTTCTAGTGTCCCCGAAACGTTCCCGACTATTTCACAAACTGTGTCCTGATTTACCTGAACCACCACAGCCGGGGGGGAATATGGTTGCAGGTTGCGTTTTACTACAACAAATATTTTGATCAAGTAAAGAAGGTAGTTTTAAAATTCAATCCGACAGAAGCTGCAGCAATCAAGAAAAGCCAGGAAATATTTGAAGATAGTCAGGTTAAAAGAGATTTACAAACTATTCACAACAATTACTACGGACTAGCGGAGGGAATAGGAAAATTACAAAATGTTTCGATGTCGCTAGTGGATTCTGTTCAAATTGTGAATGATGTTCACGCACAGTTATGCGCTGTAGAAGGCAAAACAGATTGGTGTGTAATACGAAAATTTGAAAGTGTTTCGGAGAAAGACTCCGATTTTCTTATATTAAGACAAATTTGTGAAGGTGCGTGTGAAGATGCATTAAGTTGTTTCAAAGATTATTTTAAATATGCAAATATAACATCGCTAGATGTCGAACGGTCGTCTTCGGCATTAAAAGAGAGTTTTTTTCCGCAGGTCATTCTCACTTGACTGAAACAGCTGTGGAAACATATCTAATGATTCAAATATTTAACAGATGTTACCCAGTCTGTGATTTCACGGAAGACTTTTAAAACGGTAAGTGTTTCAGCACGTTTTATAATTTATTTCTTAGTTTCTATTTTATGTGTGAGCTTTTATGCGCTCGCCACGCCTCTGGCTGTTACCGCATATTTGCCCGGGTTATTCATCACGCATGTACGCATTTAATCTAAAAAAAATAGGTATAATTTCTTATAATATAGGTAAATATTTCAAAATCGTCAACGTAGCTACCACTAGAGCGTATTTTGGGAACGAGCGCTAGATAAGGAGTTGCCGCCGACTTAGTATTATTTAATCACTCAATTTGATAGAAAAATATCAAAATACGACAGCTGAAAGAGCAATACTGGAAAAGGTTTACAAAGGAGATGGAAAAAATCTATACGGATCTCAGAAAAAAGTATGGGGGATGCTTAGAGATAGAAAATTAGAAATTAGTGAAACAGTCAAAACACACAATATAGCCTCCGAGGTATGGGAGAAATATTTTAAAGAACTATACGGGAATACAGCAAATCAAATTGAAGAATATCAAACTTGGCATAACATCGAAACTGCAGAGGTAATAAGAATAAGCCAGGAAGAAGTATGAAATGCCGTAAAGCTCCTTAAAAATCGTAAACCACCAGGTCCTGATAATATAACCAATGAATTATTAAAATGCGGAGGGACAGAACCACACAACAAACTGGCAACACTAACACATGGGCTGAAAAGTCCCGGGCTTGACAAAGAAAACACGTTTTTTTTTGTTCAAAATTACCTTTATTCATCAACGTAATTTCCATCAAGAACAACGCGATCATTCCAGCGCCGCTCTAACATTTCAATACCACTTTTTTAAAACGATTTATCTTTTGCCTCAAAATATGCCTCAGTTTCAGCGATAACCTCTTCATTCGAGCGAAATTTCTTACCGGCGAGCATTTTTTTTAGGTCTGCGAACAGCCAGTAGTCGCTGGGAGCCAAATCTGGCGAATACGGTGGATGTGGGAGCAATTCGACGTTCAATTCATGTAGTTTTGCCATTGTTTTGATTGACTTGTGACACGGTGCGTTGTCTTGATGAAACAAAATTTTTTCTTCGCCATATGCGGACGTTGCTTTGCAATTTCGGCCTTCAGACGCTCCAGTAACGCTATATAATATTCACTGTTGATGGTATTTCCCTTCTCAAGATAGTCGATGAATATTACACCACGCACATCCCAAAATACCGAGGCCATAACCTTTCCAGCCGATTGTTGTGCTTTCGGGCGCTTTGGACGAGGTTCACCAGTTGCTGTCCACTCAGATGACGATCGTTTTAATTCCAGAGTGAAGTGATAGATCCATGTTTCATCCGTTGTCACATATCGATGCAAAAATTCCGGTTTGTTACGTTTAAACATGGCCAAACACTGCTCAGAAGCATCAACACGTTCTTGTTTTTGATCAACAGTGAGCAAACGCGGCTCCCGTTTTGAACAGAGCTTTCTCATAGTCAAATGCTCATGGAATATAAAGCCAACACGTTCTTTTGATATCTTTACGATGTCAGCTAACTCACGCAACTTCACTTTTCGATCATTCAAAACGATTTTGTGGTTTTTTTTGATGTTTTCTGGTGTTACCGCCTCATTTGGACGTCCACTGCGTTCTGCATCATCGGTGTCTCTACGACCACGTTTGAAGTCAGCAAACCAACGTTTTATTGTTGTTTCTGATGGAGCGGAGTCCCCATAACACTTTTCAAGCCATTGCTTCGCTTGAACGGTATTTTTTCCCATCGAAGCAGTGTAAAATTAAAACACGAAATTGTTTTTGATCCATTGTTTTGGAAATAACAAAAGTAGCGTCACTCTTAGCACAATAACTCACAAACTAATGAATAGAATATCATGAAATTTTAACAGCTGTCTTTTTAAGGTAAGTACTAACTGCAAAACAGGTGAATGCAATAAAACTAGCGCCATCTATGTGTTAGGCCCGGGACTTTTCAGCCCATGTGTTATATAATAAATCATTGTAAAATGGTACGCTATCAAATGATCCGAAAACAAACCTGACGATCCCTATTTCTAAAAAAGGGATTTAAACACGAACCAGAGAACTATAAAGGTATCACACTGCTTAATTTAAAATTATTCACAAAGATAACTAACAAAAAAGAACAACAAGGTTTTTGCAAAAATCGTTCCACAACTTATGCCATATTCATTCTTAGGCAAATAACTGAGAAAGCGACCGAATACAACTCACCGGCTTTCATGTGTTTTGTTAATCTACAGAAGGCATTCGATACAGTTAGACTACGTTATTGATATACTAAAAGAAAATTACCTGCCTATATCATTAATTAAAACGATATATGAACTAAACAGAAACATAACAACAAAAATTCAAAGTGGAAATCAGATTACGACAGAAATAAAATGATCAACGACTCATTAAATCCTATTTAATCTGATTATAAAAAATCATTACAAGCTTGAAAGATTTAAACGGCTACGAAATGGGAAACAAGCAGATAAAAGCAGTATGTTATGCAGACGATGCTGTCCTAATCGCAAGCTTAGAAGGCGACCTTCAAAAGAATATAACATGTGTATCCACGGAAAAAATCTATGGTGTATGTGTAAAGAACCACGCCAATGTATGTAAATTAGAAATTGTTGGTATCATGAGAACAAGTAATGTCTTTCAACTACTTAGGGGTTGAGGTAACCAGCCATCGAGATTTGTATAAAGAAGTAAGACAACAAGTAATGTAGGATGCGCGAGTATCAGGATATTTGAGAGATGTTACGTGGAGAAACAAAAATCTTAACATAGAGAGAGACTAAGACCTATTCTATGCTACGCTGCAGAAACCCGCGCTGACACAAAAAAGACCAAACAATTAATGCGCCTCGCAGAAATGGACACATTAAGAACAATAACCGGTATATACAGAGGGGACAGAGTACGAAGTCAATATGTAAGAGTCACTAAGAGAAGGAAATTGGACGGTTTAAGGGAGCCGATTCTTTGCAACGAAGTAGTACAGATCGGTCAGGAGGCTAAGTTCTTAGGTGTAACCTTGGACTCTAAACTGAACTGGAACTCACATTTACAAAAAATGACCGACAAATGTAAGAGGGTGTTAATGACAACCCGTAGAACAGTTGGGAAAACATGGGGACTCAAACCACATATGACGTACTGGCTGTACACTACAGTGGTAAGACCCATGATAACTTATGGCTGCCTGGTTTGGTGGCCTAAGATCACACAGAAGCATGCGATAACTAGTCTCTCGAAAATTCAGAGACTGGCATGTCTTTGTATAACAGGAGCTATTAAAAGCACTCCAACAGCTGCTATGGAAACCATGCTAAACCTACCTCCTCTGAGATTTATATCAAGGGAGAAGCCAGAATGGGGGCATACAGACTGAAAAATACAAGCAACTGGAGATCCACAGTGGATCTGGGCACACCAGAATAGAAGCGGTAGTAACAAACCCTATCTATGATATGGGTAGTGATACAACAATCTCCAGGATCTCCTATGACAAACCTTTCAAAGTTTTCTTGAATTGGGAAGAATGGAGGGATGGAGAGGGGAGAAAACCAAGAACACTAGTCTGGTACACAGATGGGTCCAAAACGGGCACTTCATCTGGCGTTGGTGTATATGAGGAAAACCAGGGATACAAAGTATGTGTATCACTTGGGCGATACACCACGGTATTTCAAACAGAAATATATGCTATACAAACCTGCGCGTGGGAGAGTCTGCGTCGGCGACCGCAGGGTGAGACGATGTGCATTCTCTCTGACAGTCAGGCAGCCTTAAAGGCACTAGCATCTTATCGCATAACCTCCAAACTAGTATGGGAGTGCCTGCAAACCCTAATGGCTCTGTCTAAACACAACAAGGTCACACTGGTGTGGGTGCCAGGGCACAGGGGCATAGCGGGCAATGAAATTGCAGACCAGCTAGCGAGGGAAGGTTCAAAAATGAATTATATAGGCCCTGAACCGGGTCTAGGTATTGCCAAGAGTGCAGTGCGTGGTGCAATTAATGAGTGGATTATAACACAACACCAATTAAATTGGAAACATGCAGCTGGACAAAAGCACAGCAAACGGATGATGGGAAGACCGTCGCAACATCTGACTGCTGACCTGCTTGAATTAAACAAGATACAGCTTAGAGCAGCAACATGTCTATTAACAGGACATGGCTGTTTGGGAGGCCACTTGCATAAGATGGGGATCTACAAAGATGAGCCCTTATGTAGACTTTGCAATGAGGAGGAGGAAACAGCCTCTCACATTATTTTCGAATGTGCAGCGTTAGCTCAACGCAGATTCGCTATGCGAAACACAATTGAACTACCAATGGAGAAAGATTTACTACATAGGCTGTTAAGCCTGATTGCGGGAACTAACCTGTTTAAGTAAAACAAAACCGAAGCAGGAATAATACAATAAGCTACTAAGCTTCAGTGTTAGGGATGTAAAGACCAGCCCTGCTCTGGTAGAAAATCAATCAATCAATCAATCAATCAATATGTAAGAGAATAATAAAATAACTAATATTGTACGGTTTGTAAAACAAAGAAAGAAGTTATGGAATGAACATGTTAAGAGAGCCAGCGATAACTGACTAATTAGAAAAGCGAGGAATACAAGACAAGAAGAAACTAGAGATGTAGGAAGACCGAGGAAGAGATGGATGGAAATCTTTCATTGATAGACCATAGAAAAAGTGTGAAGAAGAACTGACTTGAGTCTACAATAAAAGAAAAAGAATTTGATAGTAATATTTTTCGAAAGAATGTTCTTCCTTTTTCTATTTTTTGTAACAGAAATCCAGAAATCCGTTTATAATCTGATCTTCAAGTTTTGTCGATATGTAACAACCGTACGTGTGCATGTTTTATAAATATGATCATAAATTCATAAATCAAGATACTGTAGCATATCCCCCTAGAATAGAAACGGTAAAAAAATCGGTATCTAACATGTCATCAAAAATCAGCATAATGAGATGCGACGAGTGCCTTAATAACTGTACAAATATTGAATATTACTCTTAGTAATTTACGCTCTTTTAATAATTCATCACAAACAGTGAAGATCATATCTCCGGTATGTTAAAAATATCCATCTAAACGCTGCTCAAACAGTTAAAACTAATATAGTTTACATAAATATAACACATATGTATATGTGTTCGTATACGGGGATATTACGGATATGTTTACATAGATTTATTTGCGTAACATACACATCTGTATATATGTGGATACACATATATGTATCTCTAACCGATACTATTTTAAAATTCTTTTTTTAAGGAAAAATGTAATATGTATTGTATACGAATGCCTATACGGACATTTCTATACAAAAGGAAACAGTTTTCTTCGTTGGTTACAGTTAGGAGCAAAACTGGTGTGCTAACTCTTTCCGTTGTGTGAAAAAAAAATGGGAAATAAAAGAAAACAGGAGAGTCTCAAGAAGAAGAATATGGAAATAGGAATATTTGCTAAAATTTACCTACAATTCTATTAGAGGCTTGTAGAAAATATACAGAATTATTCATATACCATTTACTTACATCGTTTTAACTTGACGTTTATTTATTTTTGTAATTTTTTCTTCTCTTTACAGAGTAATAATCTTTGTTATGATTCGAATCTTTGATATATTAAATTACCCTTTGATCCCAGTTGAACACCCAGGGAAACGTTTACTTCTATCAAGGAGGTCCGCCTCAATTCAAGACAATTACTGTCTTAAATCAAAAGAAATATTTCCTTATCGTTTTTTTCTCCGCTTAAGAAAAGTATGTACTTGTAATGAAATAACTGTATTCCTTTGTTTAAGACAATTGTCAACTTAATTTAAGTAAATCTTGCAGAAAATTTGAAGAAAAGGATTCTTAGTATAATAAGTAAATGATCTTTGTAACACGGAACAATATTTTCTTAAGGATAGTAAAAAAGCGTTTGGGTGTTGTCCATAAATCAATAACTTCTTAAAATAAAGCATTTATTTACTTAGAATTCTTGAAATGCATATTATTTATATCCACAGTATTAATTGCACTTACCTTGTTTAAAACAGTACGACATATCCGTACATAATGCAGTAAGTTATTCTCATTGCTTGTGATATTATAAAGCTAAGGTAAGAATTTAATGTAGAAGTACACATGGAAAAAATAATAACCAAGATAATGCTGATATATAGCTCATGGTATTGATGGAATCACTCACGGCAAAAACAATGTGAGAAGAGGAAAGCACTAACGCTTTTTTCTCCTGCTCATATTGATGTTCGCGTCTCAGTTTATGACACTAATCTCTAAAAACAGCACTGAAATATTTCCTGGCGCCACCTGGTGCCAAGAGATGTAATCATGCGTCTTAAAAAGTAGAGACATAGATGATATAACCTCTAACATACGACGTTTCATAAACATTTACAAAAGATACTGGTTAATATATGAATATTTTCTTAACGTAAGACTATATAATGAAACATTTTTCTGTCTTGGACTTTTTTGATTTTCTAGCCCCAAGAAGATATTTATTTAAAACAAAATAAACAATTTGACTGAAGAAATTAGATTTTCTTGCAAGAAAATCTAATTTCCTAAGGTTCCTCAACATATACTGTTTACTAAGATCTCCATCAATGTTCATCCACACATATGTGCACATTAACACGGTTTCATTACTGGAAGATCAAATTTCACAAATTTGGTCAATATTACTCAATTAATTTCATCTGCAATTGATCGTCGTAGGCAAATTGGTCCCGCGTGAGTAGCTTCTGCAGATTATTTATAGATGACTCGATGCTGAGACCCATAAAACAATGCACCGAGGTTGAAGCTAGAAGACAACTAGACAGTCAAAACTGGCAACTATCTTTAGGAGATCTAACCTTTTTGCCATTCTATACGCACGGGTCCAGGATTCCAGTCACTTAAATTAGTTCCCTTGTGGTTTGAAAAGTGGGGAATATCTTTTTAGTCAAACGATGTCTAGAAACAAATTTAGAAAATCATGCGATATCTCAGATTCGATCTCAAGTCTACAAGGAAAGAAAAATTAGAACATGACAAGTTTGCTTTAGTTTCTGAAATATAGCAGAAATTTGCTTGCAATTGCAAAATTTATTTTGTACCCGGAGGAAACATAACAATAGACGAACAACTTTTCCCTACAAAAGCAAGATATCGATTTACGCAATTTTGTCCAAAAAACCCGGGATAAGTTTGGCATTAAATTTTGGTTTGCTGTTGACACTGAAGCTAAATATGTATTGAATTCCTTCCCATATTTAGGAAAAGATGATTCAACCACTTGGTGAATCCGTCGTTCTAAAATTATTAGAGCCTTACACCAAGAAAGGAAGAAATGTGATAACGGACAATTTTCTTACCAGTTTGGAACTTGCAAAGAAATTACCATAACTAAACACCACAATTGTTGGAACTGTGAACAAGTCGAGAAAAGAAATTCCCGAAGTTATCAAAAAAAACAAAGGTTCTTATGAAACTGTTTTATTCACAAGTAAAGAAAATGTTTGCACTTTGACAGTGTATCAAGCCAAAATAAACAAAAATGTTCTCCTTCTAAGTACCCAAAATTCAACAGTTTCGATTGATGCTGGTACAAAGAAAAAGCCAGAAACAGTTTTACACTATAATAGCACAAAATATGGCGTTGGCGTAGTAGATCAAATGGCCCGAAAATACAGCGTGAAGGCGCCCTCGAGAAGGTGACCAGTCCATGTTTTTTATAATATATTGGATCTGCAATCAATGCGTTCTCTATACACAAAGACATCACTGGCCAAAAAAACAAAACGTCGCGGCTTCATTCTGCAACTGGCAGAAAAACTCTCGCAACAATCCAATAACAACGAAGAAAACCCTCAGGGGGGAACATCGAATCAAAAAAGCGACAAGAACTTACAGGCTGGATCAAAAACAGATAAACAATCTCGTAAAAGATGTACATGCCAAGAAAAAGGGAAAGTGAAAATAAGACACGGTAGATATAAGAACTGCCCAAAAACATATGTGGAAAATGTGGATTTAAAGTAACTTAATGGAAAATTGTAACGATATTTAAAATACCGAAGCTAAGTTGGAATTATTTTTTTATTTTTTGTAATAAATATACACTTTTATGCAAACAAATTATGTTAATTTAAAAAAACCAGTTGAAATAAAATTGAGTTTTAATCACCCGGGTTTAAATTTTGGGCGGGGGGGGCGGTTCGAGATATGAGGAATTCTCGGCGGTTCTAAGGTTAATTTCATAAATTAGTTACTAAAATAAATTCGTTTATAAATAGAAATCTAAATATTGAGTTTCATAATTAAAAACCTTCAAGCATTCATCTCATCCTGTTTGATTCTACTAGTGACTCACACACATAAATAAATTTTGTCCACAACTGTATATAAATGTAATACCTAATATATTAATAACATAAAAATACCAGGAAATAACGAAGCGTGCTACGACAGACCGCATATTTCCTCTAATTAGCTTGATCAGTATAACGATAATGTAACCGGACAAGATACAAGTCGATAATGCATCTCCACTATTGCGCGGCATTATTATAAATTTAAAGTTATTTGAACTGGAGATAGTAAATATACGTACATGTGTACGTTAAATGTGTAGGTATACAAAATATAAGAAAATGCTTTTTCGAAGGTTTAGATATTTTTAATTATTAGATTTAGAGTTAAAAAGCGTATTTGAAACAGGATACTTTGGAATTGATGTACACCAGCTGGCTTCCAATCGAATATAAGTATTATAGTCTTAGGTGAAACCACTTCCAATTCTTGACACACTACACATACACTACAAATACAAATATTCTTTCTACTAGCACTTTAAGCTTGCACAAAATTCCATTTATTTTTATTTCATAGATAAGGCATTGTGGTTAAGCATTTAGTACCTTTCCCAAAAATTTAAGTCTTTTGAGCACATTTAAGTACCGCCATCCGTACATTCTACCAAAGCAACTCTGCATTCTCCTTGAAAAATGTTCTTGGTTTCGCTCTTGCTGGTTTATTTCCTTTAAATTACAAAATCGTGAAGAGAATAAAATCTCTACAGAAAGTGAAATACGCGCTTTTCAAAAAACTGTACAATTGACCAATTATGAATAAGCCAAACGGTTTTAACTTGAGTTGTAGCTTATGTAATGTTATTCCTTTCTATTAAGTGTTCCTTAGAATAACGACGGACGAATTTGAGTAAACCATGCAGAATATCAAGTTCGCCTTCTACTATCATTGCATAAATGCAAAACACTATTCGGATGAACATCTCAGATTACATGGCTGCCTTTTTAAGGACTTATACTCACCATCTAAGGGCTTTTCGATGAATTAAATGTACAAACTTTTCCAATATCCAAATTTTGCTTCATAGCTATAAATATTGCCTCAGACCTGGCATTTACTCAGTGCATTAAACGATAAAAATGTCAAATTCAATTAAGTTCTTCACAAACAAAATTCGTATTTGAATATTACATCTGTCTCGACAATGACCTCTCCATTTGACGTGAACCGTTTTTCGCCTCGCCATCTTTGTTAAGTTTGCAAAAAGAAAGAAGTCACAGGAGGCCAAATCTGGTGAACGTGGTGTATGGGGTACCAATTCGTATTGTAACTGGACTTGCTGTCGCAATTGCCGATGAGTGGTCCGGGGCATTATCATGATGGTAGAAAATTTTTTTCTTTTATGGGTGATGCCTTTTTCTTTTTAGTTCAGCGTCAAATCCAATAAATCAGGAACTTTATTGATCATGTGTTCCGTAGTCACCTCAATGAGACTACCTGACCGCTCCTCATTAAGGACGGATGTTCCGCCACGCTTAAATTCGTTAAATGAGTATCTGATGGTAGTCATCGAAGGTACGCGTTTTTCCATACGTTAAATTCAACAAAGGAAGTA
Source organism: Dynastes grantii (assembly GCA_029619325.2). Classification (NCBI taxonomy): domain Eukaryota; kingdom Metazoa; phylum Arthropoda; class Insecta; order Coleoptera; family Scarabaeidae; genus Dynastes; species Dynastes grantii. Next base: position 51,612,514 of record JAROYF020000005.1, read on the forward strand.
CATTCAACTAGTCGTTGAACAAAAAATTCATGAAAAGGAACATGAAACCTTTACAAGGCGCACGTAAACATTTTGGACAAATTCGGAGGTAATTGTGGCACTGGTGTAGAAAAAAACAGCGAAATTTGCCTTTTTCTCTCTGTAATCATTAGAGTTGCTGAATTTGCGCCAACAACCAGTGGCGGGCGCATAAAAGTTTACGCAAAATAAATGGTCATAAATAAAATATAATACGTGCTCAAACACTTACCGTCTTAAGAGTCTTCCGTGAAATCACAAAGTGAATAATGTCTGTTAAATATCTGCAACATTAGATATGTTTCCACAGTTGTTTCGGCAAACCGAGTGCGGCGTGAGGAAAAAGTGTGTTTGTATGCAGAAAACGAACGTTCTACATCTAGTGACGTTATATTTGCGTAATTAAAATAATCCTTGGAACAACTTAACGGTTCTGTTGACGCACCTTCACAAATTTGTCTTAATGTGCCAAAATCAGAATCTTTCTCTAAAACACTTTCAAACCTTTCTAGAACGCAAACACTTTTTGCGTCTTCTACCGCGCATAGCTGTGCGTGAACATGTTGCACTATTTGCAGAGATTCCACTAACGACACCGAAGGATTTTGTAATTTTTCTTTTGCCTCCATTAGTCCGAAGTAATTGTTCTGAATATTTTTTAAATCCATTTTAACCTGACTATCTTGAAATTTCGACTGGCTTTCCTTGATAGCCGCAGCTTCCTTTGGATCGAATTGTAAAACCACTTTCTTAATATTCTCAAAATATTTATGATAAAACGCGGCCTGTAACCATGTTCCCCAACGTGTAAGAATAGGTTCTGGTGGCTCAGGCATACGAGAGCACAGTCTGTGAAATTTGCGAATACGTTTTGGGGATTTGACAAACACTGCTTTTTCATGCGCTGTTAAAGCGTCTACCCCAAGATAACATTTTCTAATACTATCTGCCACATGACTGAAAGCATGAATTTTACACGTAATATGTAACAAGTTAGCACAATGTTTTTTAAGAGATCGGCTTACAGAAAGCATGCTTGCGGCACCATCACTCATAAACATCAATAGTTGGTTTGTTGAGAGTTCAAACTTTTCCAATGTATTTAACACTAACTTTGAAATTACTTCGGCAGTACATTGTTGTACTCGTCTGGAAGCTAATAGAATTGAAGGTGACGATTGATGTGGTTCCATTGTACGTACCATTAACCACAGAATGTGCTTTACAATCTGTTGTTTCGTCCACACATAACCACAGTTTTTTATCTTTCAACTCCGATTTAATTCTTTCTTCAACATGTTCACGAGCAGATGGCACAATTCTTTCTAACGATGTCCGACTTGGTAATTTGCAGTCCGAATATTTATTCCAAAAGAAGACATACGCTTCCCCGTCTAGTAAATTAAACGGTAGATTACATGCAATAAAGGTAACACATAAATTGAATTTAAATTTGTCATAGTATCGTGTGCAATTTTTTTTTGAAGAATGCTGTTCCCTTTTGGACCAACACGTTAAAGGGATATTACAAACTACACATTGGATTTTAACGCCATCGTAATTTAGGTCAGGCATTTCTGCTATAAATTCTGTAACTTTGTCCAACATTGGTCGTTTTCGCGACGTAGGAAACATTTTTAAATCAAACGTAGAACTACGAAATAGTATTTACGGCAGCGTATATGTATACACAACAGATCTCAGACTCGCAGTTATACTGAGGGTTGTATCGAACTTCCGCCACTGCCCGCTGGCACTAGCGAGCAACTCTAGCAATCATTACACAGAACTACAATGAAATTTCATACTCAATGAGTTGGACCTGGTAGGTTATGTACGCTGTCATGTGTCATGTGAAGACTTGATACCTCAATAACACTTGCATGTGTTAGATCTCCGTAGTGATTATGTGCGAAGTTATGGAGTACACTTGCCTCACAGTCGTGGTTACTTCAACTTGCATAAATAGGCGCAGTAAGATTTTTCACAAAGCATGACAATGTTGTATATTCTTCTGCAATTTGTGACATATGGCCTTATAGATGCTGGGAACAACTTTTTATATAATTTTACTTCAGGAAATACAAAAGAAAATGTTCAAAATATACTCTTTTACGCAATTTAAAACAATAAGCATAAATGGACATCCATTTCCTGGATGGGAAACAATAAAAATATACAATTAAAAATTATTTAAACATAAAAGAAACAATAAAACAAAAAAAACAAGTGGTAATTATAAAACAAGATACTTATAATTTATTAGAAATAACCTCTAAGGACCTAGCTGCATGTCATAAGCGTATTATAGCCCTGTTATTGCAAGCAGTTGCTACGAAGAATTCATTTTCCATCAATTATGGAACTATAAACTCTGTTTAAGGCGAAGCTATTCTGTTGTGGAAAAATCCGAGTTACAGTTAGAGGAGCTATACCGATCATTAGCCGATTTTACGCGGTAGGTACGACATTCTTTACCTCTTAAATTACGCGCATTAACCAGCAACGCTATAACAAAGTTACTAGTTATTGTTAGTGTCTAACGCAGCGAATTTATTAGCCTATCATCAACGCCGAAACACCCTATCCTAGCAATGCTATGTATGTAACGCCGCATATTTTGATTACCGATTGTTACGCAAAATTCTAATGTCTGCAGCTTCTTTTCTTCTCTAAAGTTATATGTATACGCGATCGGCCGTCAGTGGTGTTTAACGTTTCCCGCTAAATGTCAGAGGTCGATAGTAAATTTCGGCGTTATATAATGCGAGTTATTGTTAGTTAATTTATATATTGATGCACTCGAGAGAAGGAAGTGACTCTTCTCTCTATGGCTGTACGTATCTTTTTAAAACTGTAATTATTGAGAATTTATTACTTTTATTCAACGACAGCTGTATATGAATGCAAACTGTGTTGGATAAGATGTTGGGTATAGTTACGTATGTGGTTTAGAATGCCATACGTTGTTATTATTGCTACATCTTTGTGATCTCAATATTTCATTATCTTTTTTTTCAATTACATTACATTTTATAATTTAACAGTAAGTTTTGGTGCAGCAAAACTGTACTTCAATTTGCACATCATTTGAACATATTCTTTATTCACATTTTTATTCAGAACTTCGGAATTTAATATCAAAGAATTAACATGAATTTATGCGCCAGCGGTCTACATTGACAAACCATACCTGCTTTACACAATTTGTGTATGAAGCTTTGAATAGAAGGGGCCTGGTACATGGATATACCTAAACTTCCAAAAGGCGTTTGACCAAATTGATCATTGTGTTCTCCTTCAAAAGATAGAGTCATTTGGATTTTCTGCTTCTGCGGTCCTCTAGAGTAACCAAAACTTGCGGACTCGCATAGGCGTCGGTATTACGGATTAATATAAGAATACGAAAAATTCATAAATAAACTTACTTGCTAATTATTCAACAAATTAGAGGCATCAGGATGTGAACTACTGTAAACTTGCATCATTGCATATGTTTCCCCAGTTACTTCTTTAAACCTTGTGCGTCGACAAGGAAAAATATTCTTATACATAGAAAACGATCTCTCCACATCTAAGGAAGTTACATTTGCATGTAGAAACTGTTTTTCAAAAACATCAAAATTCCCATTCTTACACTTATTATAAACGGCCTCTAAAGTATTAAAATCGGGATTTTTCCTTAAAACATCTGCAACTTTTGACTAGCCACAATCCTGGCGTATCATTTAATTTTGTAATTTATTTTTTCTTCTCCACTATGTCTAATGATTCCTGCAATGACAATTCAGTACATTGTAGTTTTCTGATGGCATCTAGTAATACTGTATAATTGGTACATATTGTTGTTAAATCTTCTAAAAGTTGAGAATTTGAAATTCTCTTTGACTTTCTCTAATTGCTTTGGAGTCATTCCGATTAAATCGCATTATAACTGATTGAATTTGTTGAAAATGGATCAAATAGTAAGAAGCTGCTGTTAGCGAAGTACCCCATCGCGTTAAAATTAGTTCAGGAGGTTCTGGAATACCTGGATAAAATTTACGAAATTCTTTTAAACGTTTAGGAGATTTACGAAACACTGCTTTAGTCTTCCAATCATCCGATCAACGTTTCCGTAATGTTGTCGAACAACTTCACCAACTAAATGCAAAGCATGCAGCACGCAGGTTATATGTTTAAGTTAGGAAATATACGTTTAAGGATCGCCCAATACTAACATCGTTGCTGCACTATCTGTCACAACCATCACAACTTGATCTTGGCAATTTTAAATTTTCCAAAGCGTTCATTATCACTTTTTGAATATTTCCGCGGTACATTGTTGAACACGTTTGCAAGCTAACAAATATCGAGATGCTGGTTCTCGCTAGATAAAACGCGAGCTATTACATTCACATACTGTTTTTTTATCGGTCGTCTATCCACGGTAATCCATATTTTTTGGAACACAAATCACGTTTACATTTTCTAGCATCTCTTTCATTCGCGGCAAATGATTCTGTAATTGTGTTTGTGAGGTAATGGTACTTTGGAACGTATTGTCCCAAGACGTTTTAAAAGCTCTTTTCTCACCAACGACAACGGAAGATTACAAGAGGTAAACATAATTAATAAATGTATGAGGAATAGTGTATAAGGTATTTCGAGTTCTTGCATTTCTCATATGCTTAATACCATTGACATGCCTCTGGCAATCAGTTCTGCCAATGACAGCCGAACATTGTATATTAAGCAAAAAACTGCACTACCGTCATATTTTAAATGGGGAAAAAGTGACACATACTTATGTACATTAGTAGCAAATCTATTACGAGGCATTGTTTTCTTAGGTATGTAAATATTAGTTCTATATGAAACGATACACTAATTATGTACTTGGTATAATACTACAACACACAAAAACACCAGCTATATTTTCAAAAGCGACACGAAAGGTACATAACCTTGACCGTTCGACTAATCTCTGCAACAGCTCAACCGGTACTAAAACGAAATCTCTCTCTAGCGCGGTTTAACATGATTTATATTCAAGGTCGATACTTTCATGCCTGCTTCTCTACCGGTTTAGTTTATTTATGAATTTTTCGTATTCTTATATTAACCCGTAATACCGACGCCTATGCGCGTCCGCAAGTTTAGGTTACTCTATTAATGCCATAGCGAACTCTGTTAACTGTGGAATTCTTATGTACGCTGACGATGTTAAACTTTTCTCCAACATTCATACTACCATGGATTGTGTTTTGCTTCAGAGGGATATTGATCGAATATTCTTGTGATCCAGAATGAATAAATTGCCGCTGAATATATCTAAATGTACTACCGTAACTTTCACAAAACGCCTACAACCTACCTCCTATCAATACAATGTTGATGGTGATATACTAGAAGCGACTACATCAATTAATGATATGGGTGTTCTTTGCAATTCAGCTTTATCTTTTTCTGATCACATTACGAAATTAGCAGCGAAATCATATAAAATGTACGGCTTTATCTATCGCAATTGCAGAGATTTTCACAGCTTAAACGTTCTATCCACATTATTTTTCTCATTTAACAGAGCGCGAGTATCTGGGAGTAACAATAACAAATACCAATCAGAAAGGAAAAGAAATAAATATAAAGCTAGCAAAAGGCAGTAGTGTGGTAGAAACCTTCAGAACAGTGTTGAAATCAAAGACCATATCTAGAAAAGTAAAGTTTAGAATATACGAGACAATAGTTAGGCCAGCAGCACTATACGGAAATAGAAACAAAAGTGGAAATACGGGAAAGGAGAATTTTGAGGAAGATATTGGGAGGAGTGAAAGTCGCAGTGGAGCAGGGTGGAGAAGACAAACAAGTCAAGAAATAATGAACTCGTATGGAAAACCAAAGATATCGCAAGTGATCAAAGCCCAGAGATTAAGATACTTAGGACATGTGTTACGAATGCCAGAGAAGAGAAATGCAAGTCGAGTTCTAAGAGCTGGAGAAGGTGGAAAAAAAAGAGTGGGAAGATCGAGAAGAAAATGGATGACAGCAGTGAGGGAAGACCTGGCACACTTGTTTGTTAGGGACTGGAAAGTGTTAGCACGTAATAGGAAAAAATGGAAGAAGGTAGTGCAGAAATGTGAAGCCATAGGCCTATAAGGGCCTATATGTATGTATAATTTATTTAAACAAAGGAATAAAACAGACGAATAACATATAACTAACAACACTGAAGTATCGGCACACTCCGCACCACACAAGTTATTAATGAATTCGGTTATACGGTTGAGAAAGAGTACCCATGAATTCTTGAAGCGGCTGAATTAATTATAAATTGGATTTTCTTCCCAGGCCTTTATCACTAAATTCTTCCTACTTTTGGTGATTGTCAGACAGTTTTGAGCCGCCATTCATATAGTGTTTTTGAAATAATTTGAATAACTAAAAAAAAACTTGTCTTTGGTCATTTCAGACCATTTCCAGAAATTGCTGACACCATAATAATTTCCATAAACAACTAAGGTAATTAACAAATAAGGAGAATCTCAAGAAACACTGAGAACAATTTAAAACCCACTTAAAAGCCTGCAAACTATCATTAGATCTTTACAAACTTTTACGATTTTAATCCAAATTCAAGAAACCTTTTTCTGCATATAAAATAATTCTTGATAATCACATTTCAGCACCTAAACGTATATTTCACAACACCTTCGCAAATCAACGTTTTAATTTCGAAAACTATGCGTTACCTCGACAACTAGACGGCGCGTGATCTTCCTTCTTACAAAGCAACCTTAAGAAACACGTACAAAATGCAAGTCTCGTAGCAACGTTCCTATTTATAACAATCAGGCCTTCGCCATTCATGCATTCCAATAAGGCTTAATTAAGTTTTAATCAATTTTCTAATGCAATTAACATTCTTACACAAAATGGGGTAATTCGTTCGCGTCAAATCCGTATCTAGATGTGTATGTGCATTCACCTTCTTTGTTTTTCCAGCTTTCACTGTATTCACCGACGAACTAAGGAGACATTTCCCCAATAAAAATTCCGGGTGAATAGTTTAGCGTCGCGTTCGGAATCTGCAATTTGAATTGATTCATCTTCCGTTTTCCTGTAATACTTAGGTCAGCGATTACCAACTTGTAGCCTTATATCTATATCTATTACATATCTATTATCCATGTAACCATATTTGTTTTCACAACAGTTTTATGTGGTATTTTGTTTTGATTATGTATTTATGGAAACGCTGAAAAAAACAGAAAACTAGGAAATATGGTTCTGAAAGGTGATTCAAAGAAATGTTTTGGCAATATTTTCAGAAAGGAAGACGTCACAAGAAGAAGGAATGTACCAAAATAACCAGAACGCAGTTCACAAATTCTGTCAAAATTGATTCTTCAACTATTTCAGTAATAGTACAGCTTTCGAATTATTCAATTTGTAACATTCTCGTAACGTACGAACCAAGATCTCTTATTTGTACGCGTATTTTCATATATTTTGGGAAAGTTTATGTATCTGGTAAGTGAAAACTTAGGAAATCCTCTTAGATTTAACGGAAAAATCAGATGTTCCTGCTTTAAAATGAAAATTTCCCAAGTATACAGGGTGTTTTAAAACATCGTTTGCGGATTTTAAGGGCAAGGAATATGGTGGAAAATAAGGTAAAAAGTCTTAATAAATATATATCCGCAAATCAATCTCTTACGAAATAACAACGACTATTCCCATTGTTGATATATGAAATAGTCAATGATAAGGCATCCCAGTAAACGTGTGCTTATCGGCTTTTTTGACAGTTTCATTTGAAGGTTTGTGCAATTTGTACCAATTACCATGTTTGTGTATTCAAATGCTGAAATGAGTGGTATGCCAATGGGAATGCTGTAAAAGCACATCGCCCCTATCCTGAAAAGTTTCTCGATCGTCAACTGCTTTCGCATGTAATGTTTCAATCAGTTTTCAACGATTAAGAGAAACTGGTTCGAGAATAGGTCTTATGATCAAAGATGAAAGTCAATTAGGATCAAGGCGTGACTTAGCAATCGCATATGCATTCTATCGTTATCTAAGACGAGGATAGAATGATGTACGTGACCTGGCAATGCTTAGACGATGCTGCATTTCTGCCCCTACTAATGCTAACGTATTGCTGTGGCGCTCACAGTCACGCCTCGATCCTAACTGACTCTCGTCTTTGTTTATGATACCAAACGGCAGCATGTACACCGGAATTAGAAGAACAAATTTTGAATATTGTTGATGAGAATCCAGAAACAAGTGTTACAATTAGAAATGTAAGCGATATAACGGGGACACATCGTCCCTGTGTAACAACGCATTTCGGAAGTTTTAGCAATATTTCAGTACCAGGCTAAAGTTTATAAACAATCCTCTCACAATTACTTCAAAAGCTTTGAAATAAATGAGAAATTCAACTTAACTTTAGAAGGTTTTAACTTTATTACTTCAGTTGATTGAAAATCCTTAAAAGATCGATATTTTTCAATGAGCAAGATTTGATCTTAAGGTAAACATTTTTTTAAAAAATAGTTATTTTGATTCCTTTCAAATTATTATATACTCATTCAACATCATAACAGAAAAAAATACAGAATTCCAAACAAAACAGATCTTAATCTAAACAGACTTCATAAAGCAGATCAACAGACAGCAGCCAGTCTTCTCTAAATTGAGACCACATACTTGTCCCTTTCATGAAACAAATTGTTCAGTACATATAGAGATACCTATCTTCAACGTGATAACGACCATAGCGACTATACCATAACACACATCTCTTTGACAGCGGAGACGAAATTAATTGACTACAAGCTAGATGGCCGTAATCGCTTTGGATGATTAATTCGAGCACCACATTTAGACGAAGTCGAAGCGACGAAAACATTCGTACGCTTTTTTCTCGCTTTAGAACTTTGAGAGATACTAACAGCGACGTTCAACGTGATTCTCTACGATATCGATGCTTTTATACACTCGAAACATGGTTGGATTTCTCAGATCTCAAAGGAAAAATACAATAAAAGCCTTGTCTTGAGAAGTTAGTCACCATCCAGACTTATCTAACACTATCCATCTTGTCCACCGTACACGTCATGGTCAAGCAAAGTTAAATTAAGAATAACACGTATATTTAAACAAGATTTTCTTATTCCAACGGTTTTTAAGCATACTTTTCTACTTAAAAAAAACATATTTTATCTTCGAATCTAAGAAAGATCGCCCTGTATACGAGAACGACCAATATGTTGCATAATTTACACTCAGTGAGGTCCATTTCAGGGGCATTTTACGTTGAACGTTGTACCTACCTTATGTATGTACGCATGGTTTTACGACCGTCCGTGGGTTGTGAAAAATTATCGTGGACATGTTGATTTGTAAATATTAGTACAGCGTCTTCTTAATTGCTTGAATTGTCTATAGGTGTAATAATATTGCTTCGCGAACAGATTTCTAACCTTAAGGTCGTAAATGCACTTTAAATGTGTGCACGTAGATGTGAGGATGACATAGGATGACACAGGATCAGGTTTATCTGTAACAGACAGAAGATTCAAGTTCGCGAAAGATTTTGAGAAATGATAGCTGTTTACTAAAATCGGGGGAACTAGAATTTGTACATACACGAGATAGGCGCCATAAATTCTCGACCTGACAGACTTAATAGGTTCTAGCGTTGTCAAGCTCCGTTATGTCATTGTTGCATATGCGCGAGGCCTACGCTATACACATTACGGCTCGAAGAGTAGTAGTTTTTAGTAGCCAGCCAGGCAGCGTGACTAGTGCATGAAATTGTCTCAGGTAACAAAAATTGAGTATCACGGGGTCATTACATTTTTAACAAAAGGGCATACACCTAATAATAATAATAATAATAATTTATTTATCTAAGAGACCATAACAGGCATAAGATAAGTCGAAGAGAAACAAGAAAGTAATAATAAAGACTACAGCAAAAGCAAACAAAGAAATATTACTCATGTGCAAATACCAACATATTCAATAAAAGATTAGATTGAAAAAAAGAATAATAGTAATTTAAGACAACATCTAAATTAGTCACAGCTTTTAACTTATATAATACGTAGCACGTGGACGAAAGATGTTTGCACATATTTCTAACATGTGTTTCCCATTTTAAACTATTTTCCAAGTATACTCCTAAAGATTTTGTATTTTGTACCTGCTTGACAGAACATGAGTTAATTCATATAAGGCTACAGTTTTCTCTTTGTTGATATAAAGCTTATTGTTATGAAACCAGTTAGCGAAAGCATCTAGTAAGATCTGCGTTCTTAGAACCAAATTGTGTATACTCTTATCAGAGACCAAGAAACTAGTGTCATCCGCATACATACACACTGTGACTAAAAAATCATTGACATAAATAAAAAAAGTAAGTGCCCAAATGCTAATTCCTGTGGCACATCTCTGTTGATTGCTTTCTGATTTTTGCCTTTGAACTTCCACAATCTATCCTTCAAGAAAGAACTAGGCCAATCGAGTTCTCTTCCACGTATTCCGTAATTGTGTGCTTTCTGCAACAGTATCTGATGGTCAACTAAATCAAATGTCTTACTTAAGTTCTTGAAAACACCAATACACTTATTCCCATTGTTCAATTCGTTGCAAAGTGAGTTTATAAATTCAAGCATTGTGGTTCCCGTTGATTTATTCTTTATAAAACCATATTGATCCACACTCAAGATTTTAGAATAATTTAGAAATAATGTTAATCTTTCACATATTATTTTTTCCATTATTTTTGATGAATACTGATAATAATGAAACGGGTCTGTAATTTTTTAAATCGCTCGCATCGCCTTTCTTATGCGATGGAACCACTTTTGCAATTTTCAAACAATTGGGAAAGACACCATCGAGAAATGATCTATTTCTCAGTGCCGTTAGAGGTTGGATCAGGAATTGAATATTTTGTTATTTGCAATTAAATCAATATCGGAAAAGTTGGATGATTTCAATTGTGACACAGCATAAAGAACCTTCGTTTCGGAAACGTTATCTAAGTACATAGTAGGATTGTTGAATTCTATGTTGTAGTTAGAAATATTGCTTTGATTCGCTGATGCATACTTGTTGACACTATTTACAAAAAAAATATTGAATACTTGCGCCATCTCTACTGATTGTTTAATACTAACATTATCTACCCTGATTTCCTTTATCTGTGTGTGTGTTTGTTTGCTATCTGTGTTATTTGTTATGTTTCAAACTTCATTTATTTTATTAGTTGCTGTTTTGTATAAATTACCATTGTAAAGTCGCTTAAAACCTTTCTATAAACAGATTTATCACATTAAACAATGTTTAGACGGCGTTTCTGGAAATTTATCTCCTTAATATCCTACTGTAAAAAAGTGGACAAAATGTTTCCGTTTTGGGCGAGAATCGCTTGAAGATGATGAGCGTCCCGATCGGCCAATTGAACTAATAACAATAACGCCTCAAAGCAGTTCAATTATTGAAGAAATGGCATTAGCAGATCGCCGTTTGAAAGTGAAGGAATTAACAGTGAACATTTCTGAAAGTATCGCAGAATTCTCCATAACCATTTGGGTATGAAGAAGATTAGTGCAAAATGAATACCGCGTCTTCTTTCTGCTCTCCAACGTGAACGTCAGGCCGAATGTGCGCGCTCGTTTTTAAACATGTGTGAAGACGACCAGAAATCGATTTTGAAGTCCATTGTCACAGGAGATGAAACAATGGTTCTGTACTATGACCTTTATTCAAAAAGGAATTGTTTTAAAGATGGTAGCGCGTTGTAAGCAGCTGTAATACAACATTTTGAGGGAAAAACTTTAGATTATTTTGCCAAATTTATTTTTTCTATATCAGACCGAGAATTCATGGCGTCTACCTCGTAAGTTTATATTTATTGAAAATACTCACCAATACATATTAAAAATATTAAATTGTTGCAATATGGAATATTTCTGCCAGCAGCTAATAAAAACTGCAATGCAGAGACTCATAGATGTGCTGAAAATGTAGTAAATGTTGAGTCTGCAAATATCTCAGGAAAATTGTATAGTTTATGAATCATCCCCTATAGTGTTCTCTTTTAAGATGGTTCGATGGGTAAGAGGATTCTCGCTATCCAAAAATATTTGTATTAAGCCCATTTTACGCTATTATGAATTACTACAATTGATAAAAAAAATGTGATAATGTAAAGCATTTATCGTGGCAAAGATGTTAGCAGAAAAATGAACATTTATCGTGGCAAAGAGCCAGCAGAACCTATTCTTACACGTTGGGGAGCATGGTTACATGCCGTGTTTTATTATCATAAATATTTTGAGAATATTAAGAAGGTGTTTTTACAATTCGATCCAAAGGAAGCTGCGGCTATCGAGGAAAGCCAGTCGAAATTTCAAGATAATCAGGTTAAAACGGATTTAAAAACTATAACAATTACTTCGGACTAACGGAGGCAATAGAAAAATTACAGAATCCTTCGGTGTCGTTAGTGGAATCTCTGCAAATAGCGCAACATGTTCACGCACAGCTATGCGCGGTAGAAGACGCAAAAATGTTTGTGTTCTAGAAAGGTTTAAAAGTGTTTTAGAGAAAGGTTCTGATTTTGGCACATTAAGACAAATTTGTGAAGGTGCGTCAACAGAACCGTTAAGTTGTTCCAAAGATTATTTTAATTACGCGATGTCGAACGTTCGTTCTCTGCATATAAACACACCCTCACGCCGCACACCGTTTGCCGAAACAACTGTAGAAACATATCTAATGTTGCAGATATTTAACAGACATTATTCACTTTGTGATTTCACGGAAGACTCTTACGACGATAAGTGTTTGAGCACGTATTATATTTTATTTCTGACCATTTATTTTGTGTAAACTTTTATGCGCCCGCCACTGGCTGTTGGCGCAAATTGAGCAACTCAAGTGATGAATGTGATGCTATCGATTAAGAACGTTTTGGTAGATCTGCCCCCACGGAAACCATACTGGTACAGTCTACATTTAAAGGCTGTTTCTAATAATTTAGATAAAACAGGAATTAGAAATATTATTTTTAGTCAAATTAACTTAATACTATTTGACAACCGTGCTTTGTTAATCTTTATGTTAAAACAATAAACAAAATTCTAACGGTAATATCAAGAATATATAACGAAAGAATAAGACCATACTACTGGCCATCTTCACAATAAATCGTCTCTGGGTGTTAGTATTAAGCGGTATGCGTCGCGAAAATTGTAAAACGCCTTCATCGAACATGGAATAATTAGCAAACCGATTACGTAAAGCGTCGAAAACGTTCTCCCCACACCAATACATACAATAAACAAACACATTGTATAACGTGAACGTTAGTGCACTCTTCTCCATCTAATATCCCATATATCGATCCATACATGGTGAATATAGAAACAATCGACATTTCGTGGAGAATGCTACAGCGGCTACGCGTTGCAGCGCCGCGCTATTTGCGAAAGATTGGCCTCTTCTAGGTTTATCACGCCCGACGCCGCAGGACGCTGCGTCCGATTGGTCGGACGTCGATATCACGTGCGTAATAAACACAGGCGTCAGGAAAAGTGCGAATATTAGCCAGCGCAACTGGAGGAGACGATTCGGCCGGCAAAGCGCAACGCGAACGTTACTCGCTACTGCGCAATCACGGATATATTCCGACAAATAACGTAGTTGCATGCATATACATATGGATAAATATACTTATGTACCTACAACTGCTTCACGCTGAAGGTGAATGTACATAATGTAATCTTGTTCACGTGTTAACGATATGACTGAGTGCTTTAAAAATTGAAAAATGGTAGCATGAAAAGCCGAGATTAAAAATAAACGCTGTGATTATAAGAAACGGTGTTTCTAAAAGTAAACTATGGCAAGGAGGAACATGAATAGGCGTCTAAAATGGCAGATAATTGAAAGGTCCTAAAGACTGATAATGCGTTACAGTTTTCTTTTGCGTGAGAAGTCATTACTACATACAGTGTGTTTCACTTTACATGAAGACCCCAAATTGTTTCTTTTATTATTATTTGCTTTAATTTCAAATTTTCTCCAATCAAAGTGCCTTCAAATACAAGTTTATTTCCAATCTCAAACTTGAAAAAAATTATAACACTGGCCTATCTCGTTCTAAGAATGCGATTTTTCAGAGACTCATTGTTTAGAAGAATGCCCAAATATCAAGTTTTGTCAAAAAATTTCAATTTTTAAGGTTTTTGGAAATAAACTTACATGCACAGAAATCAGCCCACTACACGCTTTTGACTTTAACTGTATTTCTTTTAGAAATTATACCTCAAATCAGAACAAAACTTATATAGTTTGAAAGGAGATTTAATATGCTTTGGCATGTGTATAAATTTATTGAAATGTCTTTAATGCTAAGATAAAAATTATGAAATTTAATTAATGAAACAAATTATCATTTTACTGCTACAAGTAACATGATTTCTCGAGAATCAACTAAGATGATGGCAATAAGAACATAAACTTATTAATAAAACTGGCCACGAGCGGTACCGCGCAGTAGCGTAGAGTCGACCAGGCCTCGCGTTCCACTAGAGTTATTCTGCTAATAGAGATGTTTGCTGCCGCAAATAATTTCGCTCATCTTTTAAATAAAAATTAAATAACACGTGCTCAAACACTTACCATTTTAAGAGTCCTCCGTGAAATCACAAAGTGAATAATGTCTGTTAAATATCTGCAACATTAGATATGTTTCAACTGTTGTTTCGGCAAAACTAGTACGGCATGAGGAAAAAATGCGTTTAGATGCAGAGAACGAACGTTCTACATCTAGTGACGTAATATTTGCGTAAGTAAAATAATCTTTCAAATAACTTAACGATTCTGTTGACGCACCTTCGCAAATGTGTCTTAATGTGCCAAAATTCGAATTTTTCTCAAAAACACTTTCAAATTTTTCTAGAACAGAAACATTTTTTGCGTCTTCAATCGCGCATAGCTGTGCGTGAACATGTTGCACTATTTGTAGAGATTCTTCTAACGGCACCGCAGGATTTTGTAATTTTTCTATTGCATCTGCTAGCCCGAAGTAATTGTCGTGAATGATTTTTAAATCCATTTTAACCTGACTATCTTGAAATTTCGACTGGCTTTTCTGGATAGCGGCAGCTTCCTTTGTGTCGAATTGTAAAACCACGTTCTTAATATTGTCAAAATATTTATGATAATAAAACGCGGCCTGCAACCATGTTCCCCAACGAGTTAGAATAGGTTCTGGTGGCTCTGGTATACGGGGGCACAGTCTGTGAAATTCGCGAATACGTTTCGGTGATTTGACAAATACTGCTTTGGTATGCGCTATTAAAGCGTCTACCTCAGGATAACATTTTCTGATACTATCCGCCACAAGATTGAGAGCATGAATTTTACACGTAATGTGTAACAAATTAGCGGAATGCTTTTTAAGAGACCGGCTTACAGAAAGCATGTTTGCAGCACCATCACTCACTAACGTCAAGAGTTGGTTTGTTGAAAGTTCAAACTTGTCCAATGTATTTAACACTAACTTTGAAATTACTTCGGCAGTACACTGTTGTATTCGTTTGGAGACTAATAGAATTGAAGGTGCCGATTGATGAGGTTCCAATTTGCGTGCCATTACATTAAGAATAGAATGTTTCTTCCGATCTGTTGTTTCGTCGACACAACCACAATTGTTGATCTTTCAACTTCGATTTTATTTTTTGTTCAATATGTTCGCGCGCAGATGGCACAATTCTTCGTAACGATGTTCGACTTGGTAATTTGCACTCCGAATAGTTATTCCAAAAGCAGATAAATGGTTCCTTGTCTAGTAAATTAAACGGTATATTACATGCAATAAACGTAACGCATAAATTAAATATAAATTTTTCATTGTCTCGTGCGCAATTTCTTTTTGAGACATGCTTTTCACTATTTACGTGTCGTAGACAATGTTGTCGGGACCAACACATTAACGGAATTTTACAGATTACACATTTAATTTTAGCACCTTCATATTTGTCGGAATTTCGCAAAAAATTTTGAAGTTTGTCCGACCGCGGTCGTTTTGCTGACGAAATCATTTTTTCTGGACAAAAAACAATGGCGCAAATGCCCGGGCAGGAAAATGTCCGTACTGCCCCGTAGACAAAGTAATTACCGTTCCTCTCGGTCCGAACTGATTCTACGCCGATGCGCGGTACCGCTCGTGGCCAGCGTTACTTATTAATAACGGGTATGACCCCCTCTTGTTCTAATAAGCGAATCAAGTTAGATATTGTTTCTTGTGGAATGTTAAACCACTCTTTTTCTATCGCAATAATGAGGTATGGGATCGACGTTGGAGCACGAATCCTAGCTCGGATTCTTCGTTTCAACTCAAACCATAAATGTTCAATCGGGTTTAGGTCGGGACTGGAGGGGCCACCCAACCGAAAATCGACTTTTTAAGTAATTTTGGAAAATTTAGCAGTGTTGGGGAACATGGTTCGGCTGGTTTTACTACAACAAATATTTTGATCAAGTAAAGAAGGTAGTTTTAAAATCCAATCCAATAGAAGCTACAGCAATTAAGAAAAGCCAGGAAATATTTCAAGATAGTCAGATTAAAGGAGATTACAAGGTGTTTCGATGTCGCTAGTGGATTCTGTTCAAATTGTGAATGATGTTCACGCACAGTTATGGCTGGGGCGAAAAAAATTGGTAATACGAAAATTTGAAAGTATTTTAGAGAAAGACTCCGATTTTCTTATATTAAGACAAGTTTGTATGCGGTGAAGATGCATTAAGTTGTTTCAAAGATTTTTTTAAATATGCAAATATAACATCGAGATGTCGAACGGTTTTTGGGCTTAAAAACATTTATTCCGCACGTCGTACTATTTTGACTGAAACAGTTGGAAACTTTCTAATGATTCAAATATTTAACAGATGTTACCGAGTTTGTGGTTTCACGGAAGACTTTAAAACGGTGTTTTCAGCACGTTTTATAATTTATTTTTTACCTTCTATTTTATGTAAATTTGTATGCGTCGCCATTGGGATGCTACCGCATATTTGCCCAGGTTAATGATCAATGTTGAATCGAACGTAGTGGCCACCAACGTCGGTCCCTTAGCTAAATTTGTGCTGGCGCATATTTTTTTAATTAGTCGTGGAGAACTACGATCAGGTATGTCTTCAATTTCATAGATTGTTTTTTTTTCCCAACTATTTCTCTTGCGCTACATTGTACCAAGCACTGTATCTTGTTGGGTTGCATATCAAAATGTTCAGTTGGATGGAAAAATCCAAGAAATAAATCCAATAATATTGTTAATAAATGTTAAAAATATTTCTGACACAAATACGGCCGTTGTAATAAAGATGCTGAAGAGAAATATTCTTGATTAACTTTCTGCCATTTAAGATGTATTTTACGTGGAAATAAAATTATGTTTATAACGGATAATTCCAATAAATTTAATTTCAATTTTTAAATACATTTTTATCCTAATAATCAAAATTATAGAAAATTACATATGGTATGCAATAAGTCGTTATCATTTCCAGAACTAGCTTTGAATATTAATGAGCAAGAGCAAGATAGATATATAGAAGGTACGATCTTTCACGTATACATAGTTACATGGTATTTATTTTATCCTTTAGGCAAACGCTTTGTATTAATTAATTAAGCAAACTTTAACTTTATTACGTCGATGGCATTCTTAGTTTATTTGAGCTTGCAATACACCAAAGGGTCATAAGAGGAAAGCAAAATATTTGATTTCGAATAATATAATGGACGTAATCCTGGATTTATTTCATGTTATTTGCGCCTTAGATCGTAAAACAACAGAAACCGTTAAAATAAAAGACATTAAGATTAGGATCTGCATACAGTCGGACAAACTCTACGAAATCGACAAGAAGGAAGGCCCGCATTACAAATAGTAAGATTGATTCTTCATCACTTCTTTGAAAAGATACAATCTAAAAGTTTAAACTCGTTTCATTGTACCCATCAATGTACCAACATTGGCTTGAATTCTCCATCATACAGAGTCACCTTTCTTTGCAATAAAATATTTTGCAATGACACTAAAGATATTATCCTATTTCATCCAAGTATAAAGCAGTTCAAATAGTGTATTTGACTTTCAAATTACTTAGGTGACTGTATTTCTGTGGAATCTGCTGGAATCTTTTCTGACTACCCTTGTATTTAAGTCACCAGCGCTAATGAAACATTATCTACAAAATCAGCTGAAAGGATAATGGCATCACCATTCTGAGATACCAAAAACTTATTCGTTAATGGCTAAATACTTAGTTTTGTGATAACATCCCATGTTGTATTGCTCGTTAGTAAAATCTAACTTTAATTCTTTTTCCTATTCCTCGTCCCATTTCAACAAGACTTCGAAAGATTCTCATGCTAAAAATCCACTATCATGAAATCGGTTGTCTCTCTTAGTAGTGCTTACAAATTCTTATGTATGTATATTGTGCACCAATGGTATTGTTAAGCATTTCCACATGCTACGATTGGCGTAGCATAATCCTCTGATAATTAGCGTTATTATCGAAGGGGAATTCTGCAAAAGATCACAATCCTATCGGCCACTACGCTTCTGACGCGCTTCTTTTAGTTGTAAATATAAACTGAGATACCCAATGGGGGGGTTACATTGCAAAGTGCTTTCGCGCACAAGGATTATTTGCATTGCAAATGTCTAAGGCTGGTATCTAACGTCTAGCGTATATTAAGAGAGAATGAGGCTAATATGGCATTTATCAGTACCGCTGTTACTTTGTGTGTTGGTAAACGATGATCTAAGACGTTGTAAATTTGTATGTCTAATAGATTTAATTATGTAATTCATTTTTATTAGCTGTTTACTTTTAGGCAGGCTTTAACTGCCTACAAATTCAAATGTAACTTTTTAATAACAATATAAGCGGTTAGTAATTACCCTGAATGATTTCAATAAATAAAAAGGGACTTCTTCATGTGGTAATATCTACTCCTTGAAGGTCCATCAGATGGAAAATATATACTGTAATGTTCAACTTTAACAACAACACCGACTGTCAACCTCAGAATGGATAGGGTGTTCAGATTAGCCACCGTTGGAATGAAAAGTCCCTCTTGCGGGAAAAAATTTTTTCCGTTACCATTTCTCCCACGCCAACTGGCCCTGGGGCGAGGACAAAAAAAATATAATCCGATAACGACGATCGGGGGAACCGGACAAATCCACTCTTCTTTTTTTCCTCTTAATCTCGTAAATCGTCAAAATTTTGTACATTCATCTAAAAAAAGACAACGGGGGAAAATTTTTGGGGATTTCAAACGTCATTTCATAAATTAAAGTCCGAACGTTAATAAACGTTCGTAAAATTTCACGAAAACCTTTTGTCAGAATTTAGGGCATAAATTGCCTACCTTTTGTCACGGAACGTTACGCGATTTCTATGCCATTTCAATAAATGACTTTATTTCATCGAAATGCATCATAAAATGTTATATTTGGGTTGAATCATCAAAATTTGCTGTGGAATAAAACAATCGACATCTTTCGCGATTACAAATAAAAGAAAGATAAGCGACGCCAAAATTTTAATCAATCTCGATTCAGCTTTCGTTGAATCATTTTGTATTTAACTTGAGTACGATACCAGTGTTTAAAGTGTTCGATAGTGAGATGAAAAGTACAAATTGATTAATTGTTTTTTGAAATATTCTCCATTAAGATCTATACACAAAACAAGGTTTTTGAAGGCTTCTTGAGGTGATAAAAATCGCTGTCCACGCATTTTCCTCGATATATCACACAAAATCCTGTCTTGTCCCATTTTCCCCACTTTTTTACAGGGGAATATGAAATCTGGCAGGCTGGCACCAAATGCGAGTTGCAATCGTTCAAGACTTTGTTGTTCACTTAAACCAACCTTAAAATCGTAGTAAATCATGGCGCGGACATGTTCTCTTGAGAAGTCCAATGTTCCGATGACAAATCGTACCTACCACGTTTACTCTATGACAGCAGCGACTCAACTGACAGTCAGAGTTTACTACTTAAGGATGGCGGTATTGAAATGCAGCAGTGTTGCCAGCTCTCAACTTCTTACCGTGGCATCTCAAAATATGCCAGCGTGTCCTCGTATTGGCGTAAAATCGAATGTCTCTTAAGAAAATAGAAGTCGTCTGACTTTTGCCTCCTTAATTATTTGGAGTAGTTTATTGGATTGATAAGAAATCGACAAATGAATGTGAGGAATGCGTTTCTAAGAAATGATTTAAAAAATCCTTGAAAAATTGAATGAATTTGGAAAATTCCGGCCTTCATTTAGTGGCTTATACCAATCATTAGTCGCTTTGCACTGAGCGGTAGGGGCGTAAACCGCTTCAACTTGTGCGCGTCGATTATTCGCTTACCCTTAAAGGAAATATTAACCGAAACAGAAAATAGTTTCTTCGTTTCCTTACTCTTCTTCTTCTTATGGGATCTACATTTTTAACAAGCTTCATTAACCAATTATCTGTTGAAATATCAAATTACGCTGAGAACAAAGTTCTGCGTAGATTTCATCGTATCCAATTAACAAATGAACACCTAATTTGTATCGTCGTAGAATAGACGAAGACACTTTCATACAAGCGCAGCGTTCGATCGTCGTGGCCAGCACACCTCAATACCTCTAACACGCCCAAGTGTTTAACCTTAATTTTTGCGGTTAGCCATCGTTACTTAACAATATTTTTCCGCATCGGACGAACCATAATTACACACGGTTCTGATAATAATCAAAAGCGTAAAATTCGTTTTACGGCCGTTTAAATCTTGCGCGCAATTTTTGTCGCGTACGGCACGTCGTAGCCTAGTCCTAGTCCTGTTCGCGCATAGAAAACGTAATAAATTTTTACCGTCGTACGACGCGTACACGTACTTATAGGTATATACAAAGCCGATTCGCTTCACAAATTACCTTCCGTCATTCAAAATGGGTTTTAATTTATGTAACAGCGATTTATGCGCCGGAGGTATGGCGCTAGAAAACTTAGCGGCAACGTCGCGTCGCGTTCTTAGAGAGAGTCTCCTCTTGTATGCGCGAAAGGGATATTCACCGTATTTTATTGCTTTATCACATTTAATAGTTGCGTTAGATGCATTGTATGTTTACAAAGTATTTTAATAATTATAGGTATATTCACGTGATGTGTTTCTAAGAAGTTGTCATCGTTAAATTATTATATGTAGTATCTAATACTTAAGAGGTTCGATTTGTAAAGAAACAGAATCTTATTAAACAGAAAACGACAAATAATGCAAATCAAGATGATAATAACAAAAACGACGAGCAACATCTTGTTGAGATCGCACAAGTTGTCGTCTCATTTTGGAAATTTTACGTTTTATTTTTCCCTTAACCTACGTAACAAACTCTTAAATTTCAATCACACTGTATAGTTTCGCTTACCTTAATTTGCTAAATCTTTTGTTTATATCTTCCTTTAAAATATACAAATACATATCGGTTTAACCTTTTGCAGCTCTCGTTAAAATTTTGGACATTTTAGTTTATTACGGTATTCATATATACTCCTATTGTTGGAGATTTTATTTATTATAGTCCTCCTTTTTAGTTATTTACGCTTTTGTTATCCTTTCTGTTACTTTTGTAATCGGGTACTACATTGAACTCGCTTTTAGCAGTGCTGTTAATTTTTCTACACCTAGAAGTCAGTTATTAGTAGAGCTGCTTAATTTGCGCCAACAACCAGTGGCGGGCCCATAAAAGTTTACACAAAATAAATGGCTTGAAATAAAATATAATACGTGCTCAAACACTTACCGTTTTAAGAGTCTTCCGTGAATACAAAGTGAATAATGTCTGTTAAATATCTGCAACATTAAATATGTTTCCCAGTTGTTTCGGCAAACCGAGTGCGGCGTGAGGAAAAAGTAGTTATATGCAGAAAACGAACGTTGTGCATCTAGTGACGTTAATTTGCGTAATTAAAATAATCTCTGGAACAACTCAACGGTTCTTTTTGACGCACCTTCACAAATTTGCCCTTTAAAGTGCCAAAATCAGAATCTTTTCTAAAACACTTTTTTAAAACCCTTTTTAGAACACAAACATTTTTTGCGTCTTCTACCCCGCATAGCTGTGCGTGAACATGTTGCACTATTTGCAGAGATTCCACAACGACACCGAAGGATTTTGTAATTTTTCTATTGCCTCCACTAGTCCGAAATAATTGTTCCGAATCGTTTTTAAATCCGTTTTAACCTGCCTATCCTGAAATTTCGACTGGCTTTCCTTGATAGCCGCAGCTTCCTTTGGAAGGAATTGTAAAACCACGTTCTTAATATTCTCAAAATATTTATAATAATAAAACGTGGCCTGTAACCAGGTTCCCCAACGTGTAAGAATAGGTTCTGGTGGCTCAGGCATACGGGGGCACAGTCTGTGAAATTTGCAAATACGTGTTGGGGATTTGACAAACACCGTTTTTGTATGCGCTATTAAAGCGTCTACCTCAGGATAACATTTCCTAATACTATCTGCCACATGACTGAAAGCATGAATTTTACACGTAATATGTAACAAATTAGCACAATGTTTTTTAAGAGACCGGCCTACAGAAAGCATGTTTGCGGCACCATCACCCATAAAAATCAACAGTTGGTTTGTTGAAAGTTCAAACTTTTCCAATGTATTTAACACTAACTTTGAAATTACCTCTTCACTACATTGTTGTACTCGTCTGGAAGCTAATAGAATTGAAGGTGACGATTAATGTAGTTTCGTTGTACGTACCATTACATTAACCACAGAATGTTTTTTACGAGCTGTTGTTTCGTCCACACATAACTACAGTTTTTATCTTTCAACTCCGATTTAATTATTTTTTCAACATGTTCACGAGCAGATGGCACAATTCTTTGTAACGATGCCCGACTTGGTAATTTGCAATCCGAATATTTATTCCAAAAGAAGATATATGCTTCCCTGTCTAGTAAATTAAACGGTAGATTACAGGCAATAAAGGTAACACATAAATTAAATTTAAATTTGTCATAGTGTCGTGCGCAATTTTTTTTTTTTTAAGAATGCTGTTTACTATTTACGTGACGTAGACAATCCCTTTTAGACTAACACATTAAAGGGATATTACAAACTACACACTACGCGAAAGTGACAGCTCTTAAGTGCGTTCTGTGTCCATCGAGTAGAGCGCGTTCAACCACATTGCGGACATGTGCGCTCTGCTGTTTCCAGTCATATTACGGCTGCCGACTCTTATTATGTTTGGTTTTCTTTTAGTTAATCATATATATACATTCAATTCTATTCATATATCATACATTTATTAATTATGTTTACCTCTTGTAATCTTCCGTTGTCGTTGGTGAGAAAAGCAGCTTTTAAAACGTTTTGGCGACAATAGCCCAAAGTCCCCATTTTTCACAAACACAATTGGCCCACCGCGTAAAAGTTTAGAAAAGTGTAAAATGATTTGTGCTCCAAAAAAAAAAGGATTACCATGGGAGACGACCGATATAAAAAAAAAGTATTGTGAATGTAATAGCTCGCGTTTTATCTAGCGAGAAACAGCATCTCGATATTTGTTAGCTTGAAACTGTTCAACAATGTACCGCGGAAAATATTCAAAAAGTGATAATGAACGCTTTAAAAAAATTTAAAATTTGCCCAAAATCAAGTTGTGATGATTGTGACAGATAGCGCAGCAACGATGTTAATTTGGGCGATCCTTAAAACATATATTTCCTAACTTTAAAACATATAATGGTGCTGATGCTTTTCATTTAGTTGGTGAATTGTTCGACAACATTACGGAAACGTTGATCGGATGATTGGAAGTACTAAAGCAGTGTTTCGTAAATCTCCTAAACGTTTAAAAGAATTTCGTAAATTTTGTCCAGGTATTCCGGAACCTCCTGAACCAATTTTAAGGGATGGGGTACTTGGCTAACAGCAGCTTCTTACTATTTGATCCATTTTCAACAAATTCAATCAGTTATAATGCGATTTAATCGTAATGAATCCAAAGCAATTAGAGAAAGTCAAAGAGAATTTCAAATTCCTCAACTTTTAGAAGATTTAACAACAATATGTACCAACTATACACTATTGCTAGATGCCATCAGAAAACTACAATGTACTGAATCGTCATTGCAGGAATCATTAGACATAGTGGAGAGTGTAAAAAATAAATTACACACATTAAATGATACGCCAGGATTATGCGCTAGTCAAAAGTTGGTAGATTTTTTAAAGGGAAAAAATCCCGATTTTAATACTTTAGAGGCCGTTTATAATAAGTGTAAGAATAGTGAATTTTTAAAATGATTTTGAAAAACAGTTTCTACATGCAAATGTAACTTCCTTAGATGTGGAGAGATCGTTTTCTATGTAAAAGGGAATATTTTTTCTTGTCGACGCAAAGGTTTAAAGAGTAACTGTGGAAACATATGCAATGATGCAAGTTTACAGTAAGTTCACATCCTGATGCCTCTAATTTGTTGAATAATTAGCAAGTAAGTTTATTTATGAATTTTTCGTATTCTTATATTAACCCGTAATACCGACGCCTATGCGAGTCCGCAAGTTTTGGTTACTCTAGTAATCATATTTGTGTGACATTGTGGGTTTTTGTCAATTCAAATTTTTCCATTTCCCCTTATAATTTTAAATCACTATCTCGTGGGTTCCTGTTTACCCCGATCGCCTGACAGGGTAATTCCAAGCAGGTGGCCTTTAAAAATTAAATTTTCTTGTGAGTGTATTGACCCACTCCCTCGCCGACTGAGCAGGCCGACAGTCTGAATAAAGGATTCGCTATTTATCTAATTTACGGGGGGAAAGTTCTTGTAACCTTTTCTAATTTTGGATTCTTTTTCTTATTATTATCAAGGCGCTAGGATTCTGTTCGTGATTTGATGAGAATAAGTCTATGACTGTTAATTCTAAAAGACAAGGAAAGTGTGGTAGTTGATTATAAAAGAACAGGGACACCGCGATCGTTACCGTTTGCAGTTGAAATTCCGCCTACCTCGCTATGGAGGTTGCTAAAAAATGGTGAAATTAAGAATTATTTCAATTCCTTGAAACCGCTTTTAAAGGAGGACAATAAAGTGGCACGTTTGGATTATTGTTTGTCGTTTGTGAAAGAGAATGGCCAGTTTGAGGATTTAATGAATTGCATGCACATTTAGTAGCTGTTCAAAATTGAGCTTTTTTGTTAAATTAAACTTTATTTTCTTAGTTTCGTTACTGAATCCAATAATTATTGTTCTAGTAAGTAAACTGAGTGTAAGCAGTTTCAGAAATCAGAATTAATGATTTTTTTGTCTAGAATTTTATAAAAAATTCAAAAGTATAATGTACAGGGGTTTCATAAAAAACTGACTGTTTCACAAAACAATGTCATATCAAATTAACGCAAACATACAAACAGACATTTACAAGATGTTGTATATTTTTATAACGATTTTTGTAAATGTTGAGCATTCCAAAAAAAAACAGTATTTAACGTAGATTTAGGAAACGTAATAATATACAGCATGTTTCATTTAAAATGGTTTTGGGTGGTCACGAACCTATGACACTCTTTATCGCTCAATATAAATTTAAAACACGGTACCTCGTAACTTATAACAAGGAAAAAGCCGGTTGAAAAATGTTCATATGCAAAGACACATTCTTCTACGACCGTAGCAATCTCTAAGCTTGTTGCGAATGAATATTTTTGATCAAGAAAGAAGAAATTGTTCCCTGAATCTACAGAAAAGAGATCCTACTGTTTTGTTGATTTAATCAATATCAACGTTAGACGATAAAAATATACTGAATTTGTACGAGTGTAGTCTTTTCAAACAACAGATCAACTTGTGCTCTATTAATTTTGAAGTATTCTCCATCAAGGTTGATGCACCTTTTGATTCATTCAAATTCATTGTTAAAGCATTTGTGCCAGTTATCAGTTGCAAGAGCCCAAAATTGCCAAAATTAAAGACATCGACTGCTTCTTCCGGCATTTGAAACCGTTGACCACGCAGCCCATTCTTGATTCTAGTGAACGTAAAAGAATCGCTGAGACTTAGGTCAAGACTGTGCGGAGGACTCGATGTTTTGTTGCTCTAAACATTCAATTGTCTTTTGAGCTCTATGTGAACTCGCAATATCGTGATGATCGGATGATTCGTCGTTGTGGGTTGGACTTCTGGTAAACAAATGATTGTATACCAATCGGCATTAACCGTTCTTCGATCTGTTGAAGGAATTGTAGCAACATGATCGGAAATTGAGACAAAAGCTGTGACCACTTCCTACGGGATTTTTTGAGCTTCCGTTATTGAATCGGCTCAACGCCTTTCGTACCAGTTAACACGAACCGCCCTCAGTTCTTCACTTAAAAGATGTGGGATCTAACGAGAAACCAATTTTTGTCCATCTATTATTTGACATATATATGACACTCTGCGCGGATGATATTTCTATCCTTGTTGACGACACCAATCTTAACATTAACAACCTTTTGGTTACTTTCCTGGACTGGTTCAACGGGAATAAGCTATCTAGTAGCTAGTTCTTCACTTAAAAGATGTGGGATCTAACGGGAAACCAACTTTCTCAAAGCCAATTCATCATGCAGAATTCTTTGGATTGAGGTCCTCGAAATGCTTAAGGGTATCTCAATTTCGTAATATGTCACATGTCGATCTTCGTTGATCAGTTGGCACAGAGCAGCGATGGTTTCTTTTGAGTGATCGTCGTTGGGTCTGGTGTGTTCACGTTGGAATTGGCAGTACCAGCGAGAAATTGTCGACTGATATAGTACTTCATTACCAGGAACAGAAACCAACTGGATGAGACATTGTTGTTGAGATAATCCTTTCCCAAAGTTATAAAAAGTTATTGCGTGGAGAATTTCTCGGTCCAATTCCATTTTTCCAGTGACTTGTCGGTTTTAAAAATTTGCTGTGGTTAAATCACTTGCCGCATCTTAATCTTTGTATTACACTAAAAGTATTACTATTCTAGAGAGAAATCAACAGGGAAATTTGAACAGAAACTCACTTTTTCAGTTTAGTATTGGCGAATAGGTGCCAAATTCCTCCCAAATGCAAAACACCATACCTCTTATTGTTACCAACGGTTGCTATATGCTCCTACAACCAATAAAGCTAATTCTAAGATATTAGGAAGTCCAATACCTGTGTTATATTTTCTCCGATTCACAGACCCAGACATTTTATACGCAATAACGTCGATAATCCGCTGATACATGCTTATAAGGGGCCTGTTACTAACGCGATAATGTGCACGCGTGCGCCCATAAGCGGTCGTTTTGCGTAAATTATGAAGTTTTCGGGTTACATCGGAATATACGCATGCACCATCGGCAAGCAGATCCGCGTCGCGTCGTTTAGATGAAATACAATATTGGAAAATTATCCGAACGGCGCGGATACGCAGCATTATACGCAGTTACCGTTAAAACGTCTCATTTATGGCCTTAATTAATCGGTTACGTTGAAAAATCGCGTCATATTCGTGGATTTCGTATACGATTCGTAAATTACTGTCCACCGTAAAGGCGTTTCAAGCAACGACATCTACCATGTAGCGTTCGTATTACGATTTCGTTTAAAAAGGACGCATTAAAAGATGAAATATTCGCGTGTGAATCGCCAGAGATACACGCGTGAATCGCAGGAGATGCACGTGTAAATGTATAGTGACTCACGTCGCTACATACGCCCAATAATAAACGTAAAATATCTTGAAACGATATAAGTTGGAGTACGAAAGCTTGAATATAGGATTCCATTGTATAGTATTTATTTTATTTAGTAGTGTAGTGTTGTTCTTCAAGTATGTTTGACATTAAAATACCAGAATGAAATGGGGTATGTTTTACTTCGTTCCGTTTTTTTTTCTACAGCTTAATAAATATACAGGGTGTTTCAGGAGGAGTTGGGAGCAGAAGGATCAAATAATAATAAACTGACTTACTTTACTTTTGTAAATTGCTTCAAAATTTGTGTAGCGTGTGTTTGGAAGTGGAATGTTGCGCTATTGAGATTCCAAAAATTGAAATGGTGATTGCGACTGTGTATTGCCAACCTTTAGGCGACTTCGATGCATTTATGGACAGTATAAGTAAACTACTTGACATTATCTACTCTTCCAATAAGACCCTCATCCTAGGAGGTGATTTTAATATTAATTTTGAATCTGCTAGTTATTGGCTAGAATGATTAAATGATCTATTAACTCGTATAATTGTAATGCGTCAGGAAAAGTTCCACCTAGAATATCAAATAAAAGCTCTTGCTAAAATAATTTAATAGTTAACTTTGTTGGTTCATTTATATACCTAAAATTCTTCAAACTTATGCAACAAAATCGGAAGATTCATATTTACAGACGCAATTTTACTCATTTTATTGTTGAAATAGAAAAAGAATAGTGGTATGGAATATATGAATTAAATTGCGTAGACACGCCATTTGAAAAGTTTTGCAATGTCTTCATGTACTTTATTGATGCATGTTTTCCATACAAAAAGTTCTATATAAATAACAATGAATAGTCTAGATGGATAGACAGTAGTACAGCAGGGATACATGGCAAATTGTAGTAGCCGTTCGGCGGTGTATCCACTTTTATACCATTAACAGGCCTCAAAAGTGTTTCTTGGGCCTGCGGTTCTTTTAACACAATGAAGAAGGAAGATTTTTGTCCTCATGGCAGATAAGGTACGGCTGGAATGTATTTTCAAATTCAAGCCACTCTTATCCGCATTGTAAAAGTTGTCGTGTCCAACATCGGTAATTTTAGGTTTCACTTGGTTAACAAATCTCTCGGCTGTGTACCGTAATTCGCCAATATTGGTGTGAGTGGATCGTGTAATAAAATTTGTTATTTTACGAGAAACAATTTTATGTACATCTTTGAAATGCCACATCCGCCAATGACTTCCCTCAAATGAAGAATAGTCAATTTCTTCTTTTGGTAGCAGCGCCCATCTGCGAAGATCTATGTCATGGATAATACTTTCGCTGTTTAGAGCATCTTTAAATTTTGCAAGAACATATTCTATAATGTATATAATAAATATTATTATTATTATTACTATTATTGTTATAGTTATAACATTTTAAACATGGTTGCCAACTTATTTCAAAATCATAACTAGAGTTGCTTACTAGCGCCAACGGGCAGTGGCGGAGGTTCGGTACAACCCCCAGTATAACTGCGAGTCTCAACCAGATCTGTTGTGTACACATGTACGCTGCCGTAAATACTATTTCGTAGTTCTACGTTTGTTTTAAAAATGTTGCCTACGTCGCGAAGACGACCAATGTTGGACAAAGTTACAGAATTTATAGCAGAAATGCCTGACCTAAATTATGATGGTGTTAAAATTCAATGCGTAGTTTGTAATATCCCTTTAATACGTTGGTCCAAAAGGGATTGTTTACGTCACGTAAATAGTAAACAGCATTCTTCAACAAAAAATTGCACACGACACTATGACAAATTTAAATTTAATTTATGTGTTACCTTTATTGCATGTAATCTACCGTTTAATTTACTAGACAAGGAAGACTATGTCTTCTTTTGGAATAAATATTCGGACTGCAAATTACAAAGTCGGGCATCGTTACAAAGAATTGTGCCATCTGCTCGTGAACATGTTGAAAAAGAATTTTAAAAAGGAGTTGAAAGATAAAAAACTGTGGTTATGTGAGGGCGAAACAATAGATCGTAAAAAACATTCCGTGGCTAATGTAATGGTACGTACAATGGAACTACATCAATCGTCACCTTCAATTCTATTAGCTTCCAGACAAGTACAACAATGTACTGAAGAAGTAATTTCAAAGTTAGTGTTAAATACACTGGAAAAGTTTGAACTTTCAACAAACCAACTGTTGACGTTTATGAGTGATGGTGCCGTAAACATGCTTTCCATAGGTCGGTCTCTTAAAAAACATTGTGTTAACTTGTTACATATTACATGTAAAATTCATGCTTTCAATCACGTAGCAGATATCTAGTATTAGAAAATGTTATCCTGAGGTAGACGCTTTAATAGCGCATACAAAAGCAGTGTTTGTCAAATCCCCAAAACTGTATCACCGTATGCCTGAGCCACCAGAACCTATTCTTACACGTCGGGAAACATGGTTACAGGCCGCATTTTATTATCATCAATATTTTGAGAATATTAAGAACGTGGTTTTACAATTCGATCCAAAGGAAGCTGCGGCTATCAAGGAAAGCCAGTCGAAATTTCAAGATAGTCAGGTTAAAACGGATTTAAAAACTATTCAGAACAATTACTTCGGACTAATCCAGGCAATAGAAAAATTACAAAATCCTTCGGTGTCGTTAATGGAATCTCTGCAAATAGTGCAGCTATGCGCGGTAGAAAACGCAAAAAATGTTTGTGTTCTAGAAAGGTTTGAAAGTGTTTTAGAGAA
Organism: Dynastes grantii; assembly: GCA_029619325.2. Classification (NCBI taxonomy): domain Eukaryota; kingdom Metazoa; phylum Arthropoda; class Insecta; order Coleoptera; family Scarabaeidae; genus Dynastes; species Dynastes grantii. The sequence goes on from JAROYF020000005.1 coordinate 51,643,074, forward strand.
AGATTCTGATTTTGGCACATTAAGACAAATTTATGAAGATAAATTTGTGAAACAGAACCGTTATGTTGTTCCAAAGATTATTTTAATTATGCAAATATAACGTCACTAGATGTAGCACGTTCGTTTTCTGCATATAAACACACTTTTTCCTCACGCCGCACTCGGTTTGCCGAAACAACTGCGGAAACATATTTAATGATGCAGATATTTAACAGACGTTATTCACTTTGTGATTTCACGGAAGACTCTTAAGACGGTAAGTGTTTGAGCACGTATTATATTTTATTTCTGACCATTTATTTTGTGTAAGCATTTATGCGCCCGCCGCTGGCTCTTGGCGTCAATTGAGCAACTCTTATCATAACATTCTTATTGGTAAACCCTTTATAAAACATATTTATAACTTTCAGAATTCCATAAAAAAAAAATATTAAAAAAAGGACCCTTTACACCAGTTTTAAATTAAACAATTTAGCAATAAGTATGAAATGTTTACGTAAGTATGCATATAATTATGCTTCCAATTATTAACATTTCGCAATAACCTTATATCCATCCTCCCAATAACACTCTTCGAAAACCGTTTCATTTTTTGTACTTCGCTCAATGTTTAAACAACACTTCTTCTTCTTTTTCTCCTCCTTTATCTCCTCCTTGTCGTGGCCATATATCGCCGTAAAATGGTCGCAACATCCAGCAATATTATAGATAAAACACCGTGCCAGCACTGTGTAAATTAGCCGTCATAAAATATTTAAATAAGTATAACGGTCGATGGTAAAAAGTCTTCGGCTGTGCGGAGTGTCAAGGAGTCCACTTGTGTAGCGCATTGTTGCTGCCGGTGCTGCCCCTGCGGACCTACCGTGGGCTTGTCGAGAGACTCGAAAGTACTGTTGGCGGTTGGAGATGAATTTTAGTCAAATCGCTTCGGGTACTCGGTGTACTTGTTCGGTCAAAAAGAAAACTAGCTAATTTTTTTGAGAGAAGTAGTTATGTCTGAAGATGTAATGAAATAAAAGTGGGTAAATCACGCTTACTTTCCTGGATGGTATTTAAATGCGATTATTGTGCAATATTGACGTATTCTTCTAGACAAGTAGCTTCTCTATTTAATGAGTGCATAATAGCACTTTATTTTAAGAAAGACTATGTGTAAGTAAATAATAGTAAGGACATTGCAGTTATTGCTATCTTATTGGACTATAGTAAAGCGAAAACATTAAATCCTTTTTGGATAAACAATTCAACAAAAACGAAATCAACTGGCAAAACGAAGCCAAATTTGATTTCTACAAGTTTACAAGTCAAAAGTCTCTAATGAAGACGGCTTCCAAATAATTGTTGAAGAACCAGAAAATGAATATGGAAGCCAGGAAGCATACGACTGCATGGAGATAGACTGCAGCATTCACATTTAGCTTTTGGATGTTTTATGATGTTTTGCGATGCTTTGTGTTCTTTTAAATGTGTGCCAAAAGTTTTTAGTTTTCTTTCAATTTTCAGTGTATATTTTCAGTTGTATTTGAGTTGAATAAAACCGAATAACTTAAGAAAATAAAGTCACCGACTAGTAAACATATGACGCATTAAAGCCAAACTGAAGGTATTACTTTCCTAAAGCAAAGCTTTAAAAGAAAAAATTCTTCAAATGATAACATTGGAGAACAGCAATTTCGTTGTCTTAAACCTGTGACTTGTTTTCAACTAACTTTTGGCATCTGGATCCAAAAATAACCTCAGTTTTTGTCAATCACGTCAACTTTTTAAGCTACAGGATACCCTCAAAAGTCATATAAATTGTGCATATAAAGGAAAATAGTAAAAATTTACCAAATATACTGTTTATAAAGAATAATTTTATTCATACAAAGGCTATAATAGTAACTGCAAGTTAAATTGTATTCGTACAAATAGTTTTTATCGAACGGTAATTACATATTAAGCCAAAAATTTTCGCTTATAGCTTTTTCTGGAATGTTTAATCTGTGGACATTCTCGCTTGATGCTCCAACAATAGACAGCCATCATATGTACATCCCATCTACCTTGATACCGTGCCTCCATGACCTTCAAATCCTGGTGAAATCGCTCACCCTGCTCATCACTGACTGCACCAAGATTTTCCGGGAAGTTAGCAAGATGGCTATGTAAAAAATGCAATTTGGTGCTCATGTTGCAACCTAGCAGTTTGAAGCTCTCCAAGAGTTGGTGGACAATTTTGGCGTAATTCTGTGCTCGTGTATTTCCAAGATAGTCTTTAATAATGTTTTTGAATGCCAACCAAGTATTCTTTTCAATTTCTGACATTGTTCCGATGAAATGTTCATCTTTAACAAGCTGCCGAATCTGTGGACCATCAAAAACACCGGCCCTTATCTTTTCAAATAACAGGCTAGGAAATGCCGAAATGAGATACTTGAAACAGTCTCTTTCAATTGACAAAGCTTTAACGAATTGTTTCATGAGACCCAATTTTATATGCAGAGGTGGAAATATAATGTTCATTCTATCCACAAGTGATTGAGGTACAATGTTTGGATCACCAGGTTTCAGGTCAAATCGTGGCAGCCAATTCGACTGCATCCAATCCTTCTCACGAGCTCTGCTGTCCCACATGCACAAAAAGCAGGGATACTTGGTATATCCGCGTTGCTGGCCAAGAAGGAAGCTAACCATTTTAAGGTCAACACAAATGATCCATTGGCGCATGTGGTATTGCAACAAATCAATGACTCTCTTCATATTATGTCTTCATATTCTTTACTCAAACGAACTGAATGGCCTATCGGGACTGCCATTCAGTTGCGTTATAGGCTGAAATTCCCAACTCTTCCATTAAGCCATGTACGTTATGGCAATACACAGATCCATCATCATTTCGAAAGTATTGTAGAAACGCACTTTCTTGATCGAAAATAGGATACCCTAGCTCCCTTTTCAAGCAACTCATGCCGATCAAATCCATTACGAACGGAATGAAAAATAATAGAACTAATACATAATTATAGTATGTGAAAAGTAGTGAAACACTCACCCTTTTAAGCAGCCTTGGCTACGGAACAGTAAAACTAGAAGCACCATTATCAGTATAAACATCACATAAATAAGAGTGGCAAAAAGTTGACACCATTGGATGTGTTTTCACAGTTGTCTCGGTGAGCGATGTTCGCCGTGGTGAGAAAATAAGTTTATATTTTGAAAAAGAGCGTTTAACATCTACCGATGTTGTACATACATTATTAAAATACTCTTTGTTCTTAATCAGTGGATTATTCGAAACACCATCACAAATTTGTTTTAGTTAGTGTTAAAATCGGGATCTTTTTGTAGCACACTCTCGAACTTTTCTAAAACGCGATTATATTTTGCGTGCTGTATAGTTAGTAACTGAATATCCACTCCGTCCATAATTTGCAGAGACTCCAATAATGATAACGATCTATTTTGTAATTAATCTATTGCGTCAGCTAATCCTTTATAGTAGCTACGAATATTTTTTAAATCTGTTTCAACGGAAATCTTGAAATTTCGACTGGCTCTCCTTAATAGCTGCAGCTTCGGCAGGATTGAATTGTGCAACAACAGCTTTTATTATTTTGAAACGTTCAGCATAATAAAAAGCTGCCTGCAACCATATTCCCCAACGTGTAAGAATTGGCTCCGGCGGTTGACGAATACCAGGACACTCTGTGTGAAATGATCATAGGCGCTTGGGAGATTTCAAAAATACTTTTTTTCGTGCTTGCTATTAATGCATCTACCTCAGGAGAGCATTGTCGAATAGTTTCTGCCACAAGATGTAAAGCATGCACTTTACACGTAACACATAAACACTTGCAACCATGTTCAAGAAGAGAACGGCCTACCGAACGCATTATCGCTGCGCCATCGCTCATAAACATCAACACTTTATCTTTTGAAATTTGAAATGTTTCCAACGTACTAAGTACAACCTTCGTAATTCCTGCAGCAGTACACTCTTGTAGTCTTCGGCTAGCTAGTAACAGTGGTAATGTAGGTTTACTAGGGTCTAGTATGCGTACCATAATATTTACAAGTGAATTTTTTTTGACAGTCTGTTGTCTCGTCAACACATAACCAAAGAAACTGCTTTTTCAATATGCATTTCATTTTCTTTTCCACGTCATCGCGTAGAAATGCAACATGCTTACGTGCAGTTTTCTCCGTTGGCAACCGCAACTCGAGATTGTATTTGTCCCAAAAGTCCTTAAACGGTTATTTATCGAGTAAGCCTAGTGGCAAATTACAGTTTATCGGCATAAGAATTACATAAAAAAATGCACTTCTCGGTAGCATGCCCAATTTTCGTTTTCTATGCTATGCGTAATTTACGTGTCTTGTACAGTTCCACTTCTTATTTGACATCAAATGTATTTTGCACACTTTACAAACTATCTTACTCCCGTTGTAAAACAAATCGGGAAAGTCAGAAATAAACTTATTTACTATGTCTTCAAAGGGTCGTTTTTTAGCCTTGTTCACTAAAAACTACAATTACTAACTACGTCTGTATCAATAAAATCAAAACGCACTACACTAAATAATAGCTACAATTAATAACTACGTCTATATCAATAAAATCAACACGCCCTATCCACTATATGCTAAACTGAACTGAGTGATGATGATTTATCGTGTCGTATCATAATCGACCAGCCCTCCCCGCCCACCTAAACACAGACACACCGCCGCTGCGATTGCGCTCCAGTTACCGGGCTCTACTTATTATGAAACAGAGGAAGTATTTCTTTAGTTACGAAAGAAACTGCCCTCTTAAAGCGGTGTTCTCTACAGCATGAAATGAAGCTAATATACTCGTAGTAAGAGAAGTAATAAGTAAGCACCGATTCCTTCATAATACCACACGTAAAAGACACCAGCTTTAATCGCTTATACCGAGTGTTCTATGTTCTACATCACCTACTCTCTTTTGATTCAACATTTACGAATCCATCCAGCTTTTCTACATTACACATTAAAATATGAAGCAAACGGCTCATAACCATAACGATCGTGCTATTGTGCGGTTAGCAGTACAGAAACATCGTTTTATTATTATTGCACCAAGGGTACTAACCGTACGGGATTATAAAACTTTATTGTTCTGAAGATAACGTAAACAGGTAGAAAAGTAAAGTATTATCGTATAGAGCAATGGATGGGAAATGACAATGATCCGATGATGTTACGAAAATAGAAATTAAAGCGGATAATGACAGATAAACCAGGAATTTATGCCCGATATAATTGAAAGGATATCACGAAAGTGGTATAATTTGCCACAATAAAATAATTAAATTAAAACCAAGGGATATATAGAAGGTTCGTTGGTATGTAGAATAGATTAACTGGATAAGATTCAGTTAACAAATATCTATATTGAGGACGTCATAATGTTCACGCGGTGGCGCCATATGTATACACTACTGGCCATAATTATTTCCCCATTTTTACTTGGATTTTAGAAAATTATTTATTTATTATTACTTAGGGGGCATAATTATCTATCTACAAGTAAAAGGAAGATATAACATTAAATAATCCTGATAAGACTCCTCTGATACTTTGATACTCTATTGAATCTTCTTAATTCGTTAATTAGGAGTCCAGGTAAAAGACCCGAAATGTAATACAATTATCCTTCACTAATAAATATTTAATGCAGAGCGGGTAAGGATGACAATTCCCTATTTACCAAAACTAGAATTATACATTTAGATGTAGTATTTTCCTTTAAACAGAAAATATCGTTAGTAAAATTACCTAAAATTAGTATTAAAATGCCGAAAACAAGAGAGTTACCTCTCAAAATAAACGCAATGATTGTTGCTTTACATAATCTTGTCCGAAGTAACAGAGATATCACAAGAAAATTGAAATTAAGTCGCCGAACTGTTGACTATAACTAGAGCAACGCAACAGCGCTGAAAGCCAGTGGCGGACGCATAAATATTTACACAAAATAAATTAAATGTGATACGTGCTCAAACACCTACCGTTTTAAGAGTCCTCCGTGAAATCACAAAGTGGATAATGTCTATTTAATATTTGTAACATTAGATATGTTTCCAAAGTTGTTTGGCAAAGTGAGTGCGGCGTGAAGAAAAAGTGTTTTTGTATGCCGAAAACGAACGTTCTACATCTAGTGACGTTATATTTGCGTAAGTAAAATAATCTTTCAAATAACTTAACGGTTCTGTTGACGCACCTTCACAAATTTGTCTTAATGTGCCAAAATCAGAGTCTTTATCTAAAACACTTTCAAACCTTTCTAAAACACAAACATTCTTGCGTCTTCTATCGCGCATAGCTGTGCGTGAACATGTTGCACTATTTGCAAAGATTCCACTAACGACACCGAAGAATTTTATAGTTTTTCTATCGCATCCGCTAGTCCCACGTAATTGTTCTGAATAATTTCCAAATCTGTTTTAACTTGACTATCTTGAAATTTCAAGCGGCTTACCTTGACAGCCGCATCTTCCTTTGGGTCGAATTCTAAAGTTACGTTCTTTATATTCTCAAAATATTTAAGATAATAAAATGCAGCCTCTAACCATGTTCCCCAACGAGTAAGAATGGATTGTGGTGGTTCAGAATACCGGGCATAGTCTATGAAATTCCCGAATACGTTTTGGGGATTTTACAAACACAGCTTTTGTAAGTGCTATTAGAGCGTCTACCTCGGGATAACATTTTCTGATACTATCTGCTACGAGACTGAGAGTATGAGTTTTACATGTACTATGCAACAAGTTAGCACAATGTTTTTTAAGAGATCGACCTACAGCAAGCATGTTTGCGGCACCATCACTCATAAACATTAACAATTGATTTGTTGAAAGTTCAAACTTTTCCAATGTATTTAACACCAACATTGAAATTACTTCGGCAGTGCATTGTTGTATTCGTCTGGAAGCTAGTAAAATTGAGGGTGACGGTCGATGTGGTTCCATTGTGCGTACCATTACATTAACCACAGAATGTTTTTTTACGGTCTGTTGTTTCGTCCACACATAACCACGGTTTTTTATCTTGCAACTCCGATTTAATTCTTTTCTCGACATGCTCACGAGCAGACGGCACAACTCTCTGTAATGTTCTCTCACTTGGTAACTTAAAGTCCGAATATTCATTCCAAAACGAGACGTATGCTTTCTTCCTGAGTAAATGAAATGGTAAATTACATGCAATAAAGGTAACACATAAATTAAATTTAAATTTGCCATAATCTCGTGTGAAATTTTTTCTTAAATATGCCCTGCATTATTTACGTGCCATAGACAATCACTTTCCGACCAACACATTAAATATATTGTACACACTACACATTGAATTTTAGCGCCATTACACTTTAAATCAGGCATTTCTGCAATAAATTCTCTTATTGTGCCCAACTTTTGGTCGTTTTCGCGACGTAGGAAACATTTTCAAAGCAAACGTAGAACTACGATATAGTATACGACAGCGTAAATGCATACACAACAGATCGGCTTTCGAGTTGCACTTATACTGACACTTATACCGAATTGTCCCGGCCGTGTTTATTTTGTGTAAACTTTTATGCGTCAGCCACTGGCTTTCAGCGCAGTTTGCGTTGCCCTAACTATAACGTTAAAAAATATCAAGAAGGTGGCACATTATTAAATGGATAACAAACAGGACGACGGAAAGTGACAACACCAACGGAAGATCGTTGAATAATTATGACGAATAAACGGAATAGACGAGCAATTGCACGTAAAATAACGGCTAAAATAAATATTGAGCATAAAAAACGAGTTTAGTTTAACCACTGTGGAAAGAAGATTAAGAGAGGGTGGTTTGTCTGGCGGAATAGCGTTACGTAAATCACATTTACGCAAGCAAAAATAAAACGGCTACAGTGGGGTAAAGAGCATCAACATTGGACAGCTGATAAGTGGAAAAATGGTTTGTAGGCCGATGAGTCCAAATTTGAACCCTTCGGTTCCAAGAGAAGAATGTTCGTTTGAAGTTTGAATGGAGAACGAGAAGCAGAATCATGTGTAGTACCTACAGTGAAGCATGGGGGCGGATTGGTAATGGTTTGGGATTGTTTTGGCGCCTCATCCGTAGATTTTGTGGGAGGAACTTGATAGGCAGGTGAAAATAAATCCTTCAGCTTCGAAGGGATAGTTGTGGAAATTACAAGAAGCCTGGCTTAAAATAGAACCCGCTACTTTGACGAAATTGATAGAGAGAGTGGCGCAAGTGTGTGCCGCACTTATTAGGGGAGACTCGTGTCAATTGTAACAAAATTTAAACTTTTATTTTTTCCGACTAATCCATCCATAGTTTTCAGTTTTCTCTTTCTCTGCAAGAACTGATAATATGTGCTACAACTTATTTAATTTTTATAATTTACTTGAAGGTGACCATTTTGAAGTGCCGTGCATATAAACAATTGTCGTGATACACGTTACTACCAACACCTTTTTGGTGTTAACGGGTAACGGGGTCGGAGTCGATTGTAAACAGACATAATAGTTACATAAGTATATTAAATAAGTATATCTACAACCTTATTATCAACATAATATAAATACAAGGCAACACATATAAAATTCAAAATATTACACAATGTAACATAAAATTCTAAATACAAATCAAAGGAAAAGCGAAATAATAAACAAAACTTAGTCGGACAAACACAAAAAGAAATCCTTCAGTACGTATTTATTTGGGTGGACAAATAATTATGGCCGGTAGTGTAGGTATTTTATAGAAGATTAAAACTTCTTGCAAATGCAACCCCAACTTCCTATTTTCTAGAAGACCAGATTATATTCTATAAAATTTGTTCACATTTTAGCAAGATGAAGAAAATACCATCGTTTACTGGTAACGCAGAAATATGAAAACCATTGCTTCTAATCTAATCCGTGTACATCGACAGCCAAATCTAGAATAACTGCTAATGAAAATAATTTTAGGCACGCAGAAGATTAGATTAAAATAAAAAAGGAAACGAATGTAACTTCGCCATATTTGATAAGCTTATAAACCCCATTGGGCCATCAGTAAGTAAAAAAATGTATGGCTCGTTGAGGGCCTAGTGGGGAAAGAATACACAATGGACCTATTGTGGCCCAAATGCCTTGAGATTCACCTCACCTCCTTGTCCGTAACCATAAGCATAACTTCGTCCTACATCATGAGCTTTAAGATTAAAAAACTTATTACCCAATAGGTAATAAGTTTTGCATCAGTCTATGATCAACTAAAGCAAGCAGAAGAGAAAATTGTTAATTCTACAACGATATGCTCGATTATACTCAAATTTAAAGACTACAAAGACTGAAGTTATATGCTTAAATGTCATGAGGTAGCTTGTTGCTTGAGAATGAAATCCAGCGACAAATTTCGTCATTTTTTTAAAAATCCAGTTACATTTTCTGTTTACGTTATTTAAATGTAAGTCCAAAATATCAGTATATATCAAGAAACTCCTTTATATTTTTGATAATGAATTATTTAAGCAATTCACTACAAGCAGACATGTAATTCAGAATGGCTGTTATTTATTTAAACAAAAAAATACACTCTTAACACAAAGAAAACAAACAACTATGAACAAAATTTTATCAAAAATTAATTTCCTATCTAAATTAAAACAACGAAAAATACACTCCTTAATTATGAAAAAAATTGTATCATGAAGTATGTTAACCAAGCAAGCGTTCAAACGGTTGACCAAACGCTGCTAAACAGTGTCCTTATCTTTCTTGAAAGTGACGTTTCACGTTCTGAAGATTTCTTATTTTTCTTCCGCTATTCTCTGGTTTAATTGATTGATATTAGAGGGTCTATGTGGAATCTTCATTGCAGTGTAACTTCAAACAAAAAAGTCAAACGAGCTTAAATCAGGGCTTCTTACCTAGAAATTCATTATTCAAAAATTCTGTAACTTCTCTGGTGCTATTGGATGCTGCCCCATCTTGCGTCTACAGGAATATTGCCCATAACTGGAAGAATTGTGTCTCTCAACAATTTAAGAGTATTTGGCATTCAGCGAATTGTTGATAAACTGAGGAATTTGAGTATGGGTTTCTAGAGAAAAATATGGGTTTCCTTTTATTTTCAACGTTATCTTTTCTTCCAAGGCACATTTTATGCCTCAAAACCCCATAAGAATCGTTTCAACTAGGTATGGACAAAAAATAAATCAAACACTCCCCGTAGGAAAACCATTAACATCATAGAAAGGTTTTACTACATAAATACCTATGACCAGTGTTATCTGAAATGCACTGTATATGATAACAGCTTTGTATTTCCAAATGAAGTTCGATTGAAAAGATTAAGTACAAATAGTACAATTTTTAATAGGTCTTTTTTACTTTATACGGGTTGTTTAAAAAAGTGTCATATTCTACTAACGCACAGAACTCAGGAAAACAAGCAAAAAAGTCTTAATGATTTTAAGTCTGTACGTCTGCTGTTTCAAAAATAAATTGACTTTATATTTTTATAAATATACTAGATTATTCCGAAAAAACGAACAGCAAATTCAATCTTTTCTTAAGTCAAAACACTTAAACAAAATGTTCTACATGTCCACGCTCCATCAACGCACAAATTTCTCTGGAGTACCCTATCTACGAGGGTAGATTGACAAGTTTCCGGAATCGCTGCTAGGGGGTTGCTTTTTCCAAATACTTTATGTCGTTGTGTTGGCAACTTTTTCATATCAATTGACTGCAAATGTCAAATCGATCTGTCAAATAGTCTGATTTTGGCAAGCATTGAAGTCAAATACCTTTTTGTGGTTTCAATTATGGATAAAAACGAAGTTTGAGCGGTCATCAAATTTTTTTGGAAGGAAAAACCACAACGGAAATCAAATCAAGGTTAGATGCCGTTCTTGGGGATTCATCACCTTCATTTTCCACCGTGAGTTCTTGGGTTTCGGAATTCAAGCGTGGTCGCACGTATACAAGTGATGAACCACGTTCAGGACGTCCAAAAACGGCTACCGCGCCAGAAATTGTGAATAAAATCTACGACATGGTTTTGGCAGATCGCCGAATAAAAGTGCGTGAAATTGAGGAAGCCGTGGGCATCTATTATGAACGAGTAGTTTATATTTTACATATTGAATTGGGTTTAAAAAAGCTTTCTGCAGGACGGGTGCTGCATTTGCTCAATTCGGAGGAAAAGCGCATTCGAGCTCGATTGTTTGTAAGTGTTTACGAGGAATCCAACGGATTTCAAGAGACGAGTTGTGAGCATGGATGAGACCTGGATTCGTCACTACACACCAGAAACAAAAAATGCAATCAAAACAATGGATTGAACGCGGTGAATCGGTTCCGAAGAAGGCAAAGACTATTCACTCGGATGGAAAGGTGATGGCATCAGTTTTTTGGAACGCAAAAGGGATTTTGTTAATTGATTATCTTGAAAATTGAAAAACTTTTACTGGGCAATATTATACAACACTTTTGGACAAACTGAAAGCAGCAATTCAGGAAAAATGCCCGGGAATGGCCAAGAAGAAAGTGTTGTTTCACCACGACAATCCGCCCACTCATTCAAGTGCAATCGCTCAGCAAAAATTGAAGTTCCAAATCCCGAAACTCAAAACATTTCTGGGTGGGAAGAGATTTTGGTTGAATGAAGAACTGATAAAGGCTGTAAGCGATTATTTTGGGAACCTCGAAGAAAGTCAGGGAATCGAGAAGCTAGAGAAACGTTGGACCAAGTGTGTTGAGCTTCGAGAGGATTATATCGAAAAATAAAATATAACTTGAATCCGATTTATTTTTTCATTCCGGAAACTTTTCAATCTACCCTCGTATTATTAGCATTATCTAAGGATTTTGCTTGTAAAAATTGTAACCATCGAAATGGTCTTCTCCGACAAACTAAATTCTCATCACAAACAATCTATTTCTCTCACAAAACCTCTTCAATACCCAGCGGATATCAGAGAAACTCAAGAGATAGGATTCCCACTTCAAACTTCACAAAATAATGCACTTCTTTAACGCGAAATGAGAGCATCAATTCAATAAATAAAAACTAATTCAATATAGGAGATTGTACACATGCATCTTCTATATGTAATTACGAATCTGTAATAATTTTTAAATTAACCCGAACTAGTCCAGGTCTTTCACCTTGAGCATCCTCCAACCAACAGTACGAGTATTTGTTTGCCAGTGCAGGTACGCGATTTAAGTGAAATTAATTGTGGGAATAGAAATTGATTTCTTTCTCGTTTCTCAATCAGCACCTACATAAGTTGGCTTCGAACACTTACTCATGTACTTATGTACAACGCACACATCGTCGGACAACAACTATAGCATTGATTGAAGTCGCTAATTTTCTCACAGCACCGTACTACATAACAATAACAAACAATAGGACGGTAATATCGAACAGATGGGTTGGATCATACGTATAACCTCTAACCACAACGGGAAATGGTTACTAATATAGATGGTACTAACGGTATTCATCGAAAAGATTTAGTTCAATTTGTATTGATTAAAAAAGTTCGAATGAATAGATTTTTATGATATAATTTCGTAGTTAAATGCGTTCTAGATTTGTGATTAAAGGTGTTTATGGTTCATCAAAATAGATCTAAATTGAATTAAGATGACTTCCGTACCGTATCAACAATAACAAGTAAATGAATATGCAATTTTAATCTGGGACAGCATTTATAAATCTCCACAGGCTCGATGTTTGAAAAATTCTAAATATACGAGGCGTGTCCAGGAACAAAGGTACGCTCGCTTAGAAGATACAAATAAATTTATTAAAAAATAAAAATCGTATTACAGGAAAAAAGTGCGGTCCTTAAACTATTTTTCAACGTAGTCACCAAGCCGATTGAGGCACTTGTCCCATCTGCGGACAAGGTCTAACATACCCTTGGTATAGAAATCAGGTCCCTGTCGACGCAGCCACTGTGTTATAGTTTGGATGACGTCCTCATCCGACTGAAACCGTTGTCCTCCCAAGAAACCTTTCATGTCTCGCAAAAGATGAAGATCGCCAGCCAAGTCCGGACTATGAGCTGGGTGAGTGATGACTTCCCATCCGAAATGACGAAGCTTATGCGTGGTGATTCTGGCGGTGTGAGGCGTTGCGTTATCATGAAGAAACTTGACTCCGTGACTAAGTAGACCAGGCCTCTTTCGTCGAATCGCTTCCCGTAATTTATCGAGGATTTCGCAGTATGCTGCTGCATCCGATGGAGTAACGCGAAATTTTTTGGGAGGTGGACTGTTGGGGTCGTTATGGTAACGTTGCAGGTTTTCCAAAAAGCATGCAAGTCTCGCTTCCTTATACGCATCCATGAGTTGCTTCGGCACCCACCGTGCAGAGACTTTTCGGTAGACAGGCTTGTTGTGGACAATGTCGTGGATTACCGTCTTCGGAATGTATAGATCGGATGCCATTTCTTGAATTGTCAAACGTCTGTCGGTGATGATGAGTCCTTGAACCCGCTGGATGTTTCGGTCCATCAGAGACGTTCTCGGTCTTCCAGATCTTGGAAGATTATCCACTCTGAACACCAAATCGACACTTGCTTGTGTGACATAACCTCTCCATAAGCTTCGGAAATTCTTCGGTGAATTGCGGTCGGCGATTCCTTCATTGCCACATAAAAGTAGCGAATGATTGCACGAACTTACAGTGGGAGGCATTTTGACAGAGGAGGCTATATTATCGCAATAATTTCCAAAGTACTGAGCGGAACAAAATAAACGACGCATTAACATTGAGTGAAAAGATGACACAATAGGACAACTTGATTGTAGGGTTGAAATCACGCGATATCATGCACATGCGCAAGAGTGTACCTTTGTTCCCGGACACGCCTCGTATTACATGCTAAATAGTTTCCGATATAACATCTCTCCTAAGAATCAGATTGCAAAGAAAAGGTAAACGTTGTTTGGCGCAGTACTATGCGATAACATCATGTATACCATTTAAAAATCACAATCTATTCAAAAGTTTAAGGAACCTAATGCTCTATTCCAGCAGAAATAACAAACTAGCCAGAGTAAATTATATGCTACGAAATCAATCAGTTTGGGATCTTTTCTTGTCAATCCAATCGCATCTGACTAGTTTGTGATTTCTTCTGGAACAAACTTTAAATTAACTAGATACTGTTTAGAATATCAGAATGCATCAACAGAGCTTGAAATAGTAAAATGTGCTATTCCAAATGTAGAAACACTATTTGTTGGTCTTTAAATGTTTCCATAAGTAAGATATCCTTGTTGTTAAACGTACACTATCGCTCATAAATACTTGGGCACCTGAAATTTCAGGGTAAATCATTAAATATCTAAAATATGTAACCTCTTTTTCTTATTAATTTGGCGAAGCAAGGGCTTTCGCAACGCAATTCGTCCGTGAGGGCCGACATTTTGCAGACCGTGGACACGCTAATAGGCTTCGGAAGTACAGTATTGATACTTTGCGGGGATTTCTAGAGCTGTTTCTCATCTATTTCGCTTGCTGGACACCACAATTGCAATATCTTGAGCTGATGTTATCGTCCTTGGTCTACCACTTCGTACTTTATTTAGAAAACTGTCACTTTCACTGTGTTTTTTGATGTTATAATCAACAGTAGATGGATTTAAATGTAATTTTATAGCAATTTGACGATTGTTCATGCCTAAGTTATGTTGTGCTACTATTAGAGCATGCGTTTCAACATTAATTTCTTTACTTTTCAACATGTTTTAAAATTTTAAACGAAATTATAAACACTGTTCGTTAAGAAATGTTGTCGCTACTAACGTGAAACGATAATTGCCCGTAATTTAAAAACATTATTTCAAATGGCTTTATTAAAGCTTCATGATTCATAGCTAAATTACCAACATGTTACATTTTTCCGGGAATTTCAAGAAATACGCTCTTTGTTGTCACTGCAATCTGCGCTCTTATGACAGTATTACCTCTCATACATATAAAAGAAGTAAATAGACCGATGTTATTTAATGAATTTAAGTGAATCTTACTAATTATTGGCATACTATTCAATAATGCTGGAGTGTATTTCCTAAATACATCCTTTATACACAAAAATCTAAAATCCAAGGGTACCCAAATACTTATGAGCGATAGTGTATTTACCTTCTTATTAACGGATTGGAGTTTTAATTGTAAAATAAAAAAAAATGGTCTAGAACCAAGACCAACGAGAATTCAATGAAAACACTTGAAAAGCTCCTCATGATTATTGAGTGCTTGCTAAGATTCCCTTTAGGATATCACTGTTAAGGAATGGTATCCCAGAGTATTCCAACGCTTTCAGCAAATATTTATTTGAACTTGGATAAAATGTTACTTCTTTTCCATTTATGTACTCCGCGGAATACTGGGCCATCTTTCTGATGTACAGAAAGATGGCCCAAATTCAATGGAAACAGCAGGTGAATATGTTTTGCATTAGAGACATGCAATGTCATCCGAATGTAAATCTACAGTTATCATATTTATGTAGTTGGTAATATGCGCAATCTCTTTTCTAGAAGTTGTAGTTTTCTAGTAATGAATTTAGGAAAAATGGCTTACGTATTTTCAGTAATTAACGTTCCTTAAAATTTAAAGATCTGTATATTTTAAATAAAACCGTAAAAACATGATAAACATAATTTAATGAAACATTTTACAATAAATTAGAATTCTTCCCTGTTAGTAACTTTACTATCTCTACATGTTGCTTTCCAGTTCTTTATGATATCCATGCCCAATGCTTTTTATTGCCAAGATGTCCACCAGCATAAACTGTATTCTTTGGAAACTCTATGATGTTTTTCTTGTTCGGGTATATATCCATTAGCCACCAATAAATTAACTACCACGGCTATAGAGATAATGATATTTAACTTATTTTTATAAGACTATATCGTTCGTTCTTAAAATCTGAATTATGTTTATACAAAACTAGATTTGATATTCGATGCTGTCTTGAGAACTCGTACTTCGGGTATTGAAGTATTATGCGGTTCATTTCCACCATTTCTTCACCACAATTGCTATAGGGAATACCTAAATAACTGGTTGCACTAATATTCAAGTACAAACATGAAATATTAGAATTTACGGATAAGATAAATGAACTGATGAACAGCCTAAGAAAAGACGACTTCCTCTATCGCATTGGGAAGGCCGAAAATCCTGTCTCTTTCTGGGGTAGACCAAAAGTCTTTATTCCCCATCTTCCTCCAGTATTCTAATCAGTCTCGCCGATGGCAGTTGTTTGGACTGTTGTGTCCCTGATTCTGTGTATTTGAATATATCTCGTGGTCACATTGTCCGATACCTTCTTGAATTATATACGGAATTCTTCTGGTCTTCACCTTGATGGTGGTGGACGGTCTTGAGGTTCAACTTTTCGCTCACGAATGGGTTACTAGATTCTCTGGTGCTTTCCCAAGTACCACAGGCCAGGTCTTTAAAGTGTTGTTTGAAGGTCGGCATTTGGAGATCCTGTCGTAGCTACTTTCGGGACATGTACCAAGGGACCGCGACGATTGATTTTAAGATTTCATTCTGATGCGCTTCCAAGGTTTCCAATTGGTACTTCGCCACTGTACAGCAAGCGATTGATCCATACGTCATTGGTGGCCGTAAGGTGAAGGTGTAAATTCAAATTTTATTTCTAAGTCAAGCACCCTATTTCTACCCAGTATAACTTCGCTAATATGGCTTGCATATGTTAATCTCTTATCTAGCCCAAAGCCGAGATACTTCTACTACCTTCTTTTCCCATTAGAGACGAGTGCCATCCACCATGATGTTTCTTGAAACCTGCTTTATCTTGCTTGTAAATACTACTGCAACACACTTGGTGGGATTGGTGATTAGTCCCAAGGTTTTGGACCAACTAGTAACAGCAGTGATCCTTGAGGGAGCTCTGAAGTGATCAGTCTCGCTGTGGATCCACTCTGGTCAATTTTAACCACAAACGAACGTCCTGACAGGAAATCGAATATTCACATCATGTCCATAAAAACGGATTGTACCATTTTTCGATCTTTCGACGCGTTTCTTATTTCCCCAGTGGTTATGAGCAGCTGAAAATCTGCCGATAACCCGACCCTGAAACCTGAAGTGACTCAGTACCACGGCCTCCACGACTTTTGATAACCACGAGAGCTTATGGGCCTATGATTTTCCAGAAGTCGACCGTCGGGAAGATGAACATAGATATAATAATAATAATAATAATAATAAACCTTTATTTCATAATATACAATAAGTATGAAACGTGTCAACAACAATGAGTACCAGCTAAGTACAAATAAAGAAAACAAAAGCTATGCTTGACAAATTACTAATCAAATTATGGAGTTCATAAAAAGAACTCATTTGGATGATACAAACATTCTTGAATCAGAAGTTCTTTAAGATTTTTTTAAATCTTTAAGTGTGTATGTCTTAAATTCATACGGCAGTTTATTATAAATTTTTAAAACTTGCGTCACTACACCTTTATGTATGCGCGCATATGTTGTTTGCGGCACACGAAGAGTTGCTTTTTGGCATTCCCGAGTGTTGTAGATATGGTTAGTTTCGTATTCGGCAAGGATTTCATTGTAATGTTTTTTCGCGAAACACGCACATTCATAAATATACAATGCAGGCAAGGTAAGTATACGGTTTCTCTAAATGCACTCCTACATGATTCCCTCCTTTTCAGATTGAAGATGCTTCTTAGACACGACTTCTGGAGGATGAAGACCCTGTCAGCATCGACGGAATTTCCCCAGAAGATGATGCCATATGATAGCCGGGACCCTACATATGCGTGATAAGCTGACAACGCTGCTTCAACGGGAAATTCGGATGATATCGTTCGCAGTGCATATGTCATTCCGGATAATTTCTTTGGGAAGTATATGGATTTGGTCTTTCCAAGATAGTGCGCTGTCAAGTATCAAACCCAAAAAATTTGCATTATTTATTGATGTTATTTGCTGATTTTCAAAGCTTATTAATATATTATCATTCTTTTTAAGGAGAATTTTACTACATTTGTTTTGTTTACATTAAGCCTTAAGTTATTTTGGCTAAACCAGTTATTTGTTTTACCGAGAGCTTCAACAATTTCCCCTTTTTCCCAAAATATCATTGTCTTTTTCCCTTTATAATTATTGACGGGCATCTGCATACATGGTGAGGTAATGCTGCGTTACTTCTGGTAGGTCATTCATATACAGCATAAATAGAAATGCTTAATACCGAACCCTGCAAGATGCCTTGTTGGTTTTGTAGCCATTGCGACTGATATTTCTCTCGTTTAGTTCACTTGTACGCATTGGCTTTATTTGTTAAGTAGGATTTCAGTAGGGTGTGAACTATCCCTCTAAAACCCATTCTTTCTAGCTTTTTGAGTAAGATGTTATGATCTACGCTGTCAAATGCTTTTGCTAAATCTAGGAAGACTCCGGCTACTCCTTTCTTTTCCGATATTGCTTGTGTTATTTTAGTGATTGCCATGTAAGTGGCTCTGATAGTTGATCTTCCTTGTATATAAGCATTTTGGAATGGCGTTAAAAGGTTGCAGGATTCAGTGAACGTTATTAATCTCGACAAAATGGCTTTTTCCACTACTTTTGCTATAATACATATTAGTGCAATGGGCCTATAATTCCCAATATCTGTTTCATCGCCACTTTTGTAGATAGGTGTTATAGTAGCTATTTTTAAATTGTCGGGATATATACCAGTTTCGAAGGAAAGGTTAATCATGTTTGCGATTGGAGTACAAAGTAAATCTGCACAACTCTTTATTAATTTCGTTGGTAATCCATCAGGTCCTACGGATGACGTATCTTTGAGGGAAGTTATTATATTAAGAATTTCAACAGGATCAACGTTGTATAGTACCATAGACCTATCATTCATGGATACATCGCCTGTGTTTCTAGTACCTTGTATTATTACCCATACTTATGTAATATGAATTGAAGCTATTCACCATTTCGTTAGCGGTATATTTATGATATTCACATATTTTGCCAATATCAATATTTTTCCGGGTATTTCGTCCAGTTATTCTGTCAACTAACTTCCAAGTTGCTCTAATTTTGTTTTGAGATTGTAAAATATAATTTGTGTTGCATTCTTTTTTCTTTTGAAGTATCACCGATTTTAGATATGTACAGTAATCTTGGTAGTAATTTTTTGTAATCCTTTTATTTATATATATATATATATATGGGAGAATACCTATATATCGCTGCTCTGTTGAGCGTCTCTTGCAACGGTTTTTTATAGGATCGTTTCCCTTTTTAATCCTCCCCTAAAAATTGTTTTGTTAAATTTAAGGTTGTATGCTGAACGACTGTAGTATATAAATATCGTGTGATTCATAGTCGATAGTGGAAGTCGTCGTTTCGAAGTCTAATGATGAATTTGCAAAATAAAATAAATCAAATTACTAGTAAAAGAGAAAAAGGTTAAGAGTTCTTAACACTTTTCATCTACAATTAATACTCTAAATTGATTCCATTCAATGTTATATACGTACGTCTTTTATCTAAAACGTCAGACGCGTTTAGAAGATGAAATATCGCCTGTTTTCGTGCAAACCGATCGTAAATTTAATGCTTTTTTAATAACATCAGCAGCGTGGCGAGAATTACAAATACGGGACCAACTTAATTATGGAAACATGATATACGATTCTAAGATTTTGACGGATTTTTTCACGCTGCCTTTCTACAACGATATTAATTGTTTTTTTTTGTTTTTTTTTTGCTTCACGTCACCACACGTAATGCAATAACACTACTAATAATGCACAATAATCAATCTCGCTTCAAAAACCGATGGTTCGATGCAAAAATACCATCGTTTGACCTTAATCAAATCGAAATGAAACTAGAAAAACTTTGTTATCGGTTCAGTTATCGATCATTAACGAAAATAAACGTCGAACGTAGCTTTTTTTTTGTTTTCGCGAAAATAAGTCGTCAAGATGCATGAGCGCGGCCAACCTTGATATTTAATCATAAAATCCCATCCTGTGAAATAGGAGAGATTGAAAAGAATCGCAATATCACTGAGGACGAATACAAAAACAAACGAACAACGCTTTAATGCACTCCTAGATAATTTATTCGATGATTGGGATTGTTGTAATTATTTAGTTTTTGACGGATACCGTAATTATGAGTTGGATCGGTCAAATTCACTTTATTCTATTAATTTACCAATTGGCATTAACAGATGAGATGATAAACGATGCACGACTATTAATAATTTACTTCAACTGTTTTTTTTTGTTCGTAGAGATGAATTTTCGTTTTTTTTTTCATTATTTCTGGTATTGCATATATTAGTTGAAAATTGAATAAACAAGTTTCTATGGTAACATTGTACGTTCAACATCGCATTTTATGCCTGTACTAAAACCCGATCTTTATTAACCTCATAAATTAATAAAAATTCTATATTATTATTGCTATTTTTAGGTAAATTTCGAGTTTATATCACGTGGTTAGATTTATATATTTTCTTTGAAAAGCCACGTTTTTTATTCCTGACAAGAGCCTAAATTATTAAGGCTTTCGCCGCTCAATAAAGATGTTAATTGGATGTTTTAATATCCTAGTTCAAACTAAACAGACTTTCACAACTGCTAACAAATCTCATTATGTATAACCAAAAAATAAATGCTAATATAGCTCATGGTATTGGTGGAATCATTCCCGGCGAGCAGAGAAAATAGCGCTAACACATGAACATGTTTCTGTCTACCCGGCGTCATCAGCATGGTTCTGAGCACAATCTTCTGCTGCTACATTGTTTTTGCCGGGAATGATGCCAGCATTTATTCATTTTGACGTTATTTTAGGGTTTTATATGAAACACTCGGACAGTGCAATGTTTAATCAGAAAATACGCCTTCTAAATGAAATTGGAAATTACATTATCCATGTACGTGCAGTACAAATTAGTTGTTTTAACGTTGGTTACTGGAATACCCCGCATATTTTTATGTTGGTGAAATCTCCTCGATGAGCTGATTTCTACGACCTATCAAACTTGACTTAAATGAGAAAATAATTATTTGCAAGGTAGAAATGAAATAATGGTCCAGATCTCACAAAATTCTATCAAGACATTAGGCGACCGGTTTCGTGTTTGGCAAACACATCATCAGGCCAGAATTAGATGTACACAGTTGAAGATTGGGGAAATTTGACAGCGGAAAAACATTTAATTCTCATTAGAAGTAAAGTTGTTCTATTTCTGGTAAGTTTATATTGAAATGTAACAGATCCCAGCCTACCAAGTAAAAATTTTTGGTGTCAGCAAGATGGGGCAACACCTTATTACGCTGTAATTGTGAGAAGCTACTTAAATAAAATCTTTTCTAATAAATGGATAGTAGGAAAGATTTTAGGAAAATTCACCTAAAACAATTCACCGAAAACAATTTACCTAAAACAGTTCACCTAAATACAGTTCACCTACGTAACAATAAAGCCTGTTAGCGTTACCCAGAAGACACCACGAGGAGGTCGGCCTTGTAGTCTTCCATAGGCGTACTTCGTTTTCAAGTAGCTGGCTTTTTTTGAATTGTTCTATTTTTTTTTGATTTTTTATAATTTTTTTTTATTTTAACATTACATCTTGTTAATTTTTTAGTAAATTGTGGCGTGTTTTATGGATCGTATGAATGCACTACTGTTTTTATTCTCTGTGCGGAGTCTTTATATTTTCTCTTTTTGGCAGGCGGGTCTTGACCACTCAAGTATTGCGATATGTTAAGGTCATTCATTGACTGCTCTCTCTTTAATGCATCCACAAATTTCCAAATAATTGGATGGTCAGCACATTGTTGTTGTTCAAAGCCGCGATGCCATCCCTCTACGGAATTATTGGTTTTCGGGAAGTTATCATCAACTCTGGTGTAACAGTTCCATACACTTAAGGAATATCGTGGTTCTCCTCTTCTATTTCGTCGTTGTGGACGCCCAATCCATGTGTACTCGACAATTCCCTGAGGGTCTTGTGGTAATTCTTGGCCGTCACACAACGTTTCAAATGTTTCTTGTACATGAGTCTCAGGAACAAACGCTAGAGCAGCTAACATTCTAAGTCAGTGAAAAATCAGCATCACTGGGATATCGCTGCTTTAATTCGTGTTGCTGAATATGGCGATATATAGCTTGGCAAAAATGGAAGAAGCACCCTTGATGTGGCGTGTTAGGAAATTCGGTTTTCATCGCATTTATAAACCCCATTTCAAAATCAGTCATGATTGTTTGTGGCATTATATATGCGGGAAGCAGCTCTTTTAAAGCTTTCAACATTCTAATGTACGTGTCCTCTGATTTACTTGGTAGCAACGCGTGTACTAGCGGCACAATGGTATTAAATATCACTCTATGAATGGTATATAACTGACAATATAGATGGAATAGTCTTGAGTGTTCCGTCAGCATACCAATGATTAGATTGCCCCAACAGTTGAAGATTTTTCTTGGTCGAAAACATTAGAATGCGATTTACTTCTGCACTTGAATCAAACAATAAGAAATATTCTCCTGTTGATGACACCTTATAGTTCTCTGGAAAAATTATATCTTCTCTTTTTGAAGGCAAAATTGGTCCCGCATGTTGTCTTTGATTACCGGCTTTGCATAATGACCAAGAGGAGAAATTTACAACTTATTTGAACAACTAAACTGTTACGTAGGTGAATTGTTTTTAGGTGAACTGTTGTGGATGAATTGTTTTCGGTGAATTTACCGGATACGAGTACGAAGATGGGATTCAGTGGCCAAATACGAGGGACATTCAGTAATTAACGAGACAGACTGCATTAGCGGGAAAACTACTAAACCTTGGGGACAAATTAAGTCAACTGTTTGAATTATTCTAATTCACGATAGCACAGAATTCAACATTATAGGTTTAGAAATATCTCATGTATTATATTGTTAATTTCATGTTTATTCTTTAGCAGAATGCTGCTAATAAAGGTTCTCCCTGCCATATTCAAACATACAGTAGCGTCCTTGCTTTTATCTAACACAAAGTCTAAAGAAGATTAGCGTTGAATAATGGATTGCTAAATTTGTATACGCATTTCGCAACCGCGTCCTTTATTTTCATTTCTTTTGCTTCGTATACAAAACGTCTTCGCGCTTATCCCATAAAAACAATCGCTTTAATGTCGCATTATATTATAACGAGACACACGCCATTCAAAAACGAAAATTCCCACATTTAAACGGTTAAGCTCGTGCTGCGCATGGCGGCATTGAACTAAATTATATTACCCATGTATTGTATTAGACGCACGCGAAATATAACACAAAACACAACAATATGACCCGTGCTCTTCTGAGAAGAATGTAACACCTACGACACGGCCGTGACGATGATGAGGAAACAACCAGAGAGAGCCATTGTTATTGTGTGCTGGTTAGTTGTTCTTAGTTTGTGAACTAAAATAGAGCATATTGACAACTAACAGACACTGGCGTCTTATACGAACCGTTGAAATTATGTAGTACTTCGTCGGAGCTCCATGTATCCTATCCTATTATATCGTATATGTAGATACTTCTTTAGAGTTAGTTGTAAAGATAGTTGCGTTGTAACCGCATTCAGGGCCCGATTTGCATAGAATGGAGTGTTTATTAATTACACGTGTCACCAGTAGAGAATTAAGAGTTTGAGTAATTTAAAATATGTTAATCTCTGCTTTATTTAAATGGGTCTTTCTTTGTGTTGTACATATAATAACGCAATTCGAAGTTTGATACATTGAATTTCGTAATAGACGACAGACAATTGTGTTTTAATTAACGCTAATGGTTCTATTATGATGCATGTAGGCTATTAGAGTAGCTTATGCCCTTCGTTATTCCGCGATCTTGTGGTGAAATTGGCTTTACGTTCTCGGACAGCTCGCATAAGTCGAAGTTGGCTCCACTTTAAACAAATTTAAGCGCATGTATGTAAAAGTAAAACATTTATAATTTTCCTTTTGTAAGTCATTATAATTAAAATTGAAAAATTAGGAAACGTTTGGAAACGACAAATACAAGGTAGGCGCCATAAATTCTCGACCTGACAGGCTTACACAGGTTTTAGCGTGTTCAAATTCCGTTGCATCATAGTTGCGCATGTGCAAGGACTACAGTATATATATTACGGCTCGAAGAGTAATAGTTTTTAGTAGCCAGCCAAACAACGTGACTAGTGCATGAAAATGACTCAGGTAACGAAAATTAAGTACCTCGCGGTTATTAAATTTTTAACAAAAGAAGGAGATACGCCTAATCACATTAATTATCATATTCCACTGTACAAAAGTGGGGAAAATGCGTCCGTTTGGGGCAAGAATCCCTTGATGATGATTAGCGCCCCGGTTGGCCAATTAAACTGATAACGCCTCAAAACATTTCAATTATTGAAGAAATGGCCTTAGCAGATCGCCGTTCGAAAGTGAAACCGATTTTGGAGTCCATTGTCATAGAAGATGAAACAATGGTCCTGCGTTATGATCCTCTATTCAAAAAGGAATCGTTTTAAAGACGATAATGAGTTGCAAGCAACTGTAATACAATATTTTGAGGGAAAAACTTTAGATTATTTCTACAAGGGTATAGAATTATTAATTGATCGTTGTAATAAATGTATTGATGTTAAGGGAGATTATATTGAAAAATAAAAATTATTATATTTTACCAACATTATTTTTTCTATATCAGGCCGATAATTTATATGACAGGATGAAAAACGGGGATCTGGGAGCCATGAGCAAAATCCAAGACATAACAAAATTAGTTTGAAAGAGAAGAAAATGCTACACCCGGCAGGTAAAAGTAGCAAGAAACAATAAGCCAATCGGTAGAAGACCACAAGACCCAAACGCTGGAAAAAGAAAACAGACAAAACACCTACAATTATGGGCAACCATACTGAAAGAAAGAAGAAGGAAAAGGCAGAGAATTTATGGCGGCTACATCGTACATCAGATTGTGAGTAATGAGGTGACTGTAGTCGTTCAGCTCTGGGATACATATGCGTTTGAAGAACTACAGTACTACATACGCAATCGTTTATACGACTTTCGTCACTTGCACTAGCTAACTTTTTATCTCTCACACGTCTTTAAAAATTACCTGCACTAAATGTGACCGATAAGAATGTAAATTACTTGGATCGTTTCAAATTAATTGATAGCATGGTTCAGCACATTGGGAAGCGTTGGAAACTTGAAAATTTGCCAAGTTTGGAAGCCGGAAAACCGGGGGCAAAAAAAAAAAACATTAAAACCTTTAATTTTCCCCCGTCTTCCCTTCTTTTAAAGGGGCTTTCGTTCAGGCCCAAAAAGGGGCGTTCATAGCTGCGAAAAACCCAGAGTGGGGATCCGTACTTCTTCTCACCGGGAATTTGTTCAGGTTTGAAAGACACCGGCCCAAAGGGGGGACCATATCGGGCGATAGGGGTGAAGGGGAGACCAAACCTTTTTGGGGACGTTTTTGCCCGTTTACCATTAACATTTCCGTGGGGGGTTGCCGGTGGAAAAAGGCCCTTTTTTCCTTCAAAAGCTGCCCTTTATTTTTTTTAATTTTTTGTTTTCCGACCCGGAAAGGGGGTAAGCGTTAAATCGCCCGGCCCTTTGTCTGGTAATTCCCCAAAAAATGGAATGAACCGCAGAGGGGATGCTTTTCCCTTTTGGGGCCCCTTGGTTAAATTTGCCTTTTCCCACTTTTTTGATTGGTGGTTTTTCCCTGAGGATGTAGTGTTCCCCAAAAGGGGCCGATTGACTTGAAAGGGGCCAAAAACACTGTTGGATCCCGTCACGAGCTGCAGTTTTTTGGGCCTGGCAACAAACGCCCCCCCCAATTCGTTGACAATTTTTTTTTCATTCGGATATCCCCGGAATCCTTTTTTTTGGGATACGCTAGAAACCCAGTTACCTCCGTCAGTTTCAATCTACCCCTCATTCAAATTTTTTTTGGGTTTTTTTTGAGATTTTTTCCCTTTCAATTTTCGTCTTGGGAAACCCCTCAGCATTTTCCCAAAGTGCTTGCCCCCTGCCATGGCCGGGAAGTCGGGAAAATCACGTTTTTTTTGGTCGGGGAAGGCATATCCCCCCAAAATGAAGAATTTTAAACCCTCCCCCTTTTAATCTTTGAGAAGAAAAACCCTTTTTTTAATAAAGAAATTTTTTATTCATAGGGTTTTTTCCTCCATATTTAAAGCAATTTTTAAAAATACGCGGGAAAAAAGAAGAGCAAAAAAGAGGTTTTTTAAAACCCTGGGCTATTACTGAAAAAAAAGTAAAATCCCCAAAAATTTCCCCGTTGAAATTTGCGTTTGACGTTTCCGAAAACCCCGTCGTTTAAAAACACGCTTTGGGTTTTTTTTTTTTGCAAACGACAAAAAATTAACGGGGTTTTTGTTAAGGGGGGTTCGTCGAGTCTCACCTAAAAAACCCTCCAGTTCCGCTTCCGCGCCAGACTGTTTTCCCCAAATCGACCAGGCAAAAAGGAAAAACCCGGCGTTTCCCCCGGTACGCGTCTTTTACCCCCACTGGCTCCAAAAAAAAATTTTTCCCCTTCTTTTTTTCCCTTTCCCCTTTAAAAACCCGTTCGTCCTCTATTCTACCCCTTGGGGGTAAACGCCCCCAACAAAGATGGTTTGCCCCCCCCAAAGGGAAAAAGTTTGGGAAATTTTTTTTAGTAAACACCCAAAGGGGAAAATTTTAAAAAGAAAGATGTTTTTTCAGCAATTAAGGGGAAAACCGGTAATGTTAACGGGTGGAAGCCTTTTGAACTTTTTCCGGGGGCGCGGCGCTTTAGTTCCCCAAATTTGGTTTAAACAAAATGGACGCGAACAATGGAAACCCAAAAATGAAAATGGAAAAATAGAATAGGAAGGGGAATCGATTTTGACAGCCCCGGGTTTCAGCCGAAAGGAAGAAAAGGCGAAATTTTTAAAAGAAAACCGAAATTTTAATGGCGTTTATTGTTGGTGGCAGCTTTTGGAATGGGAGAAAGTCCCCGATTAATTAAAGTACAAATTAGATTGTTTCCTCGATGAACATTTAGCGATCATTTCAATGGATAAAACCTTGTTTCAATTTTCATTTATAAAATTTTTTGTTGTTAAAAACCCTTTACATAAAATTTTAAGTATATATAGATGTAGTGCAGAATTTATTTGCAATAGTATGATGAAGAATGTTCTATAGTCCTTAATTCCCAAAATACACAACTCAATTCTTGCAAATTTTACAAGAAACGAAAGAAACGGTTTTATTGTTATTATCACGCAATTATTGAAATTTGTTAATAACAAAGCAAAAAAAAAGCTACAGTAATCAGTATCAAGAAAAAAAGAATGAAATTATAGAGTATTACGCAACATCAGATGCACGGCCTGCAGAGAGGAAAGCACTAATGCCTAGCTTCAATCAGTTGACTGAAACAGCTTTGTTGGGGCCAAATTGTCAAAATTGTTATTAAAAAGCTTTGAAGGGCCCCTAATGGGGCCGCTTCCCCATGCGTTGGTTGGCGCCCTGTATAACCTTTAAAGCTTGTTATGGGGAAAGTGTGGGTAATATTTTAACTTACCCTCGTAATATTAAAAAAATTTAATTTTGACAAAGAAAAAAATTAAAAAAAAGTAAAAACAAAATTTTTTTTTTAATTAAATATTTCCCCTTTAAATTTCTTTTTAATGACAAAAAAGGGGAAGGAAAAAATGTACCAATAGCATCCATTACATTGCGTGTCTTTTAAAAAACTTGATCTACAAATTGTAAGGCGCGAAAACGGTCGCAACGGACAGCGCTCGAACAATGAATGAGTCAAGCGGAAACGTGTTGAAACGTTCGCCATTGCGAATTTCACGCTCGGCCTGCCATTATGAAGCGAGCCACGCGAGCTTTTCGAAATCGAGGCAACAACTAGAGCATTTTTTTTTGGGTTTTCCCGTTTTTGGGAGCGCTTTGTTTAAAAAAAGGGGTACAATTTTTTCTGTATATTTTTACTTTTGTTCTTCATTCAGTTTTTAACTTAAAGTTCGTTACAATGGATATGGTTTGTAAATACGTCGGATACGGCAACACAAGTGGCGGTTATAGGTTGTAGTATTTAAATTGAATTTTCTTACAATTAGAAAGATTTTGAATTCATTTAAATCATGGATAAAGTGGAAATACAATTAGAGGATTATTATCGAGCCTTATTCGATTTAAATCGAATGGTTGTTTTTTTCTAAAATAGTGAGTCACTGAAAAAAAACAAGATCCCCAAAAATTTAAAGGATTTTACTTTTTTCTTGATTTAAGCAATATAACATTCAGAGAACAAATAACTTTGTTATGTCACCATAATAGAATGATTGAATGAATCTTTTAACTTGGATATTTAATTAATATTCCATATATTACTGAGTCGGAGGTTCGACTTGCCATTAAAAAAACTAAAGAAAAAAATGATATCCGGTCAAGAGGGGGTTCCCTAGCTCCTGCGGGGGATTGCAATATCACTTTGCTCACCCATTAACGACTATTTTCAATCTTCATTACAAGTGCGCCCTGCATTAGGGAAAAATTTCAGGGAGTGCCCAAATTTTGTGTGGTCTTAATTAATTCAAAAATTTTGCTAAACCATTTGAAATTTTTTTATACTTAGTTTTATCCCGTGAAAACCCATATCCCCCTCTCTTCCTTCATAAAGGGGGTTGCAGTATGTTTGCCATAGTGGATTTTCATCTGAGCAATTTTGTGCAACGTCGGGAGTTCCACATGGGTCAAATTTGGACTCATTGCTCTCTCAATTTATTCATCAACGACAAGCTTGATTACATTGACTGTGAAAAGTGCTTTTTCGCTGATGATCTGATAATATTGACTGAAATTAACGTATTGGACGACTGTTACTACTTACTTACTAGACCAGATTGATAAAACAATTCAGCGATGTACTTACAACAATCTTGCGGTGTTGTATCTTATTCCAAGCAAACTAAACCATTTCATTTTAACCACAGCATCGGTACTACTCCACGTACTTGTTGTACGGTGATAAAAGATTTGGGAGCCTACTTTGATCCTGTTCTTAGCTTTTCACCTCACTATAATTACATTGTAAAATCTTCATTAAAAACTTTAGGATTTGCCATACGCAATTCGCAATTATTTCGTTAATACTGGAATTACTGCTCAATCTTATGAAAAGAAACTGTAGCTAGCGTGATTTGGGTACTTTTTATCCCATAAAGGGTGATTGAAAAAATTCAGCAAAATTTTCAAATATCTTTCTTTTTAAAAACCCTGAGCTTTATCCCAAAACGTGGTTTTAATCACAATGTTCTATGCCAATTGGAACATTACATTTGCGACGGCAACTCAACAGCTCGAAGTTCTTGTACAACCTTCTGAATAACAATATTGATTGTACTTACCTGTTATCTGAACTAAATTTATTGTTACATAAACAAACAATCAAAGTAGAACCAAAACGCCTATGGTCTTTTGTACGAAGTAGGAAGGGAACTACACGCATACCCGGTAGATTGGTGCCGATGGAGGGCCCCCGACGATCCTCAACAAATTGTTGACGCTTTTTCAACAGTATTTTTTAAATTTTTCTTTTTCCAACGTTACCGACCCTCCGCCCAATTTTTCCACAACTACAGTCGTTTAGTTTGGTTCCGACAAAAAAGACAATTGGTTAAAATTATTCCTTTCCAGATAGGGCCCCGGGGGCGTTTAATTTGGTGCCGACCCTTTGTGTTAGGAATTTATGTAATCCCTTTTTGCGGATCCCTTTTTATGCCAGATTATTAATCTTCCCATCGGGACCTCCACTTTTCCGGAAAAGAGGGAAAACTGCACGAATTGAAAATGGTCTTCAAAAAGGGGAGATTCTACTCAAATTCAAAAATTATAGGCCCATCGCTATACTTAATAATTTTTTTGGGGAAGATTTTTGAACATATTATATATACTACGATATAAAAGGAATCCCTCGCTCACATATCAAAAAAATTTGCCAAAAAAGGGCTTTGTGAAGGGACGCTCGACAGTAACAAACCTGGCCTGTTTCACAAATTTATAAGCGGAAACTTTAGATAAACTGCGGACAAGTTGACGGTTATTTTTACCGATTTCCCTCCCCCCATGCATTTGATACTCTCAGTCATGAATTACTTCTATATAAACTAATCTTTTTGGTTTAGCTCCCAACTTCTCCTTGTTAATTAAATCTTACTTGGTAAAAAGAACTAACTATGTTTTTTTATAATGGATTTAATTCGTTTGAATTTGTATCTAGCAGGGGTTTATCCCCGGACCCAATCTTGGTCCATTGATGTTCATTCTATACATAAACGACCTCTTAACATCCTTATCTTGCCATTTTGCTTATGCCGACGATGTTAAACTGTTTTGTAATATTAACTGCCAACAAGATATCGGGGTTTTTTCAGACGAGCTTTAAAATACTGACCGAGTGGTCAAAATCCAATACACTGACATTAAATTTAAATAAATTTTAATTTTAAGTGCTTCAAAGGGAAAAAAAAATCCATATATCTCCACCCATCAAATCAACGATATTTCCATCGACAAGATTACCAATCTTAAAGATCTAGGTGTCACTTTTGATCCAACTTTATCGTTTAAACATACATATTGAACAAATTTGTTCATCTGCCTCTAAAATAATGGGTTTTCATGAAAAAAACGTCCAAATACCCTTTAAAGACGCACCAGGGGCTAAAAACCCTTTATTTTTTCATTTGTACCCCGAAATTGGAGTATGCCTCTATTGTTTGGTATCCTTTTTTATGTCCCATCAAAAAAAATTGAACGTGTTCAGCGTCGATTTCCCCAAATTCTTGTCGTTCAAAAAATTAATTGGGGAAAATCCGCCCCTTGGGCTTTCTTCCTTTCAACACCCTTTCGAATCATCAATTTCGTTCATTGTCATCCCGTCGTGATTACCATAGCGCCCGGTTTTTAAAAAATTTTTAAATGGGTAGGATCGACTGTATGCAGCTGGTCTCCCACATAGGATTCAACTTTCCCGAATAGCATCTCGTTATGGGCCCCCCCTTTACTAAAGCCGACACCGAAGGTCAATCTTCGTTTGCGGTCGCCAATCTATCCCCATGATCAGGAACGCTGAGAAAATATTTAGTGATATTTTCACCGGGGAGTTGGGGCCATATTAAAGAAACCCAAAATTTTTTTTTATAGTTATGTCATGTTTTTAAATCAATATGTATTGTGCCCAATGTGTATATTTATCCTGTAATTGGGTTTACCTGTTGGACAATAGACATTATTATTATTATTATTATTATTATTATTATTATTAAACAAACCGCAACTTTCTATGATTTTTTTTATTATTATTATTGCTATACTGTTATAGTTTATTTTGTAATTTAAAAATGTGTTTTGTCTTCTACTTAAGTTTAAGTGTTATCCTGTAATTGGATTGTAACAATCTGTTGGATAATGTCTTCTATCTATTCATTTACTGTTATCATTAGCAGAAACCTAGACGTTAAGGCTATTACCGAATAAATTGTGTAACATATTATCAAAAAAATCTTGTCATATTCGAACGTACCTGAATGAACGTGGCTGAACAACCCTAGACATGTTAATGAATTATTGCAGACCCCACATAATAAGCATTACTTGTGTTGTCCATGTGCCCTTTCTAAAAAAAAGTAAAGAAGAACCTCTTATGTAAGCTTCTTTATTATCACGTTGGAATTTTTACTTCCATTTGAGAAGTAGTGCTATGGCAATTGTAATCATGTTGATTGTTATACAAAATAATGAAGTTATTTCCAGGATAGTTAGTCTTTTATTTTAAACATTTCTTCCACTAATTACATCAAATATATAATCAAGTTTATATAAAGACACGTTTTGTATACAAGTATGTGCAGATTTCCCCTTTGTGTTTTATATATGATATTCGTTGGAGCTTTCTATGTCATACTCTGATCCCGTTGAAGAGGTGACAATATTCAATGACGAAGGAGCCCTCGTGCTAACTTGTGATTTAACAAAAGCCTTCGACTACGTAGCCCACGGGCTGTTGCTGGAAAAGTACTGTCCCACTGCCTCACGTGCACTAAAGGACCGATATGGTTAAGTCAAACCACTTTATGACGCTTTTTGATCACTAAACTTTTAATCAATAAAGAAGATGTTTTCCGTAAAGTACGAGTGTGAATCAAATATAAACCGGAACAAAGAGGGACGTGGCTTCTGAGGTTTATCGATGGGGATGTCTCGAGGGCATTCCACCGCTAGAGAACGCCACATTACCACCTAGTCAGTAACTATCGCGATCTCGGAGCGAGAAGTACCGTCATCCGTTGCGCAACGGATTATAGTTAAATTTCTTACGAAAGAGGGCGTAAAACCATCAGAAATTTTGAGAAGGCTTGAGACACAGTTCGGGAATAAGACACTTAAAAAGACACAAGTGTATTCATGGCACAAATAATTTGTAGAAGGGCGAGAAGCCTTAGAAAATGAAAGTCACCAACGTCGATCAAGAACCAGCGTGACAGCGGAGAACACTCATACTGTTGGCCGACTTCTCGAGGATGATCGACGATTAACAGTAGCCAAAATTACTTCTGAGGTGGGAATCAGCTTTGGCAGTGTTCTCGCGATCATTACTGACGACCTTGGGTTTCGGAAAGTGTCCGCAAGGTGGGTTCTTCGTCTTCTCACCGAACATCAAAAACGGAATCGTATGGAAGTGTGCCAGCGGCATTTGAACCGCTATGCGGCTGATGGGGAAGGTTTCTTGCACCGGATAGTGACTTGTGACGGAACTTGGGTGCACGATTACACCCCGGAATCGAAACAAGCAAGTATGGTATGGCGAAAGAAGAACGAATCTGCACCTGTCAAAGCCAAAACTCGGCTCTCGGCTAGAAAGGTCTTGGCGACCATATTTTTCGACTTTAAAGGACTCTTACATATTGATTTTCTCCACGACCGTCGAACTGTAAATGCTACGTACTACTGCCAACTTTTAGACGAGACAAAAAATACATATCGTCGGAAAAGACGCGCCTTTCCCTTAAGAGACGTTATCCTGCTGCAAGACAATGCCCGGCCTCATACAGCTGCCCTAACGCGGCAAAAATTTGAAGAATTGTCATGGACTACACTAGAAGACTCTTCCTACAGTCCGGACTTATCGCCCTGCGATTACCACCTGTTTGGACCGCTGAAAAAAGCTCTTGGGGGACAACCTTTTGATGACGGTGTTGCAGTTGAAGTTTTCGTGCGCAATTGATTTATGTCGCAACCATCTTCGTTTTACGATAACGGGATAAAAAAATTACCCATCCGTTGGGAAGAAAGTGTCACGAAATCAGAAGATTATGTAGAAAAATAATTTTAAGTCTTTGTATTTTTATCATGTTCCAATAAATTAAAAAAAAAATAATTCCGGTTTATATTTGATTCACCCTCGTATAAAATAAATCCAATTCTACAAAACCTAGAAAGTTATCCTGAATCAAAACAGACTGGTTCTAATTTAAAACGGGAATATTTATTAAGATAATAAATGTGATCTCTCATTTCATTCAAGCACATTTATCACCTCCACCCAACAAACCAATATTTCTAGATGATTCCACCTCTATAAAGGATGCAATGTGTAGCGCGATGCCAATGAAAATGAAGCTTCGAAAAATACAGGGGAGGCATGCAAAAGAATGAAGTATCTATCCTGTGTTAAACTGGTCTTTTAATTATGCACATTTATAACGAAAGAAACTCCTCCATTAGACTATGTTTGAGAAAGCCTTCACTCACACAAATTGTTTGCTCTACTTGCCCTGTATATTGAAGATAAGATTCCCTATACGAAGTACAATTCTATGATTCTTCTTTATGATTTCCTCCAAGGCTCGTCTCCAAATGCAATAAAAGAGAAGAGTGCCCACCATCAGGATAATGTTCGAACGTAACGATTTCTTTTTAGTGCCATTCTAAATCAATTCCCAACAATAGAATAAAACAGTTCAGTTAATCCACCATAGCCACGCTCAACACTACATACTTCTGTAGGCAATCGATCACGTTACAACTTCACTTGTATTTGTTATAGTTACATATTACAAGTGACTTCATTTGAATACAATAGAGGAGTCCGCGTAGGAACTTTCTTACTGGAGTAGCAACGACGATTCCATGAATTGAAATCACATCCGAGCAGTTTACCGGACGATATTTTCTCTAGCGTGTGTTGAAGTGCAATACGTATACGAGGTACGATCATTTAATTCCAAGAATGCGACTATATAAAGCTTTTATGGTCAATAGATACGTTAAGAGTAAGGTGATAAAGCTAGTGATTGTTGGTATAAAGTTGATGTAGACTATTCTTTATACGAGGAATTTAAAACCTGAACAAACATTGAGGCATGGTTTCCTCTGAGATAATCAGCAGACTGTTTGTAACGACAACAATTTACGAAACTGTTGTGTCGTCACTGTTAAGTTTCTCGATGCGAAATTATTATTATTATTAGGTCGTCAGCAAAGGCTATACACTGGTGGTCCTTGTTAATAATTGTTTCGTTTCTACTCAGTCCACTGTTTCCGATTATAGATTCCATCACTAGATTAAAAAGTATTGTTGATAGCGGGCCTCCCTGCCTCATCTTGTTACTTTCTTTCTGATCTGAACCCTTTCCACACTAATTCGTTCTTTGTTCCTTTGAAGTAATTTTTGTTAATCGCATTAGCTTCTTTGGTATGCCTAACTGTCCTATTGCTTGGTGCTTTTTTCTCTTATTATTTTGTCGTAGGCCTGCTTAAAATCGATAAATATGGTATATCATTTCGTCTTATGCTCATAACACGTCGTTTGTGTTTCTTTAACCCGCATCTAGAGTATTGAAAAATCTCATTTTGCCTTGGCTAACCATACAAGTAATATTGATAGATACGAGATTGTCATCCTCTAATGAATATGCATGCCAAACCTAAACAAGTGTACCGAAATCTGAAAAGTTTCCAGCCTAACACAGAATTAAGTATTTTTCTTGTCAAATTCAGTTTTATTTCTCAACATAGCCTCCTTGTAAGTCTATACACTTTTCCCAGCGATCGTTCCATCTGTTTAAACAGTAGTTGGCATCTTGTTCTGCAAAATAGGCATTTACATGATGGCCTCCTCATTCGATGAAAATCTTTGTCCTCCGAGACCTTGAGCCTAAAAAACAGGAATAAGTCGTCGTGGGCAATGTCTGGTGAATAGGGTGGATCGTCTATCAAATCGAACCCCAATTTGTGAATTTTTTGCCATGCCAACCACTGAAGTGAGTAAATGCCGACCGTTTTTTCGCAATTTCTGCCTCCACATTCTCAAGTAATAAGGCACACACAAGTTCACGACTATCCCGAAAAACCGTCGCCATCGCATTCCTGGCCGATGGAACAGTCTCCGCCTTTTTCGAAGCAGATTCACACTTCGGAGACGACTGTCTCGACTGTGCCTGGACTTTCATCTACTGTTATTAATCGACGCTAAAGCTTCGACTTATTTTGTGAAACTGTTTCAATATGGCTTTGGAAATGTTCATTCCAATACGTTTTTGGGCTTGAGTGAGCATGTGCGGCACCCAACGCGCGGTTGGGCTTTTTCATGCCCAAACCTTCAAGCAACATATGACAAACATGTTTTTTCTAGGTACCCACAGCCTCTGCTATCTCACTAATCTTGATTCGACGGTGGTCTAACACCATTTTGTAAACTTTTCCGATGTTATCCGTAGAGGTTTTTGGCCATCCCCAACATTCATCGTCAACCAAACTGGTACGACCACGTTTAGATTCAGCTGCACAAAATTTCACTGTACAAATGATGGCACAGCGTCCCTGTAGACAGCGTCCATTTCGACTATAATTTTCGTGAGCGTATTTCCTTTCAAATGCAATAATTTAAAGACATTCGATTTTCTCCATTTTTACAGAAACACCAAAATCGACTAAATCAAAGGACTATTAAACAATAGCTGAGCGTCTAACATGGCTGAAATTTTCAAAAGTATATTAGAAGAATATTTTTGACGAGTAACACCATCTTCACGTTGAAATTTGGAACTCTTCAAACTACCCTCGTATCGTTTGTTTTTGCTCCCAAATCAACTCCACAAGCATGAGCACGCACGATTGATGACCAACCAAAGGAAGTAGACGGAAAAGTGCCCGTCTTCATCTCTACCAATTTTTAAGGTTTAAATGACCAATGTACCAAGAAATTTCCATTCACCTTTGCCAATTTTTATTCGATAAATTGGAAATATATTGGTAGAAAACTTGAGTTCCAATTTAAAATCCTCTTTGTGATTTACTCCCAAGTTTCGGAATTGGTCAAAATCGTTTAATTTTTTTAAAAGATTCGCAAATTTTCAGTTTTAAAGAAAACCCAATTCCTTCACAAAGCGCCTTACTAACTTTTATCATACTGTTACGCCATAATTTTTACATCACATACAAATATTGGAGTTTGTTAATCTTCTTTATGACAGAAAATTTCCTCTATACATGGTACTATTATATTCAATTAATTTCTTAAACAAATTATAGCTATTAAGCCAGCTTTATCTGCAAGCAATTTTCCAAAAAATCGCCTACCATCCGCAGATTAAATAAATTAATCAGGCAATAAAGAAGCAAAACGACGCTATAATAATATGAATCTTCTACCATTAGTCTAATAAACGTAATTTGGAGCAAGGCAATTTAAAAAAAGGCTATTATTTAGATACAATTCACACCTTGGTTAGTGTGTATACAGCGTTGTGCATACAAACCGCTTTTCTGGGTTGATGATGGACGCATAATAATATTCATCGCATCGCTGTGTCTAAAAAGCATTATCTAATAACAATAATCAACAATAAAAGAACGAATTAGACTAGTATGACCTACAATCGAGAATAATTGTAACAATATGTACATTTTCTCATTGCCTGAATCAATTCTAATTGAATCGACAAATAGACTTTGAATGTATGCGAAGGTTTTCAAAAACGGCCATTATTGAGGCGAAAATTAACAATAAACATTGAATGTGTTGTACATTCAAATACATGCATTATGTAGGTACTAGGTATATAATACATGTATATAATTTAAGGAAATAAATGTGTTATAATAATTAAAAGATAATATAATCACGGTTTTTTGGCTAAAATTTTGTTAGAAGTAATTGACAGATAGAGGTTATGTCGTCGTGGTAATGTCACTTGTCATTATTGTTAAAGAAAGCAAGGTTAGGACAGTATTCATGAAACGATAAGCACTTTTTTACGTATGTTTTTCTGAGCCCTAAGATATTTGATTGGTAATACCATGACTAAAGCGGTTTATAGACACATTTTCTCAAATGTGCTACCACGTGCGATTGACAGTATGCACGTTATTTTGCGATTTCAAAAGCAGTGGTCCCGATCATGTCCAAGTATGTTAGAGAATGGTTTCAAGAAATGTTAAATGTTAAAAATTAAAAATAAAACAGAATTGTATGTTGCCGTGACAAGAAATTGATTCATTCTATCAGAAGAAAGGTGCAAGCATTTATAGACACATTTATAACAAGTTACATGTTGCATGTCGTTTGCTACAGCGGCTTTTTGTACTGTTTTTGTATATTTACTTAATTGATAAATAACATTATTATTTAGGGCCCCATATATTTTAAAATTTCTTTCGGATCATCTAACCAAACGCATTTCATCGAAAATCCAATGGGCCAGAACATCGATAAATCTCATCGAAAGTGTAATCGTCAGGCGGATTTACAAGTGTGTGCGGTTGTTCCTATTTAGCGTCGTTACAATTACTTATTGAACGTTGACATATCAGCTGCACTTTTGATTTTAGTGGTTAATACATATTGTAATATAAAATGACGACTTAGTCGACAAATTTCCTTTTGGAATTTATAGAACTATTTTGTTCGAACAAAATATCGTGGAATATATTGCTACAAGATTAAAATGAACGAATACTATTAAATGCTAGTGCAAAATTGCACCAGTCGGGCTACGAATTGATCACCCACCCGCCGTATTCGCCAGACCTAGCCCCCTACAACTTTTTCCTGTTCCCAAACCTAAAAAAATGGCTCGAAGGACGCCGTTTTGCAACGAGCGATGAGGTCATTACCGGAAACACTATTTTGAGGAGCTCAGAAACAAATTACTTTTGAAGGATAAAAAAGTTGGAAAACGTCTGTGAAGTATTTACTTTATATTGTAAAAGGAGACTATATTGAAAAATAAATAGAAGAAAAAGGACAAAAATCGCGCGTTTTCTTACTTAGGCTAGATTAATGTCAAACTACCCTCGTAAAATACATCCAGAATTCAAACTACAAACCTTTTCCATCACCGGACGCAACTTCTACATTCTCCGAACGCCACCAGAACAAAATTTTATTATAGCAACACCAATAAACCCGAAATAAACTAGTGCTAAAAACGATCCTTGATAAATGTTCTAAAAGAAAAGGTTTTTAAAAAAAAACTGGCCACCTAGGATGTCCTATTATAGCATTGCACTAAAAACCATCCTGTTTATTTGTTTGCTTGTAACGAATGCCAAAACAGATCTAAATTTTCTATCGTCTCGGTATTTACATTTTTTTTACAATTCTTTACTTTTTTTATAGAAGAAAAGAAAGTGAAATTTTAAAACTGGGTGACCTATTTTTTAAGGGATTTATTGCTTTATGGCTGCAACTCGCTAAAAAAAACTATTCTTTGGGAAAGAGGAGTTTGCGAGAATTGTGTATAATTTGACCGTTTTTAAAAGCACAATAAAGTAAATAATTTTGTTAGCAAACAAGCGTATAGTAAAAAGCTGTATAAAGGCACATGGCTCAAAAGATAAGGGAAAATTAAGAGATATACGTTTATTGTTTCTTTTAAATTTAAATGGGTAATATTGAACGAGTGCTAAAGCAAAGAAACGTTAAAGTAACATCTGTGCAGTTTTATCCTGTGTAGGTAACTTTTTAATGTTCTCATTTTCTGCTTAATAAAGGTAACGGAAACAGAAGTTAATGGTAATTATAATTGACAGTTCGAAGAACTTATTCTTTTCATATTGTATAATTCTAGGAATCAGCTATTTCATGTTTTATTCATTTATAATTTAAGTTAAATCAACACAAACTTGCCTTGAGATGAGATACTAAAACTACTGTCAAATACTCAATACTTTAATTCCATTCATTAATTTTTTGAGACATTTCATATTTCATTAAATTACTTTTAATGTCTTAGTATTATGTGAATACAGGTTTAGTTCTATAATGTACATATTACTATTGGTGTAACTACTTCTATGCAATAAAAAACTTTAATACAGCTATGCTATAAACTAATCATATTAATGAAGAATGATACCTTCTTCCTGCTAGAAATAACAAACGTTATCAAACGATTGAAAGTATCT
This sequence comes from Dynastes grantii, assembly GCA_029619325.2. Taxonomy (NCBI): domain Eukaryota; kingdom Metazoa; phylum Arthropoda; class Insecta; order Coleoptera; family Scarabaeidae; genus Dynastes; species Dynastes grantii. The sequence continues at coordinate 51,682,621 of JAROYF020000005.1, forward strand.
TCAACGCTCCATAGAAGCCATGTTAAAAAATTATAAATATGTATATTCAAATACCAAATGAAATAAACAAAATACTCTTGCTATGGATTATGAGTTTTTATATTGTTGTAATGCATAATAAGTAGAGCCTGGTAACAAGGAGCCGGGCCATAGCCGTACCTGCCTAGTATACAAAAACAATAGTAAGAAAATAGAAAAAAATAACAGAACTAATACATAATTATAATATGTGAAAAGTAGTGAAACACTCACCCTTTTAAGCAGCCTTGGCTACGGAATAGTAAAACTAGAAGCACCGTTATCGGTATTAACATCATACGGATACCATTAGATGTGTTTCCACAGTTGTCTCGGTGAGCGATGTTCGCCGTGGTGAGAAAATGAGCCTATATTTTGAAAAAGAGCGTTCAACATCTACCGATCTTATACACGCATGATTATAATACTCTTTGTACTTAATCAGTGGATTATTCGATACACCATCACAAATTTATTTTAGTGTGCTAAAATCGGGATCTTTTGTAGCACACTCTCAAACTTTTCTAAAACGCGATTATATTTTGCGTCCTGTATAGTTAGAAACTGAATATGCACCCCGTCCATAATTTACAGAGACTCCAATAATGATAACGATCTATTTTGTAATTAATCTATTGCGTCAGCTAATCCTTTATAGTAGCTACGAATATTTTTTAAATCTGTTTCAACGGAAATCTTGAAATTTCGACTGGCTCTCTTTAATAGCTGCAGCTTCGGCAGGATTCAATTGTGCAACAACAGCTTTTATTATTTTGAAATGTTCAGCATAATAAAAAGCTGCCTGCAACCATGTTCCCCAACGTGTAAGAATTGGCTCCGGTGGTTGACGAATACCAGGACACTCTGTGTGAAATGATCGTAGGCGTTTGGGAGATTTCAAAAATACTTTTTTCGTGTTGCTATTAATGCATCTCCCTTTGGGGAGCATTGATGAATGGTTTCTGCCACAAGATGTAAAGCATGCACTTTACAGTAACATGTAAACACTTGCAACCATGTTCAAGAAGAGAACGGCCTACCGAACACATTATCGCTGCGCCATCGCTCATAAACATCAATACTTTATCTTTTGAAATTTGAAATTTTTCCAACGTACTAAATACAACCTTCGTAATTAACAATGGTAATGTAGGTTTTCTAGGGTCTAGTAGTTGTCTCGTCAACACATAACCAAAGAAACTGTTTTTTCAATATGCATTTCACTTTCTTTTCCACGTCATCGCCTACAAATACAACATGCTTACGTGCCGTTTTCTTTGTTGGCAACCGCAACTCGGGATTGTATTTGTCCCAAAAGTCCTTAAACGGTTGTTTATCGAGTAAGCCTAGTGGCAAATTACAGTTTATCAACATAAGAATTACATTACAATTTTCGTTTTCTATGCTGTGCAGAATTTACCTGTCTCGTACAGTTCCACTTCTCATTTGACATCAAAGGTATTTTGCACACTTTGCAAACTATCTTACTCCCGTTGTAAAACAAATCGTGAAAGTCAGAAATAAATTTATTTACTATGTCTTGAAAGGGTCGTTTTTTAGCCTTCGACATGTTCACTAAAACTACAATTAATAACTACGTCTGTATCAATAAAATCAACACGCCCTATCCGCTATCCAATGCTAAACTGAACTGAGTGATGATGATTTGTCGTGTCGTATCATAATCGACCAGCCCTCCCCGCCCACCTAAACACAGTCACACCGCCGCTGCGATTGCTCTCTAGTTACCGGGCTCTAATAATAAATCACGTTAGAAAGTGTTTTATTTTGACAGTTTAACTACATTTTATTACGAGACGAAGCAGTGTTAATTACCTCTTTCCTCCAATTTCCCCCAGTTTGATTTTCCTTCCTTGCCTAACATATTTAGACAAGAAGTATTTTTGTTAAAAAGAAGTCCAGTAAATAACTTTGAATGCCAGAAACGAAATTTACTAACGGAAACTGCAATTGCATTTCTTTATATCAAAATTATATTATTATATCAAACAATTGGTCAAGCATGCTGGTATCCATATGCAGTTAAGAAATTAGCATCGTTTTCATTGCCGTATTTGCAAATTTGGTTGGAAGCAAAAAGAACTTTCAAATGATTTAAAAGTCATCAAATATATTGTTTTATATAATTCAGATAGTAAACAGGGGTTGTGAACAAAAAAAGAAAACAAATGGAGAAGGGATCAACAAATTTCGACAAGACTTATAAAATTCCTTGATAAATTATTAAAGTTTCAAGTTTCAATATGAAAATATTTCTACGAAAAGCTTAAGAACAATAAATAAATCCATTTTGCCCTTTTAACATCAAAAATTGTTATCCACGGAAGAGGATTTGAAGAAAGAAACAGTTGGTTGTAAATCGGGTGCTACTACAAGCCTAAAATGTCAAGAATAAAGTAATTACGCAATTCTGCGAAGAACGTCAGCGTGCAGGTACCGAAATTTAATATTTGGTCAAATAATCAAATAAAAAGAGAAAATTCAGTTTAAATAATTATTAGAATTATTAGTAAATAGATCTTTAAGATTATTACTTGAACGCTTTACCTTACATGTAACCCATTTATGTTTAAAATTGCTTTTATTGATTTTTCTTCTTATTAAAGGGAAACACCGATCAAAATATTTTGCAAAAAACATCAAAAAAGGAACCAAATGTAAGATTTACGCCATTGTATTTAAAGAATTTAATATTAGAATTCGTAAGAGGGCTACGCTTCTGTATATATCGTATGCGCGAAATCGTCTCCGAAAAACTGCATCTTTCCCGAGCCGTAACAGCACGATCGTATCCCCACCCTTTCCGTTCCGATCTTAGGTTTGCACCCGTACGGGCATCCTAACACCAATGACTTCCAACTTATGATATAAAAAGCGCGATAGTAGGTACGACACTAATTCAAGCATCAATATATTACCCCTCCCCCGATGACCACCGCCTCTGTGATAGGCCCCTCCACACACACCGCACTCCACTCACACTTACACACACGGACGTAGCAGCGTCGCGCTGTCAAGAATAAGAGTTTCGCCGGAGATCACCTCTTCTCCCAATACCACGAAGACCGACGGTGAACAACGCATATACAGGTAGAGGATATCCCCTCCCGAAAAAGCCGAGCCGACTTAGCTGAAGACGGAGGAGTTACTTTTCAAGCTCATTCCTCGCTAGATCCTTGCCACATTCGAAACACATACCTAAAGTATATTCGAGATCAAGTTGGCCGATTTTCGTACGTGATCGCGAGGTGACAATTCTTAAACTTTATATTTATACGAAACCCCCGGAAAATCGATGAAAACATCGCTTCCGAGATGTAAATCGATGTTATACCGAACGTTTTCAATTTACCGGCAATATAATCGCGTGTTAATCTCGATAATCCGTTAAATGGATCGGGAGATCGCATCAGTGCTATAGAGAGAAAAAAGGACGATCGCGACGAAGTGACAAGTGCTATCGCAAACATCACCTAATTTCGGTACGATTTCAAAATTAACACCGATAGTTATTGGCTGCAGTGAAAGTGCTCCTATGCTTATATCTAACATTAACTGGAATTATCACCTATTGATTCCTCTTATAGATGTCTGTTTAGTATATACGTCTATATGGACATCCTTTCAAAATAATGTGTAAAGAAGTTAATCTGTGATAAACTAGATCATCGAAATTAACAATTGTAAATATAACATCGAAGACTAAAAAAAATAGTGCTAAAAATAGTGATATATATCCGAAAATATTGTGATACCACCCTCATTTAACGAAAAAACAAAAGAAAATCACCAGATACATCGATAACAACGGACAAAAACAACAATCACCATTGATCCTAAACGATTAAAGGTAAGATTTTTCTCTTATCACAAACATATACCGACTTGAACGTAATTTCCCTGGCCCCAGATAAGGAAACTTCAATGAAAAGCTAGACGGCGAACCTACCGCCGGCGCGCGGCAACAAAAATGTCAACACCTACTCTATATTTACCAATTATTCCGATTATTTCCGCGAAATTTACCATCGCGTGTGCTTTTTCCTGCGCAGATTCGTAATGTCGCTTACTATTGCGCAACTATTGTCGTCGATAGCTTTTTTTTAACGGTGGGAAACAAAAGCTATCGATTTTCCGAGCGAACGAAGAAAAAAATGGCGTATAATCGACGGAAATTGACGAAAAGCTATACAGTGTTATTATGCTGATTTAATGCATGGGTTTCTTTGTAGAATTTACGCGTAAAAAATTGATTTTGTTTTGTAGAATTTGGTACTCTTGTTTTTCAATTTAAAAGAAATCCTTTGTAGAAAAATGTTAAAATAAAACAGGTTAAGCCTGTAGGTAGGTGTACATAGAAATGATAAAATCTAGAAAATGATTTGCAATTAAATTTAAGTCGTACCATAAATCCCTTTAATAGTCATGCCATAAATGAAATTTAAATGTATACCTAATTTTATTAACCCAGGTAAATTAACAAATTTATAAAATTCCCTGGAATATTCTAATTATTTAAACTATTTTGAATCGTATAACTTGGATACCTGCTTCAACTATAAATATGGAAGCCTAAGCTTCTATATACCTACCCTTAAATGCTAAATTAATAGAAATCTATTTGTCTAAGTATATTATTATGTATAATAGCTATAAATGTTCATAAATAAACAATATATAATCGATTAGTCTAATGGCGAGCAATTAAAATGATGCGGGTGCAACCCCCAATTAAAACGATTGAATAGCTGATAAAATTTTATTTCGCAAAATAGAAAGAAAAATTGCATGGAGGTATCGTATGCAGTGTGATGTTTAACATATAAGAAACATACACTGAAAGAAGGAAAATTTATTAAATAAAATTACAAGATACAAGTATGGTGTTTCAGACATAGAAAATCAATGTAGTATTCCATTGCAAATTAAATAAATTACAACGGCAGAAATTTGCTTTAGATTTATATACCATTAAAGTTGAGCGATTATTTTTAAATGTAGTTTGTTTGATTAGCAAAAAGACCTTGTGGATTAATAATATATGGTCAAACATTTGAATTTTCATGAAACTTATACACTATAACAAAAAGTAGATTTTTAAAAAAATTTGACTTAACCCCTTTAATTGTGAAACTAAAATTTCTAAATTCGATCCCTTTAAATGCCAGTTCAATATTTAAATGCATTTAATTATTACTGCGGTCGAAAGAAATATGATGTTTTAGCTTCATTCTCGAACGTAAATCTGGTGTAACGCTTCCGCAACAAGTAAATCAGGAACAAATTTAGATTCTAGCTGTGCGATTCGGTCGATATTTTAACAAAATCATATAAAATGTTCTTTTCATATTACAACCAACTCGATAAATAGAAGTAACGTTTCGTAAAATTTCATATTTTATTATATACATAGGTACACACATACTATACAAAAAATAATGTTTAAATGAGAAAACAAAAAAGGAAACTTTTGGGCTTCCTCAATTCTTCATACCCCCCTTTGAGAAAATAATGAAGAGGGATAAATAATTCCTATATCATTACAAATTTTATCGTGCTATGATGTCACCCTGAAACTAGTGTCTTTTTTTTTGGATAATTAAGCATCATGGGATCATAACCCATGTATCTCAGTGCTATATCTAGGTACAACGTTGAGATCAGCTTGAACTGTCAATAAGGATATACATTTCACGTTCCGGGGCTTATCTAGAATACTTTAAACATAATATGAAAACCATTGCCTTTTGAAAAATTAGAATTCATGTTTAATTTTCCCAAATATTATTTGATAGCAAAATTTATGAATTTTGCTGCACAATCCGTACCAAACGTATTTTGTTTTTTTCTAATTTGGTAGTTAATTTGAATATACACATTGATTTACATATTTTTAAACATTGTACATATCTACCTTCAATTTGCCAATATTTATTATCTCTAGCAAAAAGAATGTGGCATTCTTCCTTAACTTACTGCATAACTGTATTAAAGTTTTTTATTACACGGCGTAATCGAGTTAATTAAAAATATCGTTTAATCATTTTTCTTATTCTTCTGAATTTAATTAAAACAATCACGTTAAGGAATTTACCAAACCATGCACAAAACGCAATATTCTTTCTGAATTAGCACAAATCTTTAATCCATTGGGATTCTTAACACATATTAGTTTCCTTTTTAAAAATTTAATACAACGTCTTTGGATGTTGAAGCTTAATTGGGGCGATGTTCCTCCAAAATATATTGAGCGGTTATCGTAACTTTTTTATTTCAAAACTTTAATATTCCGCGCCATATCGACTTAGCTTATGATACAGTTTCCCTTCATAGTTTCTGTAATGCCAGTGAAAATTGTTACGCTGCAGTAATTTATTTCCATGCACAACATGAAACGCATAATTATACTTATTTTTTTCGTGCTAAATCATTAGTTAAAACCTTTATCAATTCCTCGTTTAGAACTTCGCGTGGTGGTATTATTATCCGAATTAATCGACTATGTCCGTGAATCTTTTAAGATTTGCAGTTGTGATTGCTTGGACTGATTCTAGGGTTATCTTGGCATACAGTCACACCGAGAAAAATGTTGTGACAGTAACACATGTATTTCTAAAATAAGAACAATTTTTACTAAGAATTGCAGCACGTTTATTTAATCTAACAAAGTATATACACTACCAGTCATAATTATTTACATTTTTCCTTGGATTTTAGAAAATTATTTATTTTGCGTTATTTAGGGGATATAATTATTTACCTACAAGCAAAAGAAAGATATGACATTAAATAATTCCCCAAAGGACTCCTCTGATAGTTATCGATAGAATCTCCTTAATCCGGTAATTAGGGGTGCAAGTAGCGTCATAAAAACACCCGAAATGTATTACAATTATCCTTCACTAATAAATATTTAATGTAGTGCAAGTAAATATTAGAATACCCTATTTACCCGAACTATAATTGTGAATTAAACAGTCAATAAAATTATCTAAAATTAGTATTACAATGCCGAAAACAAGAGAGTTGCCTTTAGAAATTCGCACAATGATTGTTGCTTTACATAATCCTGGTCGAAGTAATAGAGATATCGCAAGAAAATTGCCAAATTGTTGACTGTAACGTTAAAAAATATCAAGAGGCTAGCACATTATTAAGTAGAAAATGAACAGAACGACGGAAAGTGGCAACATCAGCAGAAGATCGTCGAATAATTATTACGAGTAAACGGAATAGATGAAAAACTACACCTGAAATAACTGCTGAAATAAGTATTGATCATGAAACACGAATTAGTTTAACCACCGCGAAAAAAGAGGTTAAGAGAAGGTGGTTTATTTGGCCGAATAGCATTGCGTAAACCACTCTTACGCAAGCAAAATAAAATAAAACGTCTGCAGTGGACTAGAAAGGATCAACACTGGACAGTTGATGAGTTGAAAAATGTTTTGTAGAGCGATGAGTCCAAATTTGAACTCTTCGGTTCCAAAAGAAGAACTTTCGTTCGAAGGTTGAAAGGAGAACGAGCAGCAGTCATGTGTAGCACCTACAGTCAAGCATGGAGGCGGATCGATAATAGTTTGAGGTTGTTAGATGGAATTTTAAGAAAAGAGGGCTACCGGGAAATTTTAGAAAACGAATGCTATACCAAATGGAATAAAAATAATCGGTGACTATTTTATATTTCAACATGATAATGATTCAAAACACACTTCTAAACTGTGCCGCAAATATTTAGAACCGGTGAAACGCGAAAGTAACATCAAAATAATGAAATAGTCTCCTGAAAGCCCGGATACTAATCCCCTAGAGATTTTGTAGGAGGAACTCCATAGGCAGGTGAAGGTAAATTCTCCAATTTCCAATGAATCGTTGTGGAAACAACTACAAAAAGTTTGACCTAAAATAGAATCCGCTACTCTGACGAAATTAATAGAAAGAATGCCACAAATATTAATAGTCGAGGTGAACATTTCGATGAAACAAAGATTAAAATTTTTTTTGTGTCAAATAGATTTTATAATAGAATAGAGGCTATCAATTTCTTTGTTTTAAGAGTATTTTATTAAATGCAGTTTCAGTTATTCAGCAAATAATTATGGCGGGTAGTGTAGTCGCTGTAACAGAAATTATAGTTGGACTTAACAGATAAAGTGTTGCTGTTGCATATTTTACTATATTATATTGTTATTTTAAGTATATATTTTTCTCGGTGCACACCTGTCGCGCTGAAATATCTTTGTTAACAATCGTGTTGGTTTCATACAGGATCGTATCTCCCCAACAGTCGGAGACACATAGAATCGTTTCAAAATCCAGAGGCTGTTTAGTCTTTGAAATGGTAAACAATGCGTTATGGCAGGCCGCTCCACCATTCCTACACTTAACTGAAAATTGGCCTCAATCTCCCCCAGGTTGTCATTTTAATGTCCTTGAAAATCTTGAAGAGAAGAAATGTGATGTGATTTTGGCTACAATTTGCGAATTTCCAGATATTTTAGATGAATTATTAAGCAGGAATTCCTCTTTAGGAAAAAGATCAAGGCATCCCTTATAACGGAACACGTTTTATTCATAACTGCCATTACCTTCACTCTAAATTAACATCTCTTACCAGTTACAAGCAGCTTTATAGCGCTCTTTTAACTTTGATCAAGCATGAACAAGATGAAATTGAAAATCATAGAAGTAGTAAGAAAATCTCAAAGCCTTTACGGAACTGAAATTATTTTTTAATTACGCTTTAATTTCCTATATTATGAAATACTCTTCGTTGCTTCCGCTTATTTTATTTAATCATTGGGAAATTGCACTTAAGGTATCTTCATTACGCTTTACAAACCATTCAATTTTTAAAATTTCTGAATTTTGTCAGTAGAATGTGATATCAACCACGTTATTTCCAACTGCATTAAATGGTTTCCCGTAAAACCGCGGCCTTTTGAACCCAAAATTTCACCCCCGGGTGTTTTCGTTAAAGCCCTTTTTAAATTTGCAAATTTGAATTTTTTTTTTTT